>CAUVYP010000633.1:0-482500 GCA_963556195.1 Sepiola atlantica | reverse complement strand
CCCGCCTGAAGTGCAAGTGATTGAATTTAAAGCATTTGCTGTGTGATGGTTTTAATTCTTATGTTTTGGAGTCTTTCTAGCAGACTCAATATACGAGATAGAGCAATTATAAATGAATAAAGATAACTATTACGAATGTCAAATTGAACTTCGATTGCTCAATGCAAGGTGTACTCGGTAAAAAAACATGCTTATTTTTCTTTCCTTAAGCCAAGGATTTTCAAAGATTAACATCTTACTATCAGAGGAATTACATAGACAGATAAGTTCGCAGTGGAAAAGCCAAAATTCAAAATTTGATAAAATATGAAGTAATGCAGAATAAAAATATAAAGCCTGTCCAGTTGGTGAATGACCGTAGATAACGTGTCCGGTGAAAGGAGAGTAAAGATGGAAAAAACGGGTTTCGTGAAGGCAGCGTTGAAAATGTTCAAAAACCAATAGAAAAATGTTTAGTTCAATCGTAGATGGAACGCACTTATTCGGATATAATTTTTAGAATTAGGGTCATTTAAAAATAATTCTGTGGCCGAGAATGAAAGTAGTTTGTCAGAAGTTGAGAATGAGCAGTGTATATTAAACAGGACAGTCGGGAATTTAAGTACTGACCTCGGACGAGTCTAAGAAAAGCGGCAGCTCTGATTGGAGACAAATCCAAGTGAAGAAATGGGGGAAAAGGATAAAGATAAAAGATACAGAAGTGGGTCATGAGATTAGTTAGATCAACTATGACTGATGATGGCAGAAGAGAAGGATAGGGGTGGGTTTAGTTACTGTTTATTGCTAGTAAGCAATACACCAGGTGCGAGTTGGGTGGAGTTATCATAAGTTAAAAACAGAAGTGAATTCAGGTCAGTAAGTAATTAAAACGGAGTTTTATACAAACTTATATATAATTAAGAAAATTTAAAAGGGTTCCAAATTGGAAATTAGGGTTCAGATGAATGGACATCTGTAATCTACGTGTTTTATATGTAATAATTAAGACAAACACTAGGATTTTAGAGTTTAATGTATAAAGACATTAACACATACCCAGTTAGTTTAATACTAAATGCATGACTAAATAATCTTTATCTTTTATCTTTATATCTTTCCCCTATTTCTTCACTTGGCTTTGTCTCCAACCAGAGCTGCCGCTTTTCTTCGACGCGATCGAAGTCACTACTTAAATTCCCGACTGCCTGTGTTTTATATCCACCGCCTATTATCAACTTCTGAAAACCTAGTTTCATTCTTGGTCCACGGAAGTATTTTAAAAGGGCCCTAATTCTCAAAATGACATACGAATAGGATGTTTAGTTCTATCTACGATTGAACTAAACATCTGTTTATTGGGTTTACTTCATTGTTGAACATCTTTAAACGCTGCCTTCAAGCAACCCCTTCTTTCAATCTTTAAATCTCCTTTCACCGAACACGTTATCAACGGACATTCACCAACTGAACTGACTTGCAATTTTTACACGATCTGTCTTACTGTCCATTACTTTATATTTTTTCAAATTTTGAATTTTGGCTTTTCCACTGCGAACTTATCCATCTTTGTAATTCCTCTGATAATCATTTTTTAAATTATGAAAAGCCTTGGCTTAAGGAAATAAAAATAAACATGTAATTACTGAGTACACCTTGCATTGAACAATCGAAGTTGAAATAGATTTGTCATTCGTACATATGTATCTCTCTTCTTTCATTTATCTTTATATATATATATATATATATATTATAATATGAAATGAAATAATAAAATAAGGTGCCAATCAAATTATATTATATGTTTATTATATAATGTTTCACTAATTATAAGATATTAGTTGACGCTTATATCTTTTGTTGGATTACATTATATATATATATATATATATATATATATATATATATATATATATATATATATATATATATGCATATATATATATATATATTATAGTATAAAATGAAGTAATAAAATTATTATTGAAATCTCATGAGCTTAGGACTTAAGGACACTTTGCTTGAACTTTGAATTCTAATAAAATTTGATTGACACCTTATTTTATTACTTCATTTTATATTATAATGTTAATGCTCTATCCAGTATATTGAGCCTCTAGTTTTTATCCGGATGTTTCACTAATTATAAGATATTAGTTGACGCCTATATCTTTTGTTGGATTGCTTCATATATATATATATATATATATATATATATATATATATATATATACATATATATACATATATATATATATTTATAAATATATATCTAACTATATATGTATATCTATATATATATATATATTTATATATATATATTTATATATATATATACATCTCTCTCCCTCTCTCTCTCTCCCTCCTTATATATATATATATATATATATATATATATATATATATATATATATATATATATATATATATATATATATATATATAAAGTGTGTGGTTATCGTTCAAGTTTCAAAGTATTGCATGGAAAGTTAATAAAATTGAAATATAAGCCAAATTAGCAATACAAGATTAATTAATTTTTTTGTTTTTCTTACATTACTCCTATCGATTACAGAATAAAATTCCTCCTTCAGGGGTGACCAGTTTTGAGTCATGTTTTTCTTTTTTTTCATCATAAAACAAGAATAAAAAAACTTATTTCATTGTTAATTTGATAAACGTCCTTGGTGGTACGACGTCATCGCCGTGCTGTTTTAAATGGCGGTTAGGATTCAAAAAATGGTGTCGGACGAGAAATGCGCTGGCACGCTGTCAAGTAAAGTGTGTGGTTATCGTTCAAGTTTCAAAGTATTGCATGGAAAGTGAATAAAATTGAAATATAAGCCAAATTAGCAATACAAGAAATATATATCTATCTATATGTATATATATATCTATATATATATATTTATATATATATATATATATATATATATATATACATCTCTCTCCCTCTCTCTCTCTTCCTCACTATATATATATATATATATATATATATATATATATATAACATGTACACATCATAAAACGAAAGATTAACCAGTTTTGTTCGGATCCAGCAGCGTCTTAAGAAAAGTAAAGATTTGAATTTGCTTGAAAAACGGTAACACATTGGCAACAGGTCGAATCAAGTAATGTTTTGGCAAATGCGTAATTATTTGAAAATGATGCAGTACGCGCGATAAAGAAGTTTATTGGGGAAAAGATAGAGGACAAAGATTAAATGAAGAAAAGAAAAAGAAACGATGAAAACATAGATGAAATGCAGTAAAAATGAGTAATACTTAACCGAGATCCGAGTTGGTTAATTTATGTGGTGTGCTACCGATAGTTTTTAGGATGGATCTCAAATTGATGTCCGCTATGTTGGGTTTGTGAGTAGTGCTGCAGAAGCTTAAGCCAGGAACATTTGTCTGAAAAAAATCTTTCTTATTTCGCGTTTGAAGTATTATGTTGTTGAGTATTTACTGTGGCGTTGTATTAGTGTAGATTTTGTCGTCATTTAGTAAGAGATTGATTTTAAGTTTTTATTCATCCGCGTCTATTATGAGAACCCCACCTAATTTATCCGTAAGTGTTAAGTAATAATTATGACTGCCTTGCATTTTTATGCAAAGCGTTTTACTACGTGAGTAAGTGGACTCGAACTTTATGTGTTTGTGTTTGTCAATTATAAAAATAGTTGCATATCAGTGATGGCCTGTATCAATAAAATAATAGTACATATATATATATATATATATATATATATATATATATATATATATATAAAGTATAAAGGTATACTCAAAAAAGAATAAAAGGGAAATACCAGTAGAGTGCTCAATTAAATCAGACATGGACCAGTGGTTTGTGACAAGAAACGGGTTGAATTCCCGATTCCGTCTTCTTCAGCATAGTCTGAAATAGTAAATGATGGAATTTCTTCAAAAAACACTTATAACCGTTATGAAACGCTATGTACAGAAACCACTGGTCCATGTCTGATTAAAATCTGTATTTAAATATATATATATATATATATATATATATATATATATATATATATATATTTATATATATATATATGGGAAAATGAAATATATATATATATATATATATATATATATATATATATATATATAAAAGTCTATTCCTCCTAAACTAATAAACATTTGCTTCCAAGCGCCAAACTGCAATATTAAAGTTTCATGCAAACGAGTTCTAGCGAGGTTGGCTTCTGAATTTATATAAGTTTTTTAAAATGTTTACAGAATACTGATTGCAAACGATTCACTAAATGCCAATTGCTATTAAACATTCCTCCACGAAGACAATGCCACACTTTTCATAGTTTAATTGTTCTTAATGGCCTAAATAATTGGGGTGCTGCATCTACCTGTTTTCTTTATCTTATTTCTTCTGTATTGTATGTCAAACGACTACAAATGTTTATATATTCATTAAACGACACGTAGTATTTAACCGAAAAGTATTAGTTACTACTTTCGCCATGCTATTAGTGTAAAAGTGAATGGGATATTCTAATCGGGATTCGAACTCGGTTCGTTCGATTACTAATCCAGACAGACAGAGAGCTATTACAGAGAGCCATTTAGAGTTACTGATGATGTCTAGTACAGATATCAGTGTGAATAGGTTATGGTTGGCTTTCACATGATGATGTATTATATTCGGCTAAGAGTTCAGGCCAGTTGGACAACTGCCACCGTAGCTGGCGCAACCACTGCAGTTGCAACGACTTGCATTACGCAAGGGAGAACTTCTACTTCCTTCCCCATGAAAACCAAGTTAATTAATCTTATTTACTACTTCGAAGATTTCTGATAAGAACCCAATTATCTTGGAATAGTTGATAGAAACGACGCATATTGTACGAGCCCATATTGACTTCCGGAATATTTCTTTCAGTTATTTACGACGTTTGAAAGTTGGCTGATATCACTACAAGTTCTACGAAGGAAGCTAAAGTAGCATGTTAACACCAACGACCCGTTACAATACTGTAACTACGTCCATTCCACAATCAGCGACGGAACTTCATTCTTGACAATACTTTTATAGAATTTCTTCTAGCCAAGTTGATATTTTTGTTTAAATCGTATCAGAAAGTTTTTTCATGATTTGTGTGCATGTAAACATCAGTTGACATCTCATTTCGGAAATGTAAACATAGGGCGATATATATATATAAATATATATATATATATATATATATATATATATATATATATATATAACAATATCCATATATTTTAGCGTTTCCTTATGATGAACAAAATAACTAATAAGCATACATTTCTAAATAAGAGGTTATTTCCTACGTATAGTAAACAGAAGATATGAAATAATATGTTATGTCTATCATCGCTTCTTCCTCGCGACTTGTTTCAGCATAAAGAAAAATAGTTCGGGCTGAAAACCGAAAATGGAAGTGTTCGACTTGTCTCCAACTGCTCACACTGACATATGTTGCTTCCATGAGTGATCTCCATGAAATGTATAAGATTATCTGTTTCAGGAAGTGTCGTGTTATATTACATCCGTATGGGTTTCCATACGTGCTCCCGGAGCCGCAAGTCGTTAGCTGACGTGTATAAAACTGGCCATATCTGCCACCATTTTGTATTCCTCTTTTTAGTTGAATAAAGCTTGGCTTCCAAAACACACGTGGTTTTAATTACAATTTATTCAACTAAAAAAACTTCTTTTTAAGTCTTTCACGATACTAAAATGGATGTGACATGGAAACCAAAATGCCTAGACATTGATCCCAGTCTACCGACAGCTGCCAAGGAATACCAACACTGGTGTGCAATATTAAGTAATTATCTTGAGGATTATTAAGATAGAATACCAAACAAATACAGGGCCCTGTTAAACTGTGTGAGCTTTAATGTTTATGAATTTATCGAGACATGTACGAACTTTGATGCTGCTATAGCAAAGCTTGACAACTTGTTTATTAAAACAGCGAATGAAGTCTTCGCAAGACATATACTAGCAACCAGACGGCAGAAACGATGGACGAATTTTTCCGAGAGTTGAGGAAACTAAAAAGAAATTGCAACTTCCGCGACCACAGTGCAAAGGAGTGTGGCGACGAGGCAATACGTGACGCATTCATTTCTGGAATATCCTGGCCTTCAATACGACAGCGGCTCCTGGAAAATAAAACGCTGGACCTTCTGACGGCATACAGCCAAGCGTAATAGCGATGCGTATGCAACTCCGGATACCTACCTGGCTACGGTCGTGGACCCAGGATCACTATGGGTATGTGAATGTAGTTGTTCTAGTCCTCTTGTCTTTGGTAAGCCTGACGGAATCCATGCCCATATATTGTTCATACAACCTAATAAATAAATATATGCTCCAAGAAAGGACATTATGCCCGCGTGTGCAAATCTAAGTTTTCAAGTTCAGTGGCAACATTGGTCGGTTCTCACTTACTGACCGCATTTTCAAACATACCACAAGGACTCGCGCAAGCTGCAACTCATGCGACTATTAACGGGACAAGATTAAGTGCTTTCCTGGTTTATTGCAGTACTGACAGCTATTTTAACGATAGAATTGTGCAGGAACTAAAACTAAAAGTGTATCCGTCCAATAAAGACATTTCTATGGCTCAGAAAACCTTGAATACTCGTTCCAAGGGCTATGTTGTTGTTAATCTAGCTCTCGATTTTAATAACCAGTTCTACGTTGCTACACGGCTTGTTATTCTGAAGAATCTGTGTTCGGACTTAATACTTGACCAGGATTTCTTGCGTCAACATCAAAGTGTAACTTTCAAATACGGCGGGCCCCGTCCCGAGTTAACTTTGGATAGAGCTCCCCCCTCTGTGCATTGGCTGCAGCAAAAATAGAAGAGCCGTCTCTTTTTTCAAAATGTATCTTCAAACTACAAACCAATAGCTGCCAAATCCGGACGTTTTAGCAAGGACGATCAGATATTCATTGCAGAGGAAGTTAATCATCTACTCTCTGAGGGCATAATCGAAACCAGCATATCACCATGGCGAGCCTAAGTAGTGGTAGCGAAGAAACCCACCCACCGACATAAAAAGCAGATGTGTGTGGATTATTCACAAACAATTAACCAATAACACAGAATTAGATACCTACCCATTGCTAAGGATAGACGACATGGTGAATGATGTAGCAGACAAATCTCAACGACGGTCGAACACGCCCAAGAAACTATTTTTAGTAGATACCGGAACAACACTCGCAAGGAACTCTGGATTAGTGCACACCGCCTTCTTCCCCAACGTCTTCTTCTTCCACGTCTTCTTCTTCTTTAAAAGCGTCGCCGTCGTCTTCCGTTGATTACGTTTTTCCCTTTGCCCATCTTGCCTCCAGCGACCCGCTTTTATTTCAAACCGAACTCTCGTGTGCGCGAGAGAACACGAGATTTCACGTGATCACCTGGTAATATTAAGCCACCAACGCCATCTTGCCATTTTTGGGACGGTCCAGCCCTGCAAAGCGCGCACCGAGACCGTTTCCCAGGTAATCCCATGCTTTCGCAATTTCTTACACAAATGATCTTGCAAAATACAAGGTATTCTCCACTTTTGATCTTAAAAGTGCCTACCACCAAGTGCCGCTGAATGAGGCTGATAAAAAGTATACCGCGTTTGAGGCAAATGGTTGCTTGTATCAGTTTTGTAGAATTCCGTTTGGAGTTACAAATGGGGTCGCTGCCTTCCAACGGGCTATGGACAGTATAATAAAAGAGGAGAACCTGCGTGGTACTTTCCCGTACCTTGACAATGTAATAATTGCAGGACAAACTCAGGAGGAACATGATGAAAGTGTAAAGCAGTTCCTAGAAACTGTCGGTCGGAGAAACCTTACTCTTAACCGTAAAGTCCGTGCCTTCTATTAACGTGCTCGGGTACTGTGTTGGGAATGGTGTCATCAAGCTCATTAAAGGAGCTTCATCCATCCGAGAACTTAAAATCACTTAAAAGGGTAATTAGAATGTTTGCGTACTATGCAAAATGAATACATGAATTTTCTAACAAAATTGAACCGCTACAAAAATGCCAGAAAATTCCCATTGGAAGAGAAAACCTTGAAATAATTCAACTTGCTTAAAATAGAATTAGAAAAGGCTACTCTGCAGACGGTGGATGAAAACTTGCCCTGTGAGGTAGAGTGTGATGTTTCCGATGTTGCGATTTCCGCCGTTCTTAATCAAGGAGGACGACCGGTGGCGTTTATGTCTTAAACAATACAGGGCAGTGAACTAAAATACCACATCGTAGAATAAGAAGCGACTGCAATTATTGAGGCAGTGCGTAAATGGAGCCATTATATGGCACGAAGCAACTTTACTTTGATTACCGATCAGCGGTCAGTAGCCTTTATGTTTGACAGTAAAAGATGTACGAAAATTAAGAATGCAAAACTCCAGGAATGGAGATTGGAACTTGCCGCATTCAGCTACACTATCAAGTATCGTCCTGGTAAAGATAATGTGTTCCCTGACACATTTTCCCGGGCATACACTTGTTCAACCTTTAATACATCTACACTCGCTGATCTCCACAATGGACTGTGTCATCCGGGGATAACTCGACTGCTTCATTTTGTAAGAGCAAGGAATCTCCACTTTTCTACAGAAGAGGTAAAGAAGATGTGTGTATCTTGTAAGATTTGCGCAGAGCTTAAACCTCAATTCTATCGCTTACCAAAAGGAACTATTATAAAAGCAACAAAACCTATGGAACGACTTAGTGTTGATTTCAAAGGTCCTCGTCCTAGTGTATCGACTAATTGTTATTTATTAATTATAGTTGATGAATACTCTCGTTTCCCTTTTGTTTTTCCATGCATGCAGCAACAGTGATCACATGTTTATATTTGCTATTTAGCCTATGTGGAATGCCAAGTTATATACATTCTGATCGAGGCACATCTTTCATGTTCAAGGAGCTGAAATCTTATCTCTCCCAGAAATGAGTTGCCAATAGTAATACCACTCCTTATCATCCAACCGGAAACGGACAAGTAGAGAGAATTAATGGCATTATATGGAAGGTGATTCGTTTAGCTCTTAGATCGTGTAACCTGTCTGAAAAGCATTGGGAACTTGTACTTGCCGAGGTGCTCTACTCACAGAGATCGTTGTTGTGTACGGCAACTAACGCCACACCGTATGAACGTTTCTTCACATTCCTACGCCGTTCCACCCATGGAAACTTGCTTTCCTCTTGGCTAATGAAACCTGGACCCGTACTGCTAAGAAGGTTTGTAAGAAACAAAAACGAACCTCATGTAAACCAAGTTGAGCTCCTTAACAGTAACCCGACCTATGCACACATTAGGTACCCAGATGGGCGAAACTCTACTGTGTCTGTTCGTGACTTAGCACCTTGTCCCGAAGCCCAGACAATTGTAAGGTATTCTATTGAGGAACAAAAGAGAGGGAACCACTTTGTACAGGATAATATACAATGCTATAATGGAGCCTATGACACGTTGGCCCAACCTGACCTAAGGCGATCCAGTCAGGTACAAAAGACATGTCATAACGGTGCCTATGATGATACATTGGCCCAGCCTGAACTAAGGCGATCCAGTCAGGTACAAAAGACATGTCATAACGGTGCCTATGATGATACATTGGCCCAGCCTGAACTAAGGCGATCCAGTCAGGTACAAAAGACATGTCATAACGGTGCCTATGATGATACATTGGCCCAGCCTGAACTAAGGCGATCCAGTCAGGTACAAAAGACATGTCATAACGGTGCCTATGATGATACATTGGCCCAGCCTGAACTAAGGCGATCCAGTCAGGTACAAAAGACATGTCATAACGGTGCCTATGATGATACATTGGCCCAGCCTGAACTAAGGCGATCCAGTCAGGTACAAAAGACATGTCATAACGGTGCCTATGATGATACATTGGCCCAGCCTGAACTAAGGCGATCCAGTCAGGTACAAAAGACATGTCATAACGGTGCCTATGATGATACATTGGCCCAGCCTGAACTAAGGCGATCCAGTCAGGTACAAAAGACATGTCATAACGGTGCCTATGATGATACATTGGCCCAGCCTGAACTAAGGCGATCCAGTCAGGTACAAAAGACATGTCATAACGGTGCCTATGATGATACATTGGCCCAGCCTGAACTAAGGCGATCCAGTCAGGTACAAAAGACATGTCATAACGGTGCCTATGATGATACATTGGCCCAGCCTGAACTAAGGCGATCCAGTCAGGTACAAAAGACATGTCATAACGGTGCCTATGATGATACATTGGCCCAGCCTGAACTAAGGCGATCCAGTCAGGTACAAAAGACATGTCATAACGGTGCCTATGATGATACATTGGCCCAGCCTGAACTAAGGCGATCCAGTCAGGTACAAAAGACATGTCATAACGGTGCCTATGATGATACATTGGCCCAGCCTGAACTAAGGCGATCCAGTCAGGTACAAAAGACATGTCATAACGGTGCCTATGATGATACATTGGCCCAGCCTGAACTAAGGCGATCCAGTCAGGTACAAAAGACATGTCATAACGGTGCCTATGATGATACATTGGCCCAGCCTGAACTAAGGCGATCCAGTCAGGTACAAAAGACATGTCATAACGGTGCCTATGATGATACATTGGCCCAGCCTGAACTAAGGCGATCCAGTCAGGTACAAAAGACATGTCATAACGGTGCCTATGATGATACATTGGCCCAGCCTGAACTAAGGCGATCCAGTCAGGTACAAAAGACATGTCATAACGGTGCCTATGATGATACATTGGCCCAGCCTGAACTAAGGCGATCCAGTCAGGTACAAAAGACATGTCATAACGGTGCCTATGATGATACATTGGCCCAGCCTGAACTAAGGCGATCCAGTCAGGTACAAAAGACATGTCATAACGGTGCCTATGATGATACATTGGCCCAGCCTGAACTAAGGCGATCCAGTCAGGTACAAAAGACATGTCATAACGGTGCCTATGATGATACATTGGCCCAGCCTGAACTAAGGCGATCCAGTCGGGTACAAAAGACATGTCATAACGGTGCCTATGATGATACATTGGCCCAGCCTGAACTAAGGCGATCCAGTCGGGTACAAAAGACATGTCATAACGGTGCCTATGATGATACATTGGCCCAGCCTGAACTAAGGCGATCCAGTCAGGTACAAAAGACATGTCATAACGGTGCCTATGATGATACATTGGCCCAGCCTGAACTAAGGCGATCCAGTCGGGTACCAAAACCTCCCAATCGATATGGAGATTGGTTGGAGTAGCAAGTAAAAAAAAGTTCATTACTTGTTTAACTTTTTTAGTGATACTTAATTCGTGCATGAATTTATTAAGAATAAAATAATATAAAAAAGACTTCGAACAAGTTCATTTCTTGTTTTACTTTTTTAGTGATACTTAATTCGTGCATGAATTTATTAAGAATAAAATAATAAAAAAGACTTCGAACAAGTTCATTTCTTGTTTTACTTTTTTAGTAATACTTAAAAAAAAAGAAAAGGTAAAACTTTTATTATTGAAGACACTTTTTTTCTTTCTAGCAAGGAAGAATGTTATATATCATTCGTATGGGCTTCCATACGTGCTCCCGGAGCCGGAAGTTGTTAGCTGACGTGTATTAAACCGGCCATATCTGCCACCATTTTATATTCCTCTTTTTAGTTGAATAAAGCTTGGCTTCCAAGTAACACGTGTTTTTTTATTATATGTCGCTACATTTCTGTTTGCATACCAAACGCCGCAAGGATCTGCGTAAGAAGCCTTGGCCTCCGCCATGGGGTATGTTACAACAAACACTCTATGAATTTCTGGGAACGTCTCTTAGTCTTTGCCTCAATAGCGCTAGATATTTTTCCCACAAAAGCATTGTCCGGTGATGTGAAAGCTAACATCTTCTTCTTCTCTGAATCTCAAGATTGGCACAGAACCGATACCGACTAATACCCTCGTCAATGCAAACCTACAGCCGATTTGAAGAAGGCTGTCAATTCAAGATTGCCGTTTTTCAGGCGTTTGACTCTGCTTTGGAGGATAATGTCGCATTGTCGAACAATGAGGTGTCAGAGGCGCTAAAAGTAAAATCACCTCTATCACCACCAGATACCAGGACTTTATCTGCCCCTAATAAACCATCTGTACCAGTCAGTGTGGATTGTGATGACGTCTAACCAGCACTATACTCCTTCGCTCCAAACAGTAGCGGTGGAATGTATGGACTTCGACGTAGACATTTGAGAGATTTGACATCGTCTCGTGCTTGCACTGTTCAGTTTGTGAAACAACTATCTCTGGTGATATTCTATTTTCTTCTATTTTCGACAAATTTAACGTGTTAAGAAAGAAAGCCGAACTACGAATTGTTACCGTCGGAAACACTCTTCGTCGTATCGCTCCAAAGTAGCCATACATCCTGTGATCTCCATACTGGCCAAGGAGCTGTCCCTTATCCAACTCGGTGCTCTACTTCTTTTAGAAAGCGAAGCTGCAGCGCATGTTATAAGGGCATTCATCTTGGGCAGACAACAATGGAAGCGTGAAGAACGCTTTCAACTAAATCCGACTGGACCACCTTCTCAAAACCCGTCTCCGTCGTACCCCTGCGTTTCATCATTTGGCACTCGCTCACCAGTTCCAGCACTCTTGTTATAGCAGACACAACCCTCGCATCACAGTGTGATATACAGCACTGTGAGAGTCAACAATATCGCTAGTTAAGTTACTACATCATTGCACATCTTGTATATCAACCATGCAATATTTGCAGGCAGTTGGGCGGAGGTTGTTGAGAACCCCTCTATAATTATCCCAGCTATTTGCTGCAATCGGGCTTTATGTAATCCTGCCAAGTTTGATCTCGAATGTTCGGATGTTCTGCGGATCCTTTTTGTTGGTCATCTCACTAGAGTCTTAGATGTGGGTAAGCATCAACAATCAGGACGAACTTATAATACTTAGCTCTCTAATCTTCAAACAATTAACTAACTTGGCCAACATGTCATTTTAACTCCTCCTGATTGATAAGCATCCTGTGCGCAACGACTTATTTATTGTCTTTACATAGTGCATCATGTTAACAGTTTTCTGTCGACGTGAGCAGGTTGCATTCCGTAGGTCAGGACTCAGCAATGCCATCTGAAACATACATTTTTATGGTGTACGCTGGCGCCAGGCTACCCTTTTTATATCTTTTGTTTTACTTGGTCTTAGATTAAAACCCGGATTATGCTTCATCAATCTGTGCAAGTCGGGATCTGGTTAGAGTATTCTACGTGAATCATCCGCATCTTCTTTCGACAAACTGATCCATGACCTTTCCGTCAACTTGTATCGAATCCCGAAGGACATCTCGAAACCAACATCGTCGGAATTGCCTTCAGCTACAAGTTCGTCACACGGTAATGCGTGACCAACATTATTGTCATCATCGGCGGGAACCTTGTTGATGACGATTGTCTTAGATTCGTTGTAGCACTGCGTACAGGTTCTAGAATTTGCAGCACCCACAGGTGATGTTGTGGTCAGTCGGTGGACACATATCGACTCCACACACTTTTGTGAAGTAGGAGCGCCGGCATATTTTCTTAGCACAGCGCTCTCAATAACATCGTTCGATATGCACTAGACATCAGTGGCTTCCCGTCGATCCTCGAACCAGTTGGTCTCGACAGAAGGGGATGGCAAACGACTCGATTGCCGGACGGTTATCCCTTTGCAAACAGTAAGTCACGCATATGGGATGCGAGTTTTGTCGACATTAGCGCCCTCGTCAGTAATAGAATCTATAACAACCCTTGGACATGAAGCAGCAAGCGGTAAAAATATGCCGGTCTCCTTGACAGATTAGTGTTTCAACCGATTGCAGTGAAGGCGAGTGGAGTGATAAACTCCGCCATCGGCGGTTTCCTCGGCAGTATTGGTCCGTTAATGACGCGCTACGCCGGGGACAATTGTCAATTGGCTTGGCTTTACGAGCGCCTATCTATTGTCATCATTCGTGGAAACGATTTGAGCCTGCTCTCTGTGGGGAACCTGAAGGGGGCTTACCTGCAAAACGTCCGCGTTTTTGTCTGTCCTGTGCGCTGCGGATGAAGGAAAACAATTCAACCTGTCATCCGTGAACCTTTATTACGTACGGTTCACGCGAAGTCTCGCGAAGGCACATTGCACGCATGCAAATTAGGTGTGCCTCAGCCTAATAAAAGCAGGTCTTTTACCTTCTTCAACGAAACGGTGCGAAGTAAGTGCACGTGAGTGTCTCGAAAAGTTGTCTTTGTTTCTTCAAGAGCGTTTGTATTTTTTCGTTACTTTGTTATTTCTTGTTGCCAGATTGGACTTGTTACCTGTTATTTTTTACCGTTATTGCTGTTGTTGTTATTGGAACTTTTTTGTGGGGTTGCATTTAAAAAAAAAAAATTTTCCTGTCATCAGTTTGTTAATGATTAGTGCGACGGCTACTCGTAGCCCGAAGCCTGCCGACAAGGATTTTACCGAGGAGCGGAAGGGGCCAGCTGAGGCTACTCCTGAAAGTTCAAACTAGAGTAAGCCTCCGAAAATTGTTATTAATGTTGCAGAATTTGTGGAAAACGCGAAAAAGTGCCTACATTTAGTTACGGAATCTGGACTATTGATTGATATTCCCAAATTAGCGGAAATCTGGAAAAAAAGCATTGTCATGTTCGTTGTAGACAGAAAGTCTAAAAAAGTTATAAGAGTGACCCCGGAATTAATTTGCAAACTTCTGGCAACTGCAGGCTACCGCCTTCAACGAATCATCCGTTGTAAGGGATACAACACCTGGAATACCCTCTTCCCAAATGAGGAAACTTGCATTCAACTTGCACAGAAAGAAATAATCACCCAAGAATTCATTCTCAGGATGGAATACATGGAGAAAAGACGCACAGCTATATCGATATTCAACGTACCTTTTCACGTGGACGGTGAGCACTTAGGTGTATTCCTGCTAAAATACGGCGACATAAAAGCAGTAACCTGGGATGTGCACTCAGGTGTATGGAATTTCGAGATTCTTTTAGACAAGACAGCATTTGACAGCATACCGTATTATATAAAAGTAGGTGAGGAAAAGCTTCCTATAATTGTGGCACGAAGAAAGCCCGTTGTTTGGGCATGTGAAGAGATTGGTAACCTCACGATCGGATGCCCCCAAAGAAGACTAACAATAATAAAAACTAGAGTGGAACAACATTTAGGGATTCCTCTGATCTAAAGAGTGGGGATGCCGTTGAAATCCCCCCCACCGAAGTCAACAACAGAAGACCACCCTGTATTCCCAGATCTCACTCAACTCGACGAAAGAGAGAAAAACGAATGGGTATTGGTCCAGGGGAAAAACGCCCGGTCGGAAAACCCTGGACCAGATGAGGGAAGACGAGATGCTCGCAAAGGATCAAGGAAAGGATTAATATATCGAACCCTCCCCTAAAGCAAAAACTACAGCTACACTGTCTTAGCCTCGTTCACCCCAAAAACCAATGCCCCCAACGATAACTGCTCCATTGAAAGAGATAGAGTACAAACTGACCCCTTAAGCCCCATTAAGAAAAGTCATTCAGCCCCCTCTCCTAAACCTTCACCTTTCGTCTCCCCCCAAACCACCCCCAAAAGAACTCTCCCTGCATCCCCTGTAAAACAGCTCCGTCCTGTCTCACCCTTTCTACAACACCGCAACACTACTCCTTGTCACTCCCTAATGAAAGACGATATGCCACCTCCAGCTCCCCCGCCATCTCAAAGCCAACAAAGGCAAAGAAGCCCGTCTTAAGAAAAACAAAGGAAGAGAAAAACAGCATTTCTGCCCGGAAAAGACGTGTGTGTGATAAGTGCGGTGCAAGAAGACACAGCTAAACACCACAAGATGTGCGATTTGAAAGTGCTACTTGCTTTTAAAAAAGTGAACAATAATTCTGTAGAAGATCCCCTCAGCTTCCCTGAGGCTAAAAAATTCTTATTGTAATAAGGAAGCGAGGGGAAGCTAAGGGTATATGGCAAATGATTGGAGAAGCAAACGAAAGTTTCGAAATATCGCCGCCTATGGCTATCTTAAAAGATAACAAGCTGAACATTTAAGCAGAGATTGTGTTGGGAGGGCCCTTGTTATTTTGCACCCATCTCTTTAAGAATAGCTAAATTAACATATCCCTCGGATGTGGGCAGCATCTCCCAGGACGTGCAGCTCTCTTCTCAGATGGCTAAACAGTCTTTTGGGAGAGCCGTCGGCATCCTGATCCCATTGATGTTCGTTTCTGAAACCCAACCCTAAGATACATTCAATAGCTCTCTTTCTAGCTAGTGTAAATGTCCGTGGGCTGAGGACTGACTCTCGTAAATATCGAGTTGCTAAAATTTTTTCAGCATCTTGGAGTGAATATATGTTGTATACAGGAACCCCATTTAATTCCAGGTTACCATTTGGGTGCGCTGGCGAGGAGTATTCACCTCCATATAGCGTACTTTGATTCTCACTCAAGGGGTGTTTCTTGGCTAGTAAATAAGTCTTTAGATGCGTCGTGTGACCCTTGTTTCCTGGATTGTTTTTTTCATTGTATATATTTTCATTTATTGTTTTGTACTTATTGTTTTATCATTTCCTCCCCCGTTCCATATATATAAATATGGGTTTTAACTAGGTTATTAATGGAGTGATTTCTTTTGGTGATTAAGAAGGATGTAAAGTACAAATGTAGTATTTTGGTGATCGATGGTCCTAAATGAAACTAGCTAGGTTAGAAAGTGAGAAAGTAAGAATTGGACCGCACCTTTCCCCTTCCCTTTTTTCGGCCTTGTGCCACATTTTGTAAATGGTTCTCATTTATAAATCAATATTAAGTAATCTAATCGAAGCTTACGACATCGCAACTTGAAAGATATCATATATTTACAGAGCTTGAGCATCGGTAACTTGAACAAAATAATCTATTTACTAAGCTTAAGATCGGCCCCTTGAAAAAGTCATCTATTTACAACGCTTATGAATCCATAACTTGAACAAAGTTATTATCTACAAAGCTAAGGAATCTGCAACTTTAGCAAAGTAATCAATTTACAAAGCTTACGAGTCCGCAACTTAAACAAAGTCATCTATTTAATAAGTGTAAGAATCCGCATCTTGACCAAAGTCATCGATTTACAAAGCTTGAGTATCGGTAACTTGAACAAAGTCATCTAGTAAAAAAGCTTAAGAATCCGCACCTTAAACGAAGTAATCTATTAACAAAGCTTCAGAGTCCGCAACTTGAACAAAGTGATCTATTTACAAAGGCTTTAAATCCGTTACTTGAACATGTTATCTATTTACAAAGCTCAAAAATCCGAAACTTGAACAAAGTCATCTATTTACAATACTTAAGAATGTGCAATTTTGACAAAATAATCTATTTACAGAGTTTAAGACTCCGCCATTTGAACAAAGTCATATATTAACAAAGCTTACAAATCGGCAACTTAAACAAAGTAACTAATTTACAAAGCTTAAGAATCTGAAACTCAAACATTATCATCTATTTACAAAGATTAAGAGTCTTCATCTTGAACAAAGTAATCTATTTACAAAGCTTAAGAATCCGCAACTTAGACAAAGTCATGTATTTACAAAGCTTAAGGATCCGCAACATAAAAATAGTAATCTCCTTACAAAGCTTCAGAATCAGCAACTTGAAAAACTCATCGATTTACAAAGCTTAAGAATCTCCCACTAGAAAATGTTCATCGATTTACAAAGCTTAAGAATCCGCAACTTTAACAAAGTAAACTATTCACAAAGCTTAACAATCCGTAACTTGTATGAAGTCATCTATTAGCAAAGATTAATAATCAACCACTTGAACAAACTCATCTATTTTCAAAGATAAAGAATCCGCGACATAAACAAAGTAATCCATTATCAAAGCTTCAGTATCAGCAACTTGAAAAAAATCATCAATTTACAACACTGAAGAATCCGAAAGTAGATAAAAGTAATTTATTTACAAAGCTTAAGAATCGGCAACTTTAACAAAGTCATCTATTTAAATAGCTTAAGAATCGGCACCTTAAACAAAGTCATCTATTCAAATAGCTTAAGAATCGGCACCTTAAACAAAGCTATCTATTCAAATAGCTTAAGAATCGGAACCTTAAACAAAGTCATCTATTCAAAAAGCTGAAGAATCCGCAACTTGAACAAAGTCATCTATTTACAAAGCTTAAAGATGGGCAACTTGAACAAAGTAATTAATTTACAAAGCTTTATAATCAGTTACTTGAAACAAGTCATCTATTTATAATACCTGAGACTGTGCAACTTGTACAAAGTCATCAAGTACAAATCTCAGGAAGCCGTAACTATTTACAAAGCTTACGAATCTGAAACTAGAACAAATTAATCTGTTTGCTATGCTTTAGAATCCGACTTTAAACAATACCATCTATTCTCAAAGCTTCAGAATCCGCAACTATAACTAAGTCATCTATTTACAATTCTTTAGAATCCGACTTTAAACAATATCATCTATACTCAAAGCTTAAGAATACGCAACTTGAACAAAGTAATCTATTTACAATGCTTTGGAATCCGATTTTATACAACATCATCTATTCTCACAGCCTAAGAATCGGCCACTTGAACAAAGTCATCTATTTACAATGCTTTAGAATCCGACTTTAAAAAATACCATCTATTATCAAAGCTTAAGAATCGGCAACTTGAACAAAGTCATACATTTACAATACTTTAGAATCCGACTGTAAACAATATCATCTATTGTCAAAGCTTAATGATGACGAACTTGAACAAAGTACTATTTACAATGCTTTAGAATCCGATTTTAAACATTATTATCTATTCTCAAAGCTTAAGAATCCGCCACTTGAACGAAGTCATCTATTTACAATGCGGTAGAATCCGACTTCAACAATATCATCTATTCTCAAAGCTTAAGAATCCGAAACTTGAACAAAGTCATCTATCTACAATGCTTTAGAATCCGACTTTAAACAATATCATCTATTCTCAAAGCTAAAGAATCCGAAACTTCAACAAAGTCATCTATTTACAATGCTTTAGTATCACACTTTAAACAATATCATCTATTCTCGAAGCTTAGGAATCGACAACTTGAACAAAATCATCTATTTACAATGCTTTAGAATCCGACTTTACACAATATCATCTATTCTCAAAGCTTAAGAATCGGCAACTTGAACAAAGTCATACATTTACAATACTTTAGAATCCGACTGTAAACAATATCATCTATTGTCAAAGCTTAATGATGACGAACTTGAACAAAGTACTATTTACAATGCTTTAGAATCCGACTTTAAACATTATCATCTATTCTCAAAGCTAAAGATTCCGCAACTTTAACAAAGTCATCTATTTACAATGCTTTAGTATAACACTTAAAACAATATCATTTATTCTCGAAGCTTAGGAATCGGCAACTTAGACAGAGTCATCTATTCACAATGCTTTAGAATCTGACTTTTAACAATATCATCTATTCTCGAAGCTTAGGAATCGGATACTTGAACAAATACATCTATTAACAATGCATAGAATCCAGCTTTTATCAAAATCATCTATTCTCCAAAATTAAGATTCCGCAACTTCAACTATATCATGTATTTACAATGCTTTAGAATCCGACTTTAAACAATATCATCTATTCTCAAACCTTAAGAATTGGCAACTTGAACAAAGTTATCAATTTACAATGCTTCAGAATCCGACTTTAAACAATATCATCTACTCTCTAAGCTCAACCATCCGCAACTTGAACAATGTCATCTATTTACAATGCTTTAGAATCCGACTTTAAACAATATCATCTATTCTCAAAGCTTAAGAATCCGCAACTTTAACGAAGTCATCAGTTTAAAATGATTTAGAATCCGACTTTAAACAATATCATCTATTCTCAAAGCTAAAGAATCCGCAACTTGAACAAATCCTTCTATTTACGATGCTTTAGAATCCGATATTAACCAATAACACTTATTCTCAAAGCTTAAAAATCCGCAACTTAAACAAAGGCATCTATTTACAATGCTTTAGAATCCGACTTAAAACAATATCATCTATTCTCAAAGTTAAAGAATCCGAAACTTGAACAAAGTCATCTATTTACAATGCTTGAGGATCCGACTTTTAACAATATCATCTATTCTGAAAGCATAAAAATCCGTCACTTGAACAAAGTCATCTATTTACAATGCTTTAGAATCCGACTTAAACCAATATCATCTATTCTCAAAGCTTCAGAACTGGAAACTTGAACAAAGTCATCTATTTACAATGCTTTAGAATCCGACTTTAAACAATATCATCTATTCTCAAAGCTTAGGAATCGGCAACTTGAACAAAGTCAGCTATTTACAATGCTTTAGAATCCGACTTTAAACAATATAATCTAGTCTCAAAGCTTAAGGATCGGCAACTTGAACAAAGTCATCTATTTACAATGCTTTAAAATCCGACTTTAAACAATATTATCTAGTCTCAAAGCTAAAGAATCGGCAACTTGAACAAAGTCATCTATTTACAATGCTTTAGAATCCGACTTTAAACAAATTATCTATTCTCAAATCTTAAGAATCGGCAACTTGAACAAAGTCATCTATTTACAATGCTTTAGAATCCGACTTCAAACAATATCATCTATTCTCAAAGCTTAAAAATCCGCCACTTCTACGAGGTTATTAATTTACAATGCATTAGAATCGGACTTTAAACAATATCATCTATTCTCAAAGCTTAACAATCCGCAACTTGAACATAGTCATCTATTTACAATGCTTTAGAATCCGACTTCAAACAATATCATCTATTCTTAAACTTTAAGAATTAGCAACTTGAACAAAGTCATCTATTTACAATGCTTTAGAATCCGACTTTAAACAATATCATATATTCTCAAAGCTTAAGAATCCGCAACTTGAACAAAGTCATCTACTTACAATGATTTAGACTCCGACTTTAAACAATATCATCTATTGTCAAAGCTAAAGAATCCGTAACTTTAACAAGGTCCTCTATTAACGATGCTTTAGAATCCGATATTAACCAATAACACTTATTCTTTAAGCTTAAAAATCCGCAACTTGAACAAAGTCTTCTATTTGCTATGCTTTAGAATCCGACTTAAAACAATATAATCTATTCTCATAGCTTAAGAATCCGAAACTGGAACAAAGTCATCGATTTACAATGCTTGACAATCCGACTGTTAAATATATCATCTATTCTCAAAGCTTAAGAATCCGTCACTTGAACAAAGTAATCTATTTACAATGCTTTAGAATCCGACTGTAAACAATATCATCTATTCTCAAAGCTTCAGAATCGGCAACTTGAACAAAGTCATCTATTTACAATGCTTTAGAATCCGACTTGAAACAATATAATCTAGTCTCAAAGCTTAAGGATCGGCAACTTGAACAAAGTCATCTATTTACAATGCTTTAGAATCCGACTTTAACAATATAATCTAGTCTCAAAGCTTAAGAATCGACAACTTGAACAAAGGCATCTATTTACAATGCTTTAGAATCCGACTTTAAACAAATTATCTATTCTCAAATCTTAAGAATCGGCAACTTGAACAACGTCATCTACTTACAATGCTTTAGAATCCGACTTCAAACATTATCATCTATTATCAAAGCTTAATAATCCGAAACTTGAACAAAGTCATCTATTTACAATGCTTTAGAATCTGACTTGAAACCATATCATCTATTCTCAAAGCTTCAGAATCCGAAACTTGAACAAAGTCATCTATTTACAATGCTTTAGGATCCGATTTTAAACGATATCGTCTATTCCCAAACCTTTGGAATCGGCAACTTGAACAAAGTCATCTATTTACAATGCTTTAGGATCCGACTTTAAACAATATCATCTATTTTCAAACTTTTAGAATCGGCAACTTGAACAAAGTCATCTATTTACAATGCTTTAGAATCCGACTTTAAACAGTATCATCTATTTTCAAACCTTAAGAATCGGCAACTTGAACAAAGTCATCTATTTACTATGTTTTAGAATATGACTTTAAACAATATCATCTATTTTCAAACATTAAGAATCCGCAACCTGAACAAAGTCATCTATTTACAATGCTTTAGAATCCGACTTTACACGATATCATCTATTTTCAAAGCTAAAGATTCCGCAACTTTAACAAAGTCATCTATTTACAATGCTTTAGTATAACACTTAAAACAATATCATTTATTCTCGAAGCTTAGGAATCGGCAACTTAGACAGAGTCATCTATTCACAATGCTTTAGAATCTGACTTTTAACAATATCATCTATTCTCGAAGCTTAGGAATCGGATACTTGAACAAATACATCTATTAACAATGCATAGAATCCAGCTTTTATCAAAATCATCTATTCTCCAAAATTAAGATTCCGCAACTTCAACTATATCATGTATTTACAATGCTTTAGAATCCGACTTTAAACAATATCATCTATTCTCAAACCTTAAGAATTGGCAACTTGAACAAAGTTATCAATTTACAATGCTTCAGAATCCGACTTTAAACAATATCATCTACTCTCTAAGCTCAACCATCCGCAACTTGAACAATGTCATCTATTTACAATGCTTTAGAATCCGACTTTAAACAATATCATCTATTCTCAAAGCTTAAGAATCCGCAACTTTAACGAAGTCATCAGTTTAAAATGATTTAGAATCCGACTTTAAACAATATCATCTATTCTCAAAGCTAAAGAATCCGCAACTTGAACAAATCCTTCTATTTACGATGCTTTAGAATCCGATATTAACCAATAACACTTATTCTCAAAGCTTAAAAATCCGCAACTTAAACAAAGGCATCTATTTACAATGCTTTAGAATCCGACTTAAAACAATATCATCTATTCTCAAAGTTAAAGAATCCGAAACTTGAACAAAGTCATCTATTTACAATGCTTTAGAATCCGACTTAAACCAATATCATCTATTCTCAAAGCTTCAGAACTGGAAACTTGAACAAAGTCATCTATTTACAATGCTTTAGAATCCGACTTTAAACAATATCATCTATTCTCAAAGCTTAGGAATCGGCAACTTGAACAAAGTCAGCTATTTACAATGCTTTAGAATCCGACTTTAAACAATATAATCTAGTCTCAAAGCTTAAGGATCGGCAACTTGAACAAAGTCATCTATTTACAATGCTTTAAAATCCGACTTTAAACAATATTATCTAGTCTCAAAGCTAAAGAATCGGCAACTTGAACAAAGTCATCTATTTACAATGCTTTAGAATCCGACTTTAAACAAATTATCTATTCTCAAATCTTAAGAATCGGCAACTTGAACAAAGTCATCTATTTACAATGCTTTAGAATCCGACTTCAAACAATATCATCTATTCTCAAAGCTTAAAAATCCGCCACTTCTACGAGGTTATTAATTTACAATGCATTAGAATCGGACTTTAAACAATATCATCTATTCTCAAAGCTTAACAATCCGCAACTTGAACATAGTCATCTATTTACAATGCTTTAGAATCCGACTTCAAACAATATCATCTATTCTTAAACTTTAAGAATTAGCAACTTGAACAAAGTCATCTATTTACAATGCTTAAGAATCCGACTTTAAACAATATCATATATTCTCAAAGCTTAAGAATCCGCAACTTGAACAAAGTCATCTACTTACAATGATTTAGACTCCGACTTTAAACAATATCATCTATTGTCAAAGCTAAAGAATCCGTAACTTTAACAAGGTCCTCTATTAACGATGCTTTAGAATCCGATATTAACCAATAACACTTATTCTTTAAGCTTAAAAATCCGCAACTTGAACAAAGTCTTCTATTTGCTATGCTTTAGAATCCGACTTAAAACAATATAATCTATTCTCATAGCTTAAGAATCCGAAACTGGAACAAAGTCATCGATTTACAATGCTTGACAATCCGACTGTTAAATATATCATCTATTCTCAAAGCTTAAGAATCCGTCACTTGAACAAAGTCATCTATTTACAATGCTTTAGAATCCGACTGTAAACAATATCATCTATTCTCAAAGCTTCAGAATCGGCAACTTGAACAAAGTCATCTATTTACAATGCTTTAGAATCCGACTTGAAACAATATAATCTAGTCTCAAAGCTTCAGGATCGGCAACTTGAACAAAGTCATCTATTTACAATGCTTTAGAATCCGACTTTAACAATATAATCTAGTCTCAAAGCTTAAGAATCGACAACTTGAACAAAGGCATCTATTTACAATGCTTTAGAATCCGACTTTAAACAAATTATCTATTCTCAAATCTTAAGAATCGGCAACTTGAACAACGTCATCTACTTACAATGCTTTAGAATCCGACTTCAAACATTATCATCTATTATCAAAGCTTAATAATCCGAAACTTGAACAAAGTCATCTATTTACAATGCTTTAGAATCTGACTTGAAACCATATCATCTATTCTCAAAGCTTCAGAATCCGAAACTTGAACAAAGTCATCTATTTACAATGCTTTAGGATCCGATTTTAAACGATATCGTCTATTCCCAAACCTTTGGAATCGGCAACTTGAACAAAGTCATCTATTTACAATGTTTAGGATCCGACTTTAAACAATATCATCTATTTTCAAACTTTTAGAATCGGCAACTTGAACAAAGTCATCTATTTACAATGCTTTAGAATCCGACTTTAAACAGTATCATCTATTTTCAAACCTTAAGAATCGGCAACTTGAACAAAGTCATCTATTTACTATGTTTTAGAATATGACTTTAAACAATATCATCTATTTTCAAACATTAAGAATCCGCAACCTGAACAAAGTCATCTATTTACAATGCTTTAGAATCCGACTTTACACGATATCATCTATTTTCAAACCTTAAGAATCCGCAACTGTAACAAAGTCATCTATTTACAATGCTTTAGAATCCGACTTTAAAAGATATCATCTATTTTAAACATTACGAATCTGCAACTTGTACTAAGTCATCTATTTACAATGCTTTAGAATCTGACTTTAAACGATATCATCTATTTTCAAAGCTTTAGAATCGGCAACTTGAACATAGTCATCTGTTTACAATGCTTGTGAATCCAACTTTTAACAATATCCTCAATTTTCAAAGCTTAATAATCCGCAACTTAACAAAGTCTTCTATTTACAATGCTTTAGAATCCGACTTTAAACAATATCAACTATTTTAAAACTTCAACAATCAGCAACTTGAACAATGTCATCTATTTACACTGCTTTAGAATCCGAGTTTAAACAATATCATCTATTTTCAAACCTTAAGAATTCGCAACTGTAACAAAGTCATCTATTTACGATGCTTTAGAATCCGACTTTAAACGATATAAGCTATTTTCAACTTTACGACTCGGCAACTTGAAATAAGTCATCTATTTACAATGCTTTAGAATCTGACTTTAAACGATATCATCTATTTTCAAAGCTTTAGATACGGCAACTGGAACTAGTCATCTATTTACAATGCTTGTGAATCCAACTTTAAACAATATCATCAATTTTCAAACATTAATCATCCGCAACTTAACAAAGTCATGTATTTACAATGCTTTAGAATCCGACTTAAAACAATATCAACTATTTTCAAACATTAAGAATCCGCAACTTGACAAAGTCATGTATTTACAATGATTTAGAATCCGACTTTAAACAATATCAACTATTTTAAAACATTAAGAATCGGCAACTTGAACAATGTCATCTATTTACAATGCTTTAGAATCCGACTTTAAACAATATCATCTATTTTCAAACCTTAGGAATCGGCAACTTGAACAAAGTCATCTATTTACAATGCTTTTGAATCCGAGTTTAAACGATATCACTTATTCTCAAACCTGAAGTATTCACAACTGTAACAAGTCTTCTATTTACGATGCTTTAGAATCCGACTTTAAACGATCTCATCTATTTTAAAACCTACAGAATCGGCCACTATAACTAAGTCATCTATTTACAAGGCTTTAGAATCCGACTTTAAACGATATCATCTATTTTCAAACCTTAAGAATCCGCAACTTGAACAAAGTCATCTATTTACAATGCTTTAGAATCCGAATTTAAACAATATCATCTATTTTAAAACCTTAAGAATCGGCAACTTGAACAAAGTCATCTATTTACAATGCTTTAGTGTCCGACTTTAAACAATATCATCTATCTCTTAACCTTAAGGATCGGCAACTTGAACAAAGTCATCTATTTACAATGCTTTAAAATCCGACTTTACACGATATCATCTAATTTCAAACCTTAAGCATCGCAATATGAACTAAGTCATCTAATTAGAATGCTTTAGGATCCGACTTTAAACGATATCATTTATTCAAAAACCTTTGGAATCGGCAACTTGAACAAAGTCATCTATTTACAATGCTTTAGAATCCGATTTTAAACGAAATCATCTACTTTCAAACTTTAAGAATCGGCAATTTGAACAAAGTCATCTATTTACAATGCTTTAGAATCTTACTTTAAACAATATCATCTATTATAAAACCTTAAGAATTGGCAACGTAAAAAAAATTCATCTATTTACAATGCTTTAGAATCCGACTTTAAACGATATCATCTATTTTTAAACCTTAGAAATCGGCAACTTGAACGAAGTCATCTATTTACAATGCTTTAGAATCCGACTTTAAACACTATCACAATTTCTCAAAGGTTAAAAATCTGCAACTTGAACAAAGTCTTCTATTTACAATGCTTTAGAATCCGACTTTAAACGATATCATCTATTTTTAAACCTTTAGAATCGCCAACTCGAACAAAGTCATCTATTTACAATGCATTAGAATCCGACTTAAAAAGCTATCATCTATTCTCAAACCTTAAGAATTGGCAACTTGAACAAAGTTATCTATTTACAATGCTTTAGAATCCGACTTAAAACAATATCATCTACTCTCTAAGCTCAAGAATCCGCAACTTGAACAATGTCATCTATTTACAATTCTTTAGAATCCGACTTATAAAAATATCATCTATTCTCAAAGCTAAACCATCCGCAACTTGAAAATAGTCAGCTATTTAAAATGCTTTAGAATTCGACTTTAAACAGTATCATCTATTCTTAAAGCTTAACAATCCGCAACTTGAACAAAGTCATCTATTTACAATGCTTTAGAATCCGACTTTAAACGATATCATCTATTCTCAATGCTTAAAAATCCGCAACTTCTACGAGGTTATCTATTTACAATGCTTTAGAATCCGATATTAACTAATATCATCTATGCTCAAACCTAAAGAATCCGCAACTTGAACAAAGTCATCTATTTACAATGCTTGAGAATTTGACTTTAAAAAATATCATCTATTCTCAAAGCTTAATAATAGACAACTTGAACAAAGTCATCTATTTACAATGCTTTAGAATCCGACTTTAAACAATATCATCTATTCTCAAAGCTTAAGAATCAGCCACTTGAAAAAGTTATCTATTTACAACGCTTTAGAATCTGACTTTAAACAATATCATCTCTTCTCAAAGCTTAAGGATCGGCAACTTGAACAAAGTTATCTATGTCCAATGCTTTTGAATCCTACTTGAAACCATATCATCTATTCTCAAAGCTTCAGAATCCGAAACATGAACAAAGTCATCTATCTACAATGCTGTAGGATCCCATTTTTAACGATACCATCTATTCCCAAACCTTTGGAATCGGCAACTTGAACAAAGTCATCTATTTACAATGCTTTAGGATCCGACTTTAAACGATATACTCTATTTTCAAATTTTTAGAATCGGCAACTTGAACAAAGTCATCTATTTACAATGCTTTAGAATCCGACTTTAAACAGTATCATCTATTTTCAAACCTTAAGAATCGGCAACTTTAACAAAGTCATCTATTTACTATGTTTTAGAATATGACTTTAAACAATATAATCTATTTTCAAACATTAAGAATCCGCAACTGGAACAAAGTCATCTATTTACAATGCTTTAGAATACGACTTTACACGATATCATCTATTTTCAAACCTTAAGAATCCGCAACTGTAACAAAGTCATCTATTTACAATGCTTTCGAATCCGACTCTAAAAGATATCATCTATTTTCATCTTACGAATCGGCAACTTGTACTAAGTCATCTATTTACAATGCTTTAGAATCTGACTTTAAACCATATCATCTATTTTCAAAGCTTTAGAATCGGCAACTTGAACATAGTCATCTGTTTACAATGCTTGTGAATCCAACTTTTAACAATATCCTCAATTTTCAAAGCTTAATAATCCGCAACTTAACAAAGTCATCTATTTACAATGCTTTAGAATCCGACTTTAAACAATATCAACTATTTTAAAACTTCAACAATCGGCAACTTGAACAAAGTCATCTATTTACACTGCTTTAGAATCCGACTTTAAACAATATCATCGATTTTCAAACATTAAGAATTCGCAACTGTAACAAAGTCATCTATTTACGATGCTTTAGAATCCGAGTTTAAACGATATCATTAATTTTAAAAGATACAAAATCGGCCACTAGAACTAAGTCATCTATTTACAATGCTTTAGAATCCGACTTTAAACGATATAAGCTATTTTCAACTTTACGAATCGGCAACTTGAAATAAGTCATCTATTTACAATGCTTTAGAATCTGATATTAAACGATATCATGTATTTTCAAAGCTTTAGATTCGGCAACTGGAACTAGTCATCTATTTACAATGCTTTAGAATCCGAGTTTAAACGATATCACTTATTTTCAAACCTTAAGAATTCGCAACTGGTACAAAGTCATCTATTTACTTTAGAATCCGACTTTAAACGATATCATCTATTTTAAAACCTACAGAATCGGCCACTAGAACTAAGTCCTCAATTCACAAGGCTTTAGAATCCGACTTTAAACGATATCATCTATTTTAAAACCTTTAGAATCGGCAATATGAACTAAGTCATCTATTTACAATGCTTTAGAATCCGACTTTAAACGATATCATCTATTTTCAAACTTTATGAATCGACAACTTGAACAAAGTCATTTATTTACAATTCTTTAGAATCTGACTTGAAACGATATCATTTATTTTCAAACCTTAAGAATCGGCGACTTGTACTAAGTCATCTATTTACAATGCTTTAGAATCCGACTTTAAACAATCTTATCAATTTTCAAACCTTAAGAATCCGCAACTTGAACAAAGTAATCTATTTACAATGCTTTAGAATCCGACTTTGAACGATATCATCCGTTTTCAAACCTAAAGAATCGGCAACTTGAACAAAGTCATCTATTTACAATGCTTTAGAATCCGACTTAAAACAATATCATCTATTTTCAAACCTTAAGAATCGGCAACTTGAACAAAGTCATCTATTTACAATTCTTTAGTGTCCGACTTTAAACAATATCATCTATCTCTTAACCTTAAGAATCGGCAAATTGAACAAAGTCATCTATTTACAATGCTTTAAAATCCGACTTTACACGATATCATCTATTTTCAAACATTAAGCATCGCAATATGAACTAAGTCATCTAATTGGAATTCTTTAGGATCCTACTTTAAACGATATCATTTATTCAAAAACCTTTGAAATCGGCAACTTGAACAAAGTCATCTATTTACAATGCTTTAGAATCCGATTTTAAACGAAATCATCTACTTTCAAACTTTAAGAATCGGCAACTTGAACAAAGTCATCTATTTACAATGCTTTAGAATCTTACTGTAAACAATATCATCTATTATAAAACCTTAAGAATTGGCAACGTAAAAAAAATTCATCTATTTACAATGCTTTAGAATCCGACTTTAAACGATATCATCTATTTTTAAACCTTAGGAATCGGCAACTTGAACGAAGTCATCTATTTACAATGCTTTAGAATCCGACTTTAAACACTATCACCATTTCTCAAAGGTTAAGAATCCGCAACTTGAACAAAGTCTTCTATTTACAATGCTTTAGAATCCGACTTTAAACGATATCATCTATTTTTAAACCTTTAGAATCGCCTACTCGAACAAAGTCATCTATTTACAATGCATTAGAATCCGACTTTAAACGATATAATCTATTTTAAAACCTGAGCAGTCCGCAACTTAAACAAAGTAATCTATTTACAATGCTTTAGAATCCGACTTTAAACGATAACATCTATTTTCACACTATAAGAATCGGCAAATTGAACAAAGTCATCTGTTTACAATGCTTTTGAAACGATATCATCTATTTTCAAACCTTAAGAGTCTGCAACTTGAACACAGTAATCTATTTACAATGCTTTATAATCCAAATTTAAACGATATCATCTATTTTCAAACCACTAGAATCGGCAACTAGAACTAAGTCATCTATTTACAATGTTTTAGAATCCGATTTTAAACGATATAATCTATTTTCAAACGTTAAGAATCGACAACTTGAACAAAGTCATCTAGTTACAATGCTTTAGAATCCGTCTTTAAACGATACCATCTATTTTCAAACCTTATGAATCGGCAACTTTAACAAAGTCATCTATTTACAATGCTTTAGAATCCGACTTTAAACGATATCATCTATTTTCAAAACTTAAGAATCGGCAACTTGAACAAAGTCATCTATTTAAAATGATTTAGAATCCGACGTTAAGCAATATCATCTATTTTCAAACCTTAAGAATCGGCAACTTGAACAATGTCATCTATTTACAATGCTTTAGAATCCGACTTTCAACGATATCATCTATTTTCAAACTTTAACAATTTGCAACTTAGACAAAGTCATCTTTTTACAATGCTTTAGAATCATACTTTAAACGATATCATGTATTTTAAAACCTTAAGAATCTGCAACTTGAACAAAGTCATCTATTTACAATGCTTTAGAATCCCACTTTAAACGATATAATCTACTTTCAAACCTTAAGCATCCGCAACTTGAACAAAGTCATCCATTTACAATGATTTAGAATCCGACTTTAAACATTATCATCTATTTTCAAACCTTAAGAATCGGCAACTTGAACAAAGTCATTAATTTACAATGTTTTAGAATCCGACTTTAAACGATATCATCTATTTTCAAACCTTCAGAATCGGCAATATGAACGCGTCATCTATTTACAATGCTTTAGAGTCCGCGTTTAAACGATATCATCTATTTTCAAACCTTTAGAATCGGCAACTTGAACAAAGTCATCTATTTACAATGATTTGGAATCAGACTTTAAACATCATCATCTATTTTCAAACCTTAAGAATCTGCAACTTGAACAAAGTCATCTATTTACAATGCTCGAGAATCCGACTTTACACAGTCTAATCTATTTGTAAAACCTTAAGAATCCGCAACTTGAACAAAGTCATCTATTTACAATGCTGTAGAATCTTACTTTAAACGATATTATCTATTTTAAAACCTTAAGAATCTGCCACTTGAACTAAGTCATCCATTTACAATGCTTTAGAATCCGACTTTAAACGATATTATCTATTTTCAAACCTTAAGAATCGGCAACTAGAAGACAGTCATCTATTTACAATGCTTTAGAATCCGACTTTAAACAATATCATCTATTTTCAAACCTTAATAATCTGCAACTTGAACAAAGTCATCTATGTACAATGCTTTAGAATCCGACTTTAAACGATATCCTCTATTTTCAAACCTTCAGAGTCCGCAACTTGAACAAAGTCATCTATTAACAATGCTTTAGAATCTGACTTTAAACGATATCATCTATTTTCAAACCTCAAGAATCCGCAACTTGAACACAGTCATCTATTTACAATGCTTTAGAATCCGACTTTAAACATCATCATATATTTTCAAACTTTAAAAATTTTCAACTTGAACAAAGTCCTCTATTTACAATTCATTAGAACCCGACTTTAAACAATATCATCTATTTTCAAACCTTAAGAATCCGCAACTTGAACAAAGTCATCTATTTACAATGCTGCAGAATCTGACTTTTAACGATATACTCTATTTTCAAACCTAACGAATCCGCAACTTGAACAAAGTCATCTATTTACAATGCTTAAGAATCCGATTTTAAACGATATCACTAATTTTCGAACGTTTAGAATCGGCAATTTTAACAAAGTCATCTATTTACAGTGCGTTAGAATCCGACTTAAAAAGATATAATCTAGTGTTAAACCTTAAGAACTCGCAACTTGAACAAAGTCATCTATTTACAATGCTTTAGAATCCGGCTTTAAACGATATAATCTATTTTCAAAGCTTAAGAATCGGCGACTTGAACAAGTCATCTATTTACAATGCTTTAGAATCCGACTTTAAACAGTATTATCTATTTTCAAACTTTTAGAATCCGCAACTTGAACAAAGTCATCTATTTACAATGCTTTGGAATCCGACTTAAAAAGATATTATCTATTTTCAAACCTTAAGAATCCGCAACTTGAACAAAGTCATCTATTCACAATGTTTTAGCATCCGACTTTAAACGATATCATCGATTTTCAAACCTTTAGAATCCGCAACTTTAACAAAGTCATCTATTTACAATGCTTTAGAATCCGACTTTAAACGATATCATATATTTTCAAACCTTAAGAACTGGCAATTTGAAGAAATCCATCTATTTACAATGCTTTAGAATCTCACTTTAAACGATATCATCAATTTTCAAACCTTAAGAATCGCTACCTTGAACAAAGTCATCTATTTACAATGCTTTAGAATCTGACTTTAAACGATATCATCTATTTTCAAACCTTAAGAATCCGACACTTCAACAAAGTCATCTATTTACAATGCTTTAGAATCCGACTTTAAACGATATCATCTATTTTCAAACCTTAAGAATCGGCAACTTTACTAAGTCATCAATTTACAATGCTTTAGAATCCGACTATAAACGATATCATCTATTTTCTAACCTCAAGAATCGGCAACTTCAACAAAGTCATCTATTTACAATGCTTTAGAATCCGACTTTAAACGATATCATCTATTTTCAAAACCAAGGAATCCGCAACTTGAACAAAGTCATCTATTTACAATGTTTTAGAATCCGACTTTAAACGATATCATCGATTTTAAAGCCTTAAGAATCCGCAACTTGAACAAAGTAATCAATTTACAAGTCTTTAGCATCACAATTTAAACGATATCATTTATTTTCAAACCTTACGAATCCGCAACTTGAACAAGGTCATCTATTTACAATGCTTTAGAATCCGACTTGTAACATTATCATCTTTTTTCACACCTTAAGAATACGCAACTTAAACAATGTAATCTATTTACAATTCTTTAGAATCCGATTTTAAACAATATAATCTATTTTCAAAACTTAAGAATCGGCAACTTGAACAAAGTCCTCTATGTACAATGCTTTAGAATCCGACTTTAAACGATATAATCTATTTTCAAACCTTAAGAACTGGCAATTTGAAGAAAGCAATCTATTTACAATGCTTTAGAATCTCGCTTTAAACGATATCATCTATTTCCAAACCTTAAGAATCGGCAACTTGAACAAAGTCATCTATTTACAATGCTTTAGAATCCTACTCTAAACGATATCATCTATTTTCTAACCTTCAGAATCGGCAACTTTAACAAAGTCATCTATTTACAATGCTTTAGAATCCGACTTTAAACGATATCATCTATTTTCAAAACTTAAGAATCGGCAACTTGAACAAAGTCATCTATTTAAAATGATTTAGAATCCGACGTTAAGCAATATAATCTATATTCAAACCTTAAGCATCGGCAACTTGAACAATGTCATTTATTTACAATGCTTTAGAATCCGACTTTCAACGATATCATCTATTTTCAAACTTTAACAATTTGCAACTTAGACAAAGTCATCTCCTTACAATGCTTTAGAATCATACTTTAAACGATATCATATATTTTAAAACCTTAAGAATCCGCAACTTCAACAAAGTCATCTATTTACGATGCTTTGGAATCCGACTTTAAACGATATCATCTATTTTGAAACCTTCAGAATCGGCAACTTGAACGCGTCATCTATTTACAATGCTTTAGAATCCGCGTTTAAACGATATCATCTATTTTCAAACCTCAAGAATCGGCAACTTGAACAAAGTCATCTATTTACAATGCTCTAGAATCCGACTTTACACAGTCTGATCTATTTGTGAAACCTTAAGAATCCGCAACTTGAACTCAGTCATCTATTTACAATGCTTTAGAATCCGACTTTAAACATCATCATCTATTTTCAAACCTTAAGAATCTGCAACTTGAACAAAGTCATCTATTTACAATGCTCGAGAATCCGACTTTACACAGTCTAATCTATTTGTAAAACCTTAAGAATCCGCAACTTGAACAAAGTCATCTATTTACAATGCTGTAGAATCTTACTTTAAACGATATTATCTATTTTAAAACCTTAAGAATCTGCCACTTGAACTAAGTCATCCATTTACAATGCTTTAGAATCCGACTTTAAACGATATTATCTATTTTCAAACCTTAAGAATCGGCAACTAGAAGACAGTCATCTATTTACAATGCTTTAGAATCCGACTTTAAACAATATCATCTATTTTCAAACCTTAAGAATCTGCAACTTAGAACAAAGTCATCTATGTACAATGCTTTAGAATCCGACTTTAAACGATATCCTCTATTTTCAAACCTTCAGAGTCCGCAACTTGAACAAAGTCATCTATTAACAATGCTTTAGAATCTGACTTTAAACGATATCATCTATTTTCAAACCTCAAGAATCCGCAACTTGAACACAGTCATCTATTTACAATGCTTTAGAATCCGACTTTAAACATCATCATATATTTTCAAACTTTAAAAATTTTCAACTTGAACAAAGTCCTCTATTTACAATTCATTAGAACCCGACTTTAAACAATATCATCTATTTTCAAACCTTAAGAATCCGCAACTTGAACAAAGTCATCTATTTACAATGCTGTAGAATCTGACTTTTAACGATATACTCTATTTTCAAACCTAACGAATCCGCAACTTGAACAAAGTCATCTATTTACAATGCTTAAGAATCCGATTTTAAACGATATCACTAATTTTCGAACGTTTAGAATCGGCAATTTTAACAAAGTCATCTATTTACAGTGCGTTAGAATCCGACTTAAAAAGATATAATCTAGTGTTAAACCTTAAGAACTCGCAACTTGAACAAAGTCATCTATTTACAATGCTTTAGAATCCGGCTTTAAACGATATAATCTATTTTCAAAGCTTAAGAATCGGCGACTTGAACAAGTCATCTATTTACAATGCTTTAGAATCCGACTTTAAACAGTATTATCTATTTTCAAACTTTTAGAATCCGCAACTTGAACAAAGTCATCTATTTACAATGCTTTGGAATCCGACTTAAAAAGATATTATCTATTTTCAAACCTTAAGAATCCGCAACTTGAACAAAGTCATCTATTCACAATGTTTTAGCATCCGACTTTAAACGATATCATCGATTTTCAAACCTTTAGAATCCGCAACTTTAACAAAGTCATCTATTTACAATGCTTTAGAATCCGACTTTAAACGATATCATATATTTTCAAACCTTAAGAACTGGCAATTTGAAGAAATCCATCTATTTACAATGCTTTAGAATCTCACTTTAAACGATATCATCAATTTTCAAACCTTAAGAATCGCTACCTTGAACAAAGTCATCTATTTACAATGCTTTAGAATCTGACTTTAAACGATATCATCTATTTTAAAACCTGAGCAGTCCGCAACTTAAACAAAGTAATCTATTTACAATGCTTTAGAATCCGACTTTAAACGATAACATCTATTTTCACACTATAAGAATCGGCAAATTGAACAAAGTCATCTGTTTACAATGCTTTTGAAACGATATCATCTATTTTCAAACCTTAAGAGTCTGCAACTTGAACACAGTAATCTATTTACAATGCTTTATAATCCAAATTTAAACGATATCATCTATTTTCAAACCACTAGAATCGGCAACTAGAACTAAGTCATCTATTTACAATGTTTTAGAATCCGATTTTAAACGATATAATCTATTTTCAAACGTTAAGAATCGACAACTTGAACAAAGTCATCTAGTTACAATGCTTTAGAATCCGTCTTTAAACGATACCATCTATTTTCAAACCTTATGAATCGGCAACTTTAACAAAGTCATCTATTTACAATGCTTTAGAATCCGACTTTAAACGATATCATCTATTTTCAAAACTTAAGAATCGGCAACTTGAACAAAGTCATCTATTTAAAATGATTTAGAATCCGACGTTAAGCAATATCATCTATTTTCAAACCTTAAGAATCGGCAACTTGAACAATGTCATCTATTTACAATGCTTTAGAATCCGACTTTCAACGATATCATCTATTTTCAAACTTTAACAATTTGCAACTTAGACAAAGTCATCTTTTTACAATGCTTTAGAATCATACTTTAAACGATATCATGTATTTTAAAACCTTAAGAATCTGCAACTTGAACAAAGTCATCTATTTACAATGCTTTAGAATCCCACTTTAAACGATATAATCTACTTTCAAACCTTAAGCATCCGCAACTTGAACAAAGTCATCCATTTACAATGATTTAGAATCCGACTTTAAACATTATCATCTATTTTCAAACCTTAAGAATCGGCAACTTGAACAAAGTCATTAATTTACAATGTTTTAGAATCCGACTTTAAACGATATCATCTATTTTCAAACCTTCAGAATCGGCAATATGAACGCGTCATCTATTTACAATGCTTTAGAGTCCGCGTTTAAACGATATCATCTATTTTCAAACCTTTAGAATCGGCAACTTGAACAAAGTCATCTATTTACAATGATTTGGAATCAGACTTTAAACATCATCATCTATTTTCAAACCTTAAGAATCTGCAACTTGAACAAAGTCATCTATTTACAATGCTCGAGAATCCGACTTTACACAGTCTAATCTATTTGTAAAACCTTAAGAATCCGCAACTTGAACAAAGTCATCTATTTACAATGCTGTAGAATCTTACTTTAAACGATATTATCTATTTTAAAACCTTAAGAATCTGCCACTTGAACTAAGTCATCCATTTACAATGCTTTAGAATCCGACTTTAAACGATATTATCTATTTTCAAACCTTAAGAATCGGCAACTAGAAGACAGTCATCTATTTACAATGCTTTAGAATCCGACTTTAAACAATATCATCTATTTTCAAACCTTAATAATCTGCAACTTGAACAAAGTCATCTATGTACAATGCTTTAGAATCCGACTTTAAACGATATCCTCTATTTTCAAACCTTCAGAGTCCGCAACTTGAACAAAGTCATCTATTAACAATGCTTTAGAATCTGACTTTAAACGATATCATCTATTTTCAAACCTCAAGAATCCGCAACTTGAACACAGTCATCTATTTACAATGCTTTAGAATCCGACTTTAAACATCATCATATATTTTCAAACTTTAAAAATTTTCAACTTGAACAAAGTCCTCTATTTACAATTCATTAGAACCCGACTTTAAACAATATCATCTATTTTCAAACCTTAAGAATCCGCAACTTGAACAAAGTCATCTATTTACAATGCTGCAGAATCTGACTTTTAACGATATACTCTATTTTCAAACCTAACGAATCCGCAACTTGAACAAAGTCATCTATTTACAATGCTTAAGAATCCGATTTTAAACGATATCACTAATTTTCGAACGTTTAGAATCGGCAATTTTAACAAAGTCATCTATTTACAGTGCGTTAGAATCCGACTTAAAAAGATATAATCTAGTGTTAAACCTTAAGAACTCGCAACTTGAACAAAGTCATCTATTTACAATGCTTTAGAATCCGGCTTTAAACGATATAATCTATTTTCAAAGCTTAAGAATCGGCGACTTGAACAAGTCATCTATTTACAATGCTTTAGAATCCGACTTTAAACAGTATTATCTATTTTCAAACTTTTAGAATCCGCAACTTGAACAAAGTCATCTATTTACAATGCTTTGGAATCCGACTTAAAAAGATATTATCTATTTTCAAACCTTAAGAATCCGCAACTTGAACAAAGTCATCTATTCACAATGTTTTAGCATCCGACTTTAAACGATATCATCGATTTTCAAACCTTTAGAATCCGCAACTTTAACAAAGTCATCTATTTACAATGCTTTAGAATCCGACTTTAAACGATATCATATATTTTCAAACCTTAAGAACTGGCAATTTGAAGAAATCCATCTATTTACAATGCTTTAGAATCTCACTTTAAACGATATCATCAATTTTCAAACCTTAAGAATCGCTACCTTGAACAAAGTCATCTATTTACAATGCTTTAGAATCTGACTTTAAACGATATCATCTATTTTCAAACCTTAAGAATCCGACACTTCAACAAAGTCATCTATTTACAATGCTTTAGAATCCGACTTTAAACGATATCATCTATTTTCAAACCTTAAGAATCGGCAACTTTACTAAGTCATCAATTTACAATGCTTTAGAATCCGACTATAAACGATATCATCTATTTTCTAACCTCAAGAATCGGCAACTTCAACAAAGTCATCTATTTACAATGCTTTAGAATCCGACTTTAAACGATATCATCTATTTTCAAAACCAAGGAATCCGCAACTTGAACAAAGTCATCTATTTACAATGTTTTAGAATCCGACTTTAAACGATATCATCGATTTTAAAGCCTTAAGAATCCGCAACTTGAACAAAGTAATCAATTTACAAGTCTTTAGCATCACAATTTAAACGATATCATTTATTTTCAAACCTTACGAATCCGCAACTTGAACAAGGTCATCTATTTACAATGCTTTAGAATCCGACTTGTAACATTATCATCTTTTTTCACACCTTAAGAATACGCAACTTAAACAATGTAATCTATTTACAATTCTTTAGAATCCGATTTTAAACAATATAATCTATTTTCAAAACTTAAGAATCGGCAACTTGAACAAAGTCCTCTATGTACAATGCTTTAGAATCCGACTTTAAACGATATAATCTATTTTCAAACCTTAAGAACTGGCAATTTGAAGAAAGCAATCTATTTACAATGCTTTAGAATCTCGCTTTAAACGATATCATCTATTTCCAAACCTTAAGAATCGGCAACTTGAACAAAGTCATCTATTTACAATGCTTTAGAATCCTACTCTAAACGATATCATCTATTTTCTAACCTTCAGAATCGGCAACTTTAACAAAGTCATCTATTTACAATGCTTTAGAATCCGACTTTAAACGATATCATCTATTTTCAAAACTTAAGAATCGGCAACTTGAACAAAGTCATCTATTTAAAATGATTTAGAATCCGACGTTAAGCAATATAATCTATATTCAAACCTTAAGCATCGGCAACTTGAACAATGTCATTTATTTACAATGCTTTAGAATCCGACTTTCAACGATATCATCTATTTTCAAACTTTAACAATTTGCAACTTAGACAAAGTCATCTCCTTACAATGCTTTAGAATCATACTTTAAACGATATCATATATTTTAAAACCTTAAGAATCCGCAACTTCAACAAAGTCATCTATTTACGATGCTTTGGAATCCGACTTTAAACGATATCATCTATTTTGAAACCTTCAGAATCGGCAACTTGAACGCGTCATCTATTTACAATGCTTTAGAATCCGCGTTTAAACGATATCATCTATTTTCAAACCTCAAGAATCGGCAACTTGAACAAAGTCATCTATTTACAATGCTCTAGAATCCGACTTTACACAGTCTGATCTATTTGTGAAACCTTAAGAATCCGCAACTTGAACTCAGTCATCTATTTACAATGCTTTAGAATCCGACTTTAAACATCATCATCTATTTTCAAACCTTAAGAATCTGCAACTTGAACAAAGTCATCTATTTACAATGCTCGAGAATCCGACTTTACACAGTCTAATCTATTTGTAAAACCTTAAGAATCCGCAACTTGAACAAAGTCATCTATTTACAATGCTGTAGAATCTTACTTTAAACGATATTATCTATTTTAAAACCTTAAGAATCTGCCACTTGAACTAAGTCATCCATTTACAATGCTTTAGAATCCGACTTTAAACGATATTATCTATTTTCAAACCTTAAGAATCGGCAACTAGAAGACAGTCATCTATTTACAATGCTTTAGAATCCGACTTTAAACAATATCATCTATTTTCAAACCTTAAGAATCTGCAACTTAGAACAAAGTCATCTATGTACAATGCTTTAGAATCCGACTTTAAACGATATCCTCTATTTTCAAACCTTCAGAGTCCGCAACTTGAACAAAGTCATCTATTAACAATGCTTTAGAATCTGACTTTAAACGATATCATCTATTTTCAAACCTCAAGAATCCGCAACTTGAACACAGTCATCTATTTACAATGCTTTAGAATCCGACTTTAAACATCATCATATATTTTCAAACTTTAAAAATTTTCAACTTGAACAAAGTCCTCTATTTACAATTCATTAGAACCCGACTTTAAACAATATCATCTATTTTCAAACCTTAAGAATCCGCAACTTGAACAAAGTCATCTATTTACAATGCTGTAGAATCTGACTTTTAACGATATACTCTATTTTCAAACCTAACGAATCCGCAACTTGAACAAAGTCATCTATTTACAATGCTTAAGAATCCGATTTTAAACGATATCACTAATTTTCGAACGTTTAGAATCGGCAATTTTAACAAAGTCATCTATTTACAGTGCGTTAGAATCCGACTTAAAAAGATATAATCTAGTGTTAAACCTTAAGAACTCGCAACTTGAACAAAGTCATCTATTTACAATGCTTTAGAATCCGGCTTTAAACGATATAATCTATTTTCAAAGCTTAAGAATCGGCGACTTGAACAAGTCATCTATTTACAATGCTTTAGAATCCGACTTTAAACAGTATTATCTATTTTCAAACTTTTAGAATCCGCAACTTGAACAAAGTCATCTATTTACAATGCTTTGGAATCCGACTTAAAAAGATATTATCTATTTTCAAACCTTAAGAATCCGCAACTTGAACAAAGTCATCTATTCACAATGTTTTAGCATCCGACTTTAAACGATATCATCGATTTTCAAACCTTTAGAATCCGCAACTTTAACAAAGTCATCTATTTACAATGCTTTAGAATCCGACTTTAAACGATATCATATATTTTCAAACCTTAAGAACTGGCAATTTGAAGAAATCCATCTATTTACAATGCTTTAGAATCTCACTTTAAACGATATCATCAATTTTCAAACCTTAAGAATCGCTACCTTGAACAAAGTCATCTATTTACAATGCTTTAGAATCTGACTTTAAACGATATCATCTATTTTCAAACCTTAAGAATCCGACACTTCAACAAAGTCATCTATTTACAATGCTTTAGAATCCGACTTTAAACGATATCATCTATTTTCAAACCTTAAGAATCGGCAACTTTACTAAGTCATCAATTTACAATGCTTTAGAATCCGACTATAAACGATATCATCTATTTTCTAACCTCAAGAATCGGCAACTTCAACAAAGTCATCTATTTACAATGCTTTAGAATCCGACTTTAAACGATATCATCTATTTTCAAAACCAAGGAATCCGCAACTTGAACAAAGTCATCTATTTACAATGTTTTAGAATCCGACTTTAAACGATATCATCGATTTTAAAGCCTTAAGAATCCGCAACTTGAACAAAGTTATCAATTTACAAGTCTTTAGCATCACAATTTAAACGATATCATTTATTTTCAAACCTTTAGAATCCGCAACTTGAACAAGGTCATCTATTTACAATGCTTTAGAATCCGACTTGTAACATTATCATCTTTTTTCACACCTTAAGAATACGCAACTTAAACAATGTAATCTATTTACAATTCTTTAGAATCCGATTTTAAACAATATAATCTATTTTCAAAACTTAAGAATCGGCAACTTGAACAAAGTCCTCTGTGTACAATGCTTTAGAATCCGACTTTAAACGATATAATCTATTTTCAAACCTTAAGAACTGGCAATTTGAAGAAAGCAATCTATTTACAATGCTTTAGAATCTCGCTTTAAACGATATCATCTATTTCCAAACCTTAAGAATCGGCAACTTGAACAAAGTCATCTATTTACAATGCTTTAGAATCCTACTCTAAACGATATCATCTATTTTCTAACCTTCAGAATCGGCAACTTTAACAAAGTCATCTATTTACAATGCTTTAGAATCCGACTTTAAACGATATCATCTATTGTCAAAACTTAAGAATCGGCAACTTGAACAAAGTCATCTATTTAAAATGATTTAGAATCCGACGTTAAGCAATATCATCTATATTCAAACCTTAAGCATCGGCAACTTGAACAATGTCATTTATTTACAATGCTTTAGAATCCGACTTTCAACGATATCATCTATTTTCAAACTTTAACAATTTGCAACTTAGACAAAGTCATCTCCTTACAATGCTTTAGAATCATACTTTAAACGATATCATATATTTTAAAACCTTAAGAATCCGCAAATTCAACAAAGTCATCTATTTACGATGCTTTGGAATCCGACTTTAAACGATATCATCTATTTTGAAACCTTCAGAATCGGCAACTTGAACGCGTCATCTATTTACAATGCTTTAGAATCCGCGTTTAAACGATATCATCTATTTTCAAACCTCAAGAATCGGCAACTTGAACAAAGTCATCTATTTACAATGCTCTAGAATCCGACTTTACACAGTCTGATCTATTTGTGAAACCTTAAGAATCCGCAACTTGAACTCAGTCATCTATTTACAATGCTTTAGAATCCGATTTTAAACATCATCATCTATTTTCAAACCTTAAGAATCTTCAACTTGAACAAAGTAATCTATTTACAATGCTTTAGAATCCGATTTTAAACGATATGACCTATTTTCGAACGTTAAGAATCGGCAACGTTAACAAAGTCATCTATTTACAGTGCGTTAGAATCCGACTTTAAATGATATAATCTAGTGTTAAACCTTAAGAACTCGCAAATTGTAACAAAGTCATCTATTTACAATGCTTTAGAATCCGGCTTTAAACGATATCATCTGTTTTCAAAGCTTAAGAATCGGCGACTTGATACAAGTCATCTATTTACAATGCTTTAGAATCCGACTTGAAACGATATCATCTATTTTCAAACTTTATGAATCCGCAACTTGAACAAAGTCATCTATTTACAATGCTTTGGAATCCGACTTAAAAAGATATCATCTATTTTCAAACCTTAAGAATCCGCAACTTGAACAAAGTCATCTATTTACAATGTTTTAGCATCCGACTTTAAACGATATCATCTATTTTCAAACCTTTATAATCCGCAACATGAACAAAGTTATCTATTTACAATGCTTTAGAATCCGACTTTAAACATTATCATCTTTTTTCACACCTTAACAATCCACAACTTTAACAATGTATTTTATTTACAATTCTTTAGAATCCGACTTTAAACAATATAATCTATTTTCAAACGTTAAGAGTCGGCAACTTGAACAAAGTCATCTATGTACAATGCTTTAGAATCTGACTTTAAACGATATCATCTATTTTCAAACCTTCAGAGTCCGCAACTTGAACAAAGTCATCTATTTACACTGCTTTAGAATCTGACTTTAAACGATATGATCTGCTTTCAAACTTCAAGAATCCGCAACTTGAACAAAGTCATCTATTTACAATGCTTTAGAATCAGACTTGAAACAATATCATCTATTTTCAAACCTTAAGAATCTGCAACTTGAACAAAGTAATCAATTTACAATGCTTTAGAATCCGACTTTAAACGATATAATCTATTTTCAAACCTTAAGAACTGGCAATGTGTAAGAAAGTCATCTATTTACAATGCTTTAGAATCTCACTTTAAACGATATCATCTATTTTCAAACCTTAAGAATCGGTAACTTGAACAAAGTCATCTATTTACAATGCTTTAGAATCCGACTTTAAACGATATCATCTTTTTTCAAACCTTAAGAATCCGACACTTTAACAAAGTCATCTATTTACAATGCTTTAGAATCCGACTTTAAACGATATCATCTATTTTCAAACCTTAAGAATCTGCTACTTGAACTCGTCATCTATTTACAATGCTTTAGAATCCGACTTTAAACGATATACTCTATTTTCAAATATTAAAAATTGGCAACTATAACAAAGTAATCTATTTACAATGCTGTAGAATCCGACTTTAAACGATATCATCTATTTTCAAACCGTAAGAATCGGCAACCTGAACAAAGTCATCCATTTACAATGCTTTAGAATCCGACTTTAAACGATATCATCTATTTTCAAACCTTAAGAATCGGTAACTTTACTAAGTCATCACTTTACAATGCTTTAGAATCCGACTTTAAACATTATCATCTATTTCTAAACCTTAAGAATTGGCAACTTGAACTAAGTCATCTATTTACAATGCTTTAGAATCCGACTTTAAACGATATCATCTATTTCTAACCTTAAGAATCGGCAACTTTAACAAGGTCATCTATTTACAATGCTTTAGAATCCGACTTTAAACGATATCATCTATTTTCAAAACTTAAGAATCAGCAAATTGAACAAAGTCATCTATTTAAAATGATTTAGAATCCGACTTTAAACGATATCATCTATTTTCAAACCTTAAGAATCGGCAATTTGAACTAAGTCATCTATTTACAATGCTTTAGAATCTCACTTTAAACGATATCATCTATTTTCAAACCTTAAGAATCAGCAACTTGAACAAAGTCATCTATTTACAATGCTTTAGAATCCGACTTTAAACGATATCATCTATTTTCAAACCTAAAGAATCGGCAATTTGAACTAAGTCATCTATTTACAATGCTTTAGAATCTCACTTTAAACGATATCATCTATTTTCAAACATCAAGAATCTGCTACTTGAACTAAGTCATCTATTTACAATGCTTTAGACTCCGACTTTAAACGATATACTCTATTTTCAAACATCAACAATCAGCAACTATAACATGTCATCAATTTACAATGCTTTAGAATCCGACTTTACACGATATCATCTATTTTCAAACCTTAAGAATCGGCAACTAGAATTCAGTCATCTATTTACAATGCTTTAGAATCCGACTTAAAACAATATCATCTATTTTCAAAGCTTAAGAATCTGCAACTTGAACAAAGTCATCAATTTACAATGCTTTATTATCCGACTTTAAACGATATAATCTATTTTCAAACCTTAAGAACTGGCAATTTGAAGAAAGCAATCTATTTACAATGCTTTAGAATCTCACTTTAAACGATATCATCTATTTTCAAACCTTAAGAATCGGCAACTTGAACAAAGTCATCTATTTACAATGCTTTAGAATCCGACTTGGAACGATATCATCTATTTTCAAACATTAAGAATCGGCAACTTAAACAAAGTAATCTATTTACAATGCTTTAGAATCCGACTTTAAACGATATCATCTATTTTCAAAACTTAAGAATCGGCAACTTGAACAAAGCCATCTATTTAAAATAATTTAGAATCTGACGTAAAGCAATATCATCTATTTTCAAACCTTAAGAATCGGCAACTTGAACAATGTAATCTATTTACAATGCTTTAGAATCCGACTTTGAACGATATAATCTATTTTCAAACTTTAACAATTTGCAACAAAGACAAAGTCATCTCCTTACAATGCTTTAGAATCATACTTTAAACGATATCATATATTTGAAAACCTTAAGGATCTGCAACTTGAACAAAGTCATCTATTTACGATGCATTGGAATCCGACTTTAAACGATATAATCTATTTTAAAACCTTAAGAATGCGCAACTTGAACAAAGTCATCTATTCACAATGCTTTAGAATCCGACTTTAAACGATATCATGTATTTTCAAACCTTAATAATCAACAACTTGAACAAAGTCATCTATTTACAATGCTTTAGAATCACACTTTAAACGATATCATCTATTTTCAAACCTTAAGAACCCGCAACTTGAACAAAGTCATCTATTTACAATGCTTTAGAATCTGACTTTAAACATTATCATCTATTTTACAACCTTGACAATCGGCAACTTGAACAAAGTCATTAATTTACAATGTTTTAGAATCCGAGTTTAAACTATATCATCTATTTTCCAACCTTCAGAATCGGCAACTTGAACGCGTCATCTATTTACAATGCTTTAGAATCCGACTTTAAACATCATCATCTATTTTCAAACCTTAAGAATCTGCAACTTGAACAAAGTCATCCATTTACAATGCTTTAGAATCCGACTTATAACGATATCATCTTTTTTAAAACCTTAAGAATCGGCAACAAAAACTCAGTCAACTATTTACAATGCTTTAGAATCCGACTTTAAACATCATCATCTATTTTAAAATCTTTAGAATCTTCAACTTGAACAAAGTCATCTATTTACAATTCATTAGAACCCGACTTTAAACAATATCATCTATTTTCAAACCTTAAGAATCCGCAACTTGAACAAAGTCATCTATTTACAATGCTGTAGAATCACACTTTTAACGATATACTCTATTTTTAAACCTCAAGAATCCGCAACTTAAACAAAGTCATCTATTTACAATGCTTTAGAATCCGATTTTAAACGATATCACCTATTTTCGAACGTTAAGAATCGGCAACTTAAACAAAGTCATCTATTTACAGTGCCTTAGAATCCGACTTTAAACGATATAATCTGGTGTTAAACCTTAAGAACTCGCAACTTGAACAAAGTCATCTATTTACAATGCTTTAGAATCCGGCTTTAAACGATATCATCTATTTTCAAAGCTTTAGAATCGGCGACTTGAACAAGTCATCTATTTACAATGCTTTAGAATCCGACTTTAAACGATATCATCTATTTTCAAACTTTTAGAATCCGCAACTTGAACAAAGTCATCTATTTACAATGATTTGGAATCAGACTTTAAACATCATCATCTATTTTCAAACCTTAAGAATCTGCAACTTGAACAAAGTCATCCATTTACAATGCTTTAGAATCCGACTTTAACCGATATCATCTATTTTAAAACCTTAAGAATCGCAACTAGAACTCAGTCATCTATTTACAATACTTTAGAATCCGACTTTAAACATCATCATCTATTTTCAAACTTTAAAAATTTTCAACTTGAACAAAGTCCTCTATTTACAATCTATTAGAACCCGACTTAAAACATTATCATCTATTTTAAAACCTAAACAATCCGCAACTTGAACAAAGTCATTAATTTACAATGTTTTAGAATCCGACTTTAAACGATATCATCTATTTTGAAACCTTCGGAATCGGCAACTTGAACGCGTCATCTATTTACAATGCTTTAGAATCCGCGTTTAAACGATATCATCTATTTTCAAACCTTAAGAATCGGCAACTTTAACAAAGTCATCTATTTACAATGCTCTAGAATCCGACTTTACACAGTCTGATCTATTTGTAAAACCTTAAGAATCCGCAACTTGAACTCAGTCATCTATTTACAATGCTTTAGAATCCGACTTTAAACATCATCATCTATTTTCAAACCTTAAGAATCTTCAACTTGAACAAAGTAATCTATTTACAATGCTTTAGAATCCGATTTTAAACGATATGACCTATTTTCGAACGTTAAGAATCGGCAACTTTAACAAAGTTATCTATTTACAGTGCGTTAGAATCCGACTTTAAACATTATCATCTTTTTTCACACCTTAAGAATAAGCAACTTAAACAATGTCATCTATTTACAATTCTTTAGAATCCGATTTTAAACAATATCATCTATTTACAAACGTTAAGAATCGGCAACTTGAACAAAGTCCTCTATGTACAATGCTTTAGAATCCGACTTTAAACGATATAATTTATTTTCAAACCTTAAGAACTGGCAATTTGAAGAAAGCAATCTATTTACAATGCTTTAGAATCTCACTTTAACCGATATCATCTATTTTCAAACCTTAAGAATCGGCAACTTTAACAAAGTCATCTATTTACAATGCTTTAGAATCCGACTTTAAACGATATCATCTATTTTCAAAACTTAAGAATCGGCAACTTGAACAAAGCCATCTATTTAAAATAATTTAGAATCTGACGTAAAGCAATATCATCTATTTTCAAACCTTAAGAATCGGCAACTTGAACAATGTAATCTATTTACAATGCTTTAGAATCCGACTTTGAACGATATCATCTATTTTCAAACTTTAACAATTTGCAACAAAGACAAAGTCATCTCCTTACAATGCTTTAGAATCATACTTTAAACGATATCATATATTTGAAAACCTTAAGGATCTGCAACTTGAACAAAGTCATCTATTTACGATGCATTGGAATCCGACTTTAAACGATATAATCTATTTTAAAACCTTAAGAATGCGCAACTTGAACAAAGTCATCTATTCACAATGCTTTAGAATCCGACTTTAAACGATATCATGTATTTTCAAACCTTAATAATCAACAACTTGAACAAAGTCATCTATTTACAATGCTTTAGAATCACACTTTAAACGATATCATCTATTTTCAAACCTTAAGAACCCGCAACTTGAACAAAGTCATCTATTTACAATGCTTTAGAATCTGACTTTAAACATTATCATCTATTTTACAACCTTGACAATCGGCAACTTGAACAAAGTCATTAATTTACAATGTTTTAGAATCCGAGTTTAAACTATATCATCTATTTTCCAACCTTCAGAATCGGCAACTTGAACGCGTCATCTATTTACAATGCTTTAGAATCCGACTTTAAACATCATCATCTATTTTCAAACCTTAAGAATCTGCAACTTGAACAAAGTCATCCATTTACAATGCTTTAGAATCCGACTTATAACGATATCATCTTTTTTAAAACCTTAAGAATCGGCAACTAAAACTCAGTCAACTATTTACAATGCTTTAGAATCCGACTTTAAACATCATCATCTATTTTAAAATCTTTAGAATCTTCAACTTGAACAAAGTCATCTATTTACAATTCATTAGAACCCGACTTTAAACAATATCATCTATTTTCAAACCTTAAGAATCCGCAACTTGAACAAAGTCATCTATTTACAATGCTGTAGAATCACACTTTTAACGATATACTCTATTTTCAAACCTCAAGAATCCGCAACTTAAACAAAGTCATCTATTTACAATGCTTTAGAATCCGATTTTAAACGATATCACCTATTTTCGAACGTTAAGAATCGGCAACTTAAACAAAGTCATCTATTTACAGTGCCTTAGAATCCGACTTTAAACGATATAATCTAGTGTTAAACCTTAAGAACTCGCAACTTGAACAAAGTCATCTATTTACAATGCTTTAGAATCCGGCTTTAAACGATATCATCTATTTTCAAAGCTTTAGAATCGGCGACTTGAACAAGTCATCTATTAACAATGCTTTAGAATCCGACTTTAAACGATATCATGTATTTTCAAACCTTAAGGATCTGCAACTTGAACAAAGTCATCTATTTACGATGCATTGGAATCCGACTTTAAACGATATAATCTATTTTAAAACCTTAAGAATGCGCAACTTGAACAAAGTCATCTATTCACAATGCTTTAGAATCCGACTTTAAACGATATCATGTATTTTCAAACCTTAATAATCAACAACTTGAACAAAGTCATCTATTTACAATGCTTTAGAATCACACTTTAAACGATATCATCTATTTTCAAACCTTAAGAACCCGCAACTTGAACAAAGTCATCTATTTACAATGCTTTAGAATCTGACTTTAAACATTATCATCTATTTTACAACCTTGACAATCGGCAACTTGAACAAAGTCATTAATTTACAATGTTTTAGAATCCGAGTTTAAACTATATCATCTATTTTCCAACCTTCAGAATCGGCAACTTGAACGCGTCATCTATTTACAATGCTTTAGAATCCGACTTTAAACATCATCATCTATTTTCAAACCTTAAGAATCTGCAACTTGAACAAAGTCATCCATTTACAATGCTTTAGAATCCGACTTATAACGATATCATCTTTTTTAAAACCTTAAGAATCGGCAACAAAAACTCAGTCAACTATTTACAATGCTTTAGAATCCGACTTTAAACATCATCATCTATTTTAAAATCTTTAGAATCTTCAACTTGAACAAAGTCATCTATTTACAATTCATTAGAACCCGACTTTAAACAATATCATCTATTTTCAAACCTTAAGAATCCGCAACTTGAACAAAGTCATCTATTTACAATGCTGTAGAATCACACTTTTAACGATATACTCTATTTTCAAACCTCAAGAATCCGCAACTTAAACAAAGTCATCTATTTACAATGCTTTAGAATCCGATTTTAAACGATATCACCTATTTTCGAACGTTAAGAATCGGCAACTTAAACAAAGTCATCTATTTACAGTGCCTTAGAATCCGACTTTAAACGATATAATCTGGTGTTAAACCTTAAGAACTCGCAACTTGAACAAAGTCATCTATTTACAATGCTTTAGAATCCGGCTTTAAACGATATCATCTATTTTCAAAGCTTTAGAATCGGCGACTTGAACAAGTCATCTATTTACAATGCTTTAGAATCCGACTTTAAACGATATCATCTATTTTCAAACTTTTAGAATCCGCAACTTGAACAAAGTCATCTATTTACAATGATTTGGAATCAGACTTTAAACATCATCATCTATTTTCAAACCTTAAGAATCTGCAACTTGAACAAAGTCATCCATTTACAATGCTTTAGAATCCGACTTTAACCGATATCATCTATTTTAAAACCTTAAGAATCGCAACTAGAACTCAGTCATCTATTTACAATACTTTAGAATCCGACTTTAAACATCATCATCTATTTTCAAACTTTAAAAATTTTCAACTTGAACAAAGTCCTCTATTTACAATCTATTAGAACCCGACTTAAAACATTATCATCTATTTTAAAACCTAAACAATCCGCAACTTGAACAAAGTCATTAATTTACAATGTTTTAGAATCCGACTTTAAACGATATCATCTATTTTGAAACCTTCGGAATCGGCAACTTGAACGCGTCATCTATTTACAATGCTTTAGAATCCGCGTTTAAACGATATCATCTATTTTCAAACCTTAAGAATCGGCAACTTTAACAAAGTCATCTATTTACAATGCTCTAGAATCCGACTTTACACAGTCTGATCTATTTGTAAAACCTTAAGAATCCGCAACTTGAACTCAGTCATCTATTTACAATGCTTTAGAATCCGACTTTAAACATCATCATCTATTTTCAAACCTTAAGAATCTTCAACTTGAACAAAGTAATCTATTTACAATGCTTTAGAATCCGATTTTAAACGATATGACCTATTTTCGAACGTTAAGAATCGGCAACTTTAACAAAGTTATCTATTTACAGTGCGTTAGAATCCGACTTTAAACATTATCATCTTTTTTCACACCTTAAGAATAAGCAACTTAAACAATGTCATCTATTTACAATTCTTTAGAATCCGATTTTAAACAATATCATCTATTTACAAACGTTAAGAATCGGCAACTTGAACAAAGTCCTCTATGTACAATGCTTTAGAATCCGACTTTAAACGATATAATTTATTTTCAAACCTTAAGAACTGGCAATTTGAAGAAAGCAATCTATTTACAATGCTTTAGAATCTCACTTTAACCGATATCATCTATTTTCAAACCTTAAGAATCGGCAACTTTAACAAAGTCATCTATTTACAATGCTTTAGAATCCGACTTTAAACGATATCATCTATTTTCAAAACTTAAGAATCGGCAACTTGAACAAAGCCATCTATTTAAAATAATTTAGAATCTGACGTAAAGCAATATCATCTATTTTCAAACCTTAAGAATCGGCAACTTGAACAATGTAATCTATTTACAATGCTTTAGAATCCGACTTTGAACGATATCATCTATTTTCAAACTTTAACAATTTGCAACAAAGACAAAGTCATCTCCTTACAATGCTTTAGAATCATACTTTAAACGATATCATATATTTGAAAACCTTAAGGATCTGCAACTTGAACAAAGTCATCTATTTACGATGCATTGGAATCCGACTTTAAACGATATAATCTATTTTAAAACCTTAAGAATGCGCAACTTGAACAAAGTCATCTATTCACAATGCTTTAGAATCCGACTTTAAACGATATCATGTATTTTCAAACCTTAATAATCAACAACTTGAACAAAGTCATCTATTTACAATGCTTTAGAATCTGACTTTAAACATTATCATCTATTTTACAACCTTGACAATCGGCAACTTGAACAAAGTCATTAATTTACAATGTTTTAGAATCCGAGTTTAAACTATATCATCTATTTTCCAACCTTCAGAATCGGCAACTTGAACGCGTCATCTATTTACAATGCTTTAGAATCCGACTTTAAACATCATCATCTATTTTCAAACCTTAAGAATCTGCAACTTGAACAAAGTCATCCATTTACAATGCTTTAGAATCCGACTTATAACGATATCATCTTTTTTAAAACCTTAAGAATCGGCAACTAAAACTCAGTCAACTATTTACAATGCTTTAGAATCCGACTTTAAACATCATCATCTATTTTAAAATCTTTAGAATCTTCAACTTGAACAAAGTCATCTATTTACAATTCATTAGAACCCGACTTTAAACAATATCATCTATTTTCAAACCTTAAGAATCCGCAACTTGAACAAAGTCATCTATTTACAATGCTGTAGAATCACACTTTTAACGATATACTCTATTTTCAAACCTCAAGAATCCGCAACTTAAACAAAGTCATCTATTTACAATGCTTTAGAATCCGATTTTAAACGATATCACCTATTTTCGAACGTTAAGAATCGGCAACTTAAACAAAGTCATCTATTTACAGTGCCTTAGAATCCGACTTTAAACGATATAATCTAGTGTTAAACCTTAAGAACTCGCAACTTGAACAAAGTCATCTATTTACAATGCTTTAGAATCCGGCTTTAAACGATATCATCTATTTTCAAAGCTTTAGAATCGGCGACTTGAACAAGTCATCTATTAACAATGCTTTAGAATCCGACTTTAAACGATATCATCTATTTTCAAACTTTTAGAATCCGCAACTTGAACAAAGTCATCTATTTACAATGATTTGGAATCAGACTTTAAACATCATCATCTATTTTCAAACCTTAAGAATCTGCAACTTGAACAAAGTCATCCATTTACAATGCTTTAGAATCCGACTTTAACCGATATCATCTATTTTAAAACCTTAAGAATCGCAACTAGAACTCAGTCATCTATTTACAATGCTTTAGAATCCGACTTTAAACATCATCATCTATTTTCAAACTTTAAAAATTTTCAACTTGAACAAAGTCCTCTATTTACAATCTATTAGAACCCGACTTTAAACAATAACATCTATTTTCAAACCTTAAGAATCCGCAACTTGAACAAAGTCATCTATTTACAATGCTGTAGAATCCGACTTTTAACGATATACTCTATTTTCAAACCTCAAGAATCCGCAACTTGAACAAAGTCATCTATTTACAATGCTTTAGAATCCGATTTAAAACGATATCACTAATTTTCGAACGTTAAGAATCGGCAATTTTAACAAAGTCATCTATTTACAGTGCGTTAGAATCCGACTTAAAAAGATATAATCTAGTGTTAAACCTTAAGAACTCGCAACTTGAACAAAGTCATCTATTTACAATGCTTTAGAATCCGGCTTTAAACGATATCATCTATTTTCAAAGCTTAAGAATCGGCGACTTGAACAAGTCATCTATTTACAATGTATTAGAATCCGACTTTAAACGATATTATCTATTTTCAAACTTTTAGAATCCGCAACTTGAACAAAGTCATCTATTTACAATGCTTTGGAATCCGACTTAAAAAGATATTATCTATTTTCAAACCTTAAGAATCCGCAACTTGAAAAAAGTCATCTATTCACAATGTTTTAGCATCCGACTTTAAACGATATCATCGATTTTCAAACCTTTAGAATCCGCAACTTTAACAACGTCATCTATTTACAATGCTTTAGAATCCGACTTTAAACGATATCATATATTTTCAAACCTTAAGAACTGGCAATTTGAAGAAATCCATCTATTTACAATGCCTTAGAATCCTACTTTAAACGATATCATCAATTTTCAAACCTTAAGAATCGCTAACTTGAACAAAGTCATCTATTTACAATGCTTTAGAATCTGACTTTAAACGATATTATCTATTTTCAAACCTTAAGAATCCGACACTTCAACAAAGACATCTATTTACAATGCTTTAGAATCCGACTTTAAACGATATCATCTATTTTCAAACTTTAAGAATCGGCAACTTGACTAAGTCATCAATTTACAATGCTTTAGAATCCGACTTTAAACGATATCATCTATTTTCAAACCTTAAGAATCGGCAACTAGAACTCAGTCATCTATTTACAATGCTTTAGAATCTCACTTTAAACGATATCATCTATTTTCAAACCTTAAGAATCGGCAACTTGAACTAAGTCATCTATTTACAATGCTTTAGAATCCGACTTTAAACGATATCATCTATTTTCTAACCTCAAGAATGGGCAACTTTAACAAAGTCATCTATTTACAATGCTTTAGAATCCGACTTTAAACGATATCATCTATTTTCAAACTTTTAGAGTCCGCAACTTGAACAAAGTCATCTATTTACAATGTTTTAGAATCCGACTTTAAACGATATCATCGATTTTAAAGTATTAAGAATCCGCAACTTGAACAAATTCATCTATTTACAAGTCTTTAGCATCACAATTTAAACGATATCATTTATTTTCAAACCTTTAGAATCCGCAACTTGAACAAAGTCATCTATTTACAATGCTTTAGAATCCGACTTTAAACATTATCATCTTTTTTCACACCTTAAGAATAAGCAACTTAAACAATGTCATCTATTTACAATTCTTTAGAATCCGATTTTAAACAATATCATCTATTTACAAACGTTAAGAATCGGCAACTTGAACAAAGTCCTCTATGTACAATGCTTTAGAATCCGACTTTAAACGATATAATCTATTTTCAAACCTTAAGAACTGGCAATTTGAAGAAAGCAATCTATTTACAATGCTTTAGAATCTCACTTTAACCGATATCATCTATTTTCAAACCTTAAGAATCGGCAACTTTCACAAAGTCATCTCCTTACAATGCTTTAGAATCATACTTTAAACGATATCATATATTTTAAAACCTTAAAAATCTGCAACTTGAACAAAGTCATCTATTTACGATGCATTGGAATCCGACTTTAAACGATATAATCTATTTTAAAACCTTAAGAATGCACAACTTGAACAAAGTCATCTATTCACAATGCTTTAGAATCCGACTTTAAACGATATCATGTATTTTCAAACATTAATAATCCACAACTTGAACAAAGTGATCTATTTACAATGCTTTAGAATCACACTTTAAACGATATCATCTATTTTCAAACTTTAAGAATCCGCAACTTGAACAAAGTCATCTATTTACAATGCTTTAGAATCTGACTTTAAACATTATCATCTATTTTAAAACCTTGACAATCGGCAACTTGAACAGAGTCATTAATTTACAATGTTTTAGAATCCGACTTTAAACGATATAACCTATTTTCAAACCTTAAGAATCGGCAACTAAAACTCAGTCATCTATTTACAATGCTTTAGAATCCGACTTTAAACATCATCATCTATTTTAAAATCTTTACAATCTTCAACTTGAACAAAGTCATCTATTTACAATTCATTAGAACCCGACTTTAAACAATATCATCTATTTTCAAACCTTAAGAATCCGCAACTTGAACAAAGTCATCTATTTACAATGCTGTAGAATCCGACTTTTAACGATATACTCTATTTTCAAACCTCAAGAATCCGCAACTTAAACAAAGTCATCTATTTACAATGCTTTAGAATCCGATTTTAAACGATATCACCTATTTTCGAACGTTAAGAATCGGCAACTTAAACAAAGTCATCTATTTACAGTGCGTTAGAATCCGACTTTAAACGATATAATCTAGTGTTAAACCTTAAGAACTCGCAACTTGAACAAAGTCATCTATTTACAATGCTTTAGAATCCGGCTTTAAACGATATCATCTATTTTCAAAGCTTAAGAATCGGCGACTTGAACAAGTCATCTATTTACAATGCTTTAGAATCCGACTTTAAACGATATATTCTATTTTCAAACTTTTAGAATCCGCAACTTGAACAAAGTCATCTATTTACAATGCTTTGGAATCCGACTTTAAAAGATATCATCTATTTTCAAACCTTAAGAATCCGAAACTTGAACAAAGTCATCTATTTACAATGCTTTAGAATCCGACTTTAAACGATATCATCGATTTTCAAACTTTTAGAATCCGTAACTTGAACAAAGTCATCTATTTACAATGCTTTAGAATCCGACTTTAAAGTATATCATCTTTTTTCACACCTTAAGAATCCACAACTTTAACAATGTCATCTATTTACAATTCTTAAGAATACGACTTACAACAATATCATCAATTTTCAAACGTTAAGAATTTGCAACTTGAACAAAGTCATCTATTTACAATGATTTAGAATCCGACTTTAAATGATATCATCTATTTTCAAACCTTAAGAATCGGCAACTTGAACAAAGTAATCTATTTACAGTGCTTTAGAATCCGACTTTAAACGATATCATCTATTCTCAAACCTTAAGAATGCGCAACTTGAACAAAGTCATCTATTTACAATGCTTTAGAATCAGACTTTAAACGATATCATCTATTTTCAAACCTTAAGAATCTGCAACTTAGAACAAAGTGATCAATTTACAATGCTTTAGAATCCGACTTTAAACGATATAATCTATTTTCAAACCTTAAGAACTGGCAATTTGTAAGAAAGCCATCTATTTACAATGCTTTAGAATCTCACTTTAAACGATACTATCGATTTTCAAACCTTAAGAATCGGTAACTTGAACAAAGTCATCTATTTACAATGCTTTAGAATCCGACTTTAAACGATATTATCTATTTTCAAACCTAAAGAATCCGACACTTGAACAAAGTCATCTATTTACAATGCTTTAGAATCCGACTTTAAACGATATCATCTATTTTAAAATATTAAAAATCGGCAACTATAACAAAGTCATCTATGTACAATGTTTTAGAATCCGACTTTAAACGATATCATCTATTTTCAAACCTTAAGAATCGGCAACTAGAACTCAGTCATCTATTTACAATGCTTTAGAATCAGACTTTAAACATCATCATCTATTTTCAAACCTTAAGAATCGGCAACTTGAACTAAGTCCTCTATTTACAATGCTTTAGAATCCGACTTTAAACATTATCATCTATTTCTAAACCTTAAGAATTGGCAACTTAAACTAAGTCATCTATTTACAATGCTTTAGAATCCGACTTTAAACGATATCATCTATTTTCTAACCTTAAGAATCGGCAACTTTAACAAAGTAATCTATTTACAATGCTTTAGAATCCGACTTTAAACGATATAATCTATTTTCAAAACTTAAGAATCGGCAAATTGAACAAAGTCATCTATTTAAAATGATTTAGAATCCGACTTTAAACGATATCATCTATTTTCAAACCTTAAGAATCGGCAATTTGAACTAAGTCATCTATTTACAATGCTTTAGAATCTCACTTTAAACGATATCATCTATTTTCAAACCTTAAGAATCGGCAACTTGAACAAAGTCATCTATTTACAATGCTTTAGAATCCGACTTTAAACGATATCATCTATTTTCAAACATTAAGAATCTGCTACTTGAACTAAGTCATCTATTTACAATGCTTTAGACTCCGACTTTAAACGATATACTCTATTTTCAAACATCAACAATCAGCAACTATAACATGTCATCTCTTTACAATGCTTTAGAATCCGACTTTAAACGATATTATCTATTTTCAAACCTTAAGAATCGGCAACTTGACTAAGTCATCAATTTACAATGCTTTAGAATCCGACTTTACACGATATCATCTATTTTCAAACCTTAAGGACTGGCAATTTGAAGAAAGCAATCTATTTACAATGCTTTAGAATCTCACTTTAAACGATATCATCTATTTTCAAACCTTAAGAATCGGCAACTTGAACAAAGCCATCTATTTAAAATGATTTAGAATCTGACATAAAGCAATATCATCTATTTTCAAACCTTAAGAATCGGCAACTTGAACAAAGTCATCTCCTTACAATGCTTTAGAATCATACTTTAAACGATATCATATATTTTAAAACCTTAAAAATCTGCAACTTGAACAAAGTCATCTATTTACGATGCATTGGAATCCGACTTTAAACGATATAATCTATTTTAAAACCTTAAGAATGCACAACTTGAACAAAGTCATCTATTCACAATGCATTAGAATCCGACTTTAAACGATATCATGTATTTTCAAACATTAATAATCCACAACTTGAACAAAGTCATCTATTTACAATGCTTTAGAATCACACTTTAAACGATATCATCTATTTTCAAACCTTAAGAATCCGCAACTTGAACAAAGTCATCTATTTACAATGCTTTAGAATCTGACTTTAAACATTATAATCTATTTTAAAACCTTGACAATCGGCAACTTGAACAAAGTCATTAATTTACAATGTTTTAGAATCCGAGTTTAAACGATATCATCTATTTTCCAACCTTCAGAATCGGCAACTTGAACGCGTCATCTATTTACAATGCTTTAGAATCCGACTTTAAACATCATCATCTATTTTCAAACCTTAAGAATCTGCAACTTGAACAAAGTCATCCATTTACAATGCTTTAGAATCCGACTTTAAACGATATAACCTATTTTCAAACCTTAAGAATCGGCAACTAAAACTCAGTCATCTATTTACAATGCTTTAGAATCCGACTTTAAACATCATCATCTATTTTAAAATCTTTAGAATCTTCAACTTGAACAAAGTCATCTATTTACAATTCATTAGAACCCGACTTTAAACAATATCATCTATTTTCAAACCTTAAGAATCCGCAACTTGAACAAAGTCATCTATTTACAATGCTGTAGAATCCGACTTTTAACGATATACTCTATTTTCAAACCTCAAGAATCCGCAACTTAAACAAAGTCATCTATTTACAATGCTTTAGAATCCGATTTTAAACGATATCACCTATTTTCGAACGTTAAGAATCGGCAACTTAAACAAAGTCATCTATTTACAGTGCGTTAGAATCCGACTTTAAACGATATAATCTAGTGTTAAACCTTAAGAACTCGCAACTTGAACAAAGTCATCTATTTACAATGATTTAGAATCCGACTTTAAATGATATCATCTATTTTCAAACCTTAAGAATCGGCAACTTGAACAAAGTCATCTATTTACAGTGCTTTAGAATCCGACTTTAAACGATATCATCTATTCTCAAACCTTAAGAATGCGCAACTTGAACAAAGTCATCTATTTACAATGCTTTAGAATCAGACTTTAAACAATATCATCTATTTTCAAACCTTAAAGATCTGCAACTTAGAACAAAGTGATCAATTTACAATGCTTTAGAATCCGACTTTAAACGATATAATCTATTTTCAAACCTTAAGAACTGGCAATTTGTAAGAAAGCCATCTATTTACAATGCTTTAGAATCTCACTTTAAACGATACTATCGATTTTCAAACCTTAAGAATCGGTAACTTGAACAAAGTCATCTATTTACAATGCTTTAGAATCCGACTTTAAACGATATTATCTATTTTCAAACCTAAAGAATCCGACACTTGAACAAAGTCATCTATTTACAATGCTTTAGAATCCGACTTTAAACGATATCATCTATTTTAAAATATTAAAAATCGGCAACTATAACAAAGTCATCTATGTACAATGTTTTAGAATCCGACTTTAAACGATATCATCTATTTTCAAACCTTAAGAATCGGCAACTAGAACTCAGTCATCTATTTACAATGCTTTAGAATCAGACTTTAAACATCATCATCTATTTTCAAACCTTAAGAATCGGCAACTTGAACTAAGTCCTCTATTTACAATGCTTTAGAATCCGACTTTAAACGATATCATCTATTTTCAAACCTTAAGAATCGGCAACTTGACTAAGTCATCAATTTACAATGCTTTAGAATCCGACTTAACACGATATCATCTATTTTCAAACCTTAAGAATCAGCAACTAGAATTCAGTCATCTATTTACAATGCTTTAGAATCCGACTTTAAACATCATCATCTATTTTCAAACCTTAAGAATCGGCAACTTGAACCAAGTCCTCTATTTACAATGCTTTAGAATCCGACTTTAAACGATATCATCTATTTTCTAACCTTAAGAATCGGCAACTTTAACAAAGTCATCTAGTTACAATGCTTTAGAATCCGACTTTAAACGATATCATCTATTTTCAAACCTTAAGAATCCGCTAATTGAACAAAGTCCTCTATTTATAATGAATTAGAATCCGACTTTAAACGATATCATCTATTTTCAAACCTTAAAAATCCGCAACTGTAACAATGTCATCTATTTACAATGCTTTTGAATCTGACTTTAAACGATATCATCTATTCTCAAACCTTAAGAATCCGCAACGTGAACAAAGTCATCTATTTACAATGCTTTAGAATCCGACTTTAAACGATATCATCTATTTCTGAACCTTAAGAATGCGCAACTTGATAAAGTCATCTATTTACAATGCTTTAGAATCTGACGTTAAACATTATCATCTATTTTCAAACCTTAAGAATCCGCAACTTGAACAAAGTCATCTATTTACAATGCTTTAGAATCCGACTTTAAACGATATCATCTATTTTCAAACCTTAAGAATCGGCAACTTGAACCAAGTCATCTATTTACAATGCTTTAGAATCCGACTTTAAACGATATCATCTATTTTCTAACCTCAAGAATCGGCAACTTTAACAAAGTCATCGATTTACAATGCTTAAGAATCCGACTTTAAACGATATCATCTATTTTCAAAACTTAAGAATCGGCAGATTGAACAAAGTCCTCTATTTTAAATGATTTAGAATCCGACTTTAAACGATATCATCTATTTTCAAACCTTAAGAATGCGCAACTTGAACAAAGTCATCTATTTACAATGCTTTAGAATCTGACGTTAAACAATACTATCTATTTTCAAACCTTAAGAATCGGCAACTTGAACAATGTCCTCTATTTACAATGCTTTAGAATCCGACGTAAATCATATTATCTATTTTCAAAACTTTAGACTCCGAAATTTGAACGAAGTATCTATTTACAATGCTTTAGAATCCGACTTAAAACGATATAATCTATTTTACAACCTTAAGAGTCCGCCACTGAACAAAGTCATCTATTTACAGAGCTTTAGAATCCGACTTTAAACAATATCATCTATTTTCAAACCTTAACAATCGGCAACTTGAACAAAGTCATCTATTAACAATCCTTGAGAATCCGACTTAAACGATATCATCTATTTTCAAACATTAAGAATCCGCAACTCTAACAAAGTCATCTATTTACAATGCTTTAGAATCCGACTTTAGACGATATCATCTATTTTCAAACATACGGAGTCCGCAACTTGAACAAAGTCATCTATTTACAATGATTTAGCATCTGACTTTAAACGATATCATCTATTTTCAAACATCAAGAATCCGCAACTTGAACAAAGTAATCTATTTACAATGCTTTTGAATCCGACTTTACACGATATAATCCATTTTCAAACATCAAGAATCCGCAACTTGAACAAAGTCAAAGATTTACAATGCTTTAGAATCCGACTTGAAACGATATAATCTATTTTACAACCTTAAGAGTCCGCCACTGAACAAAGTCATCTATTTACAATGCTTTAGAATACGACTTTAAACAATATCATCTATTTTCAAACCTTAACAATCGGCAACTGTAACAAAGTCATTAATTTACAATGCTTGAGAATCCGACTTAAACGATATCATCTATTTTCAAACATTAAGAATCCGCAACTATAACAAAGTCATCTATTTACAATGCTTTAAAATCCGACTTTAAACGATATCATCTATTTTCAAACATTAAGAGTCCGCAACTTGAACAAAGTCATCTATTTACAATGATTTAGCATCTGACTTTAAACGATATCATCTATTTTCAAACATTAAGAATCCGCAACTTGAACAATGTCATCTATTTACAATGCTTTAGAACACGACTTTAAACGATATCATCTATTTTCAAACATATCGAATCCGCAACTGTAATAAAGTCATCTACTTACAATGCTTTAGAATCCGACTATAAACAATATCATCTATTTTCAACACTTGAGAATCGGCAACTTGAACAAAGTCATCTATTTACAATGCTTTAGAATCAGACTTGAAACGATATCATCTATTTTTCAAACCGTTAGACTCCGCAACTTGAACAAAGTCATCTATTTACAATGCTGTAGAATCCGACTCTAAACGATATCATCTATTTTCAAACATTAAGAATCCGCAACTTGAACAAAGTCATCTATATACAATGCTTTAGAATCGAACTTTAAACAATATCATCTATTTTAAAACATTAACAATCGGCAACGTGAACAAAGTCATCTATTTACAATGCTTTAGAATGCGACTTTAAACGATATTATCTATTTTTAAACTTTCAGAATCAGCAACTTGAACAAAGTCATCTATTTACAATGCTTTTTAATCTGACTTTAAACGATATCATCTATTTTCAAACCTTAAGAATCCGCAACTAGAAACAAGTCATCTATTTACAATGCTGTAGAATCTGACTTTAAACGATATCATCTATTTTCAAACCTAAAGAATCCGCAACTTTAACAATGTCATCAATTTACAATGCTTTAGAATACGAATTAAAACGATATCATCTATTTTCAAACATAAAGAATACGAAACTTGGACAATGTCATCTATTTACAATGCTTTAGTATTCGACTTTAAACGATATCATCTTGGTTCAAACCTTTAGAATCCGCAACTTGAACAAAGACATCTATTTACAATGCTTTGGAATCCGACTTTAAACGATATAATCTATTTTTAAACCTTAAGAATCCGAAATTTGAACAAAGTCATCTATTAACAATGCTTTAGAATGCGACTTTAAACAATGTCATCTATGTTCAAAGCTTAAGAATCCGCAACTGTAATAAAGTCATCTACTTACAATGCTTTAGAATCCGACTATAAACAATATCATCTATTTTCAAAACTTGAGAATCGGCAACTTGAACAAAGTCATCAATTTACAATGCTTTAGAATCCGACTTGAAACGATATCAGCTATTTTCAAACATTTAGACTCCGCAACTTGAACCAAGTCATCTATTTACAATGTTTTAGAATCAAACTTTAAACGATATCATCTATTTTCAAACATAAAGAATCCACAACTTGAACAATGTCATCTATTTACAATGCTTTAGAATCCGACTTAAAACGATATAATCTATTTTAAAACCATAAGAACCAGCAACTTGAACAAAGTCATCTAGGTACAATGCTTTGGAATCCGACTTTAAACGATATCATCTATTTTTTAACCTTAAGAATCCGCAACTTAGACAAAGTCATCTATTTACAATGCTTTAGTATCCGGCATATAACGATATCATCTATTTTGTAACCTTAACAACTCGAAACTTGAACAAAGTCATCTATTTACAATGCTTTAGAATCCGACATTAAGCGATATCATCTATTTTCAAATATTTACAATCCGCATATTGAACAAAGTCATCTATTTACAATGCTTTAGAATCCGACTTCAACCGATATCCTCTATTTTCAAACCTCAAGAATCCACAACTTGAACAAAGTCATCTATTTACGATGCTTTAGAATCCGACTTTAAACGATATCATCTATTTTCAAACATCAAAAATCCGCAACTTGATCAAAGTCAAAGGTTTACCATGCTTTAGAATCCGACTTTAAACGATATTATCGATTTTCAAACATTAAGAATCCGCAACTTAGACAAAGTCATCTATTTACAATGCTTTAGAATCCCACTTTCAACAATATAATCTATTTTCAAACATTAAGAATCCGCAACTTAAACAAATTCATCTATTTACAATGCTTTAGAATCCGACTTAAACGATATCGTCTACTTTCAAACATTAAGAATCCGCAACTGGAACAAAGTCATCTATTTACAATGGTTTAGAATCCGACATTAAACAATATCATCTATTTTCAAACCTTAAGAATTCGCAACTTGAACAAAGTTATCTATTTACTATGCTTTAGAATCCGACTTTAAACGATATCATCTATTTTCAAACCTTAAGAATCCGCAACTTAAACAAAATCATCTATTTACAATGCTTTAGTATCCGGCATTAAACGATATCATCTATTTTGTAACCTTAAGAATCGGCAACTTAAACAAAGTCATCTATTTTCAATGCGTTAGAATCCGACTTTAACCGATATCATCTATTTCGGAACCTTAAGAATCGGCAACTTGAACAAAGTCATCCATTTACAGTGCTTTAGAATCCGACTTTAAACGATATCATCGATTTTCAAAGCTTAAGAATCGGCAACTTGAACAAGTCATCTATTTACAATGCTTTAGAATCCGACTTTAAACGATATCATCTATTTTTAAACCATAAGAGTCCGCAACTTGAACAAAGTCATCTATTTTCAATGCTTTAGAATCCGACTTTAAACGATATCATCGATTTTCAAACCTTAAGAATCCGCAACTTGAACAAAGTCATCTATTTACAATGCTTGAGAATCCGACTTTCAACGATATCATCTATTTTAAAATTTTAAGAATCCGCAACATGAACGAAGTCATCTATTTACAATGCTTTTGAATCCTACTTTAAACATTATCTTCTATTTTCAAACCTTAAGAATCCGCAACTTGAACAAAGTCATCTATTTACAATGCTTTAGAATCCGACTTTAAACGATATCATTCTATTTTCACCCCCTTAAGAATCCGCAACTTGAACAAAGTCATTTATTTACAATGCTTTAGAATCTGACTTTAAACGATATAATCTATTTTCAAACCTAAAGAATCCGCAACTTGAACAAAGTCATCTATTTACAATGCTTTAGAATCCGACTTTAAACGATATCATCTATTTTCAAACCTTAAGAATCCGCAACTTGAACAAAGTCATCTATTTACAATGCTTTAGAATCCGACTTTAAAGTATATCATCTATTTTCAAACCTTAAGAATCCGCAACTTGAACAAAGTCATCTATTTACAATGCTTTAGAATCCGACTTTTACCGATATCATCTATTTTCAAACCTTAAGAATCCGCAACTTGAACAAAGTCATCTATTTACAATGCTTTAGAATGCGACTTTAAACAATGTCATCTATTTTCAAACCTTAAGAATCCGCAACTGTAATAAAGTCATCTACTTACAATGCTTTAGAATCGTACTTTAAACAATATCATCTATTTTCAAACCTTAAGAGTCCGCCACTTGAATAAAGTCATCTATTTACAATGCTTTAGAATCCGACTTTAAACTATGTCATCTATTTTCAAACATCAAGCATCCGCAACTTGAACAAGGTCATCGATTTACAATGCTTTAGAATCCGACTATAAACGATATCATCTATTTTCAAACCTAAAGTATCGGCCACTTGAACAAAGTCATCTATTTACAATGCTGTAGAATCCGACTTTAAACGATATCATCTATTTTCAAACCTTAAGAATCCGCAACTTAACTAAGTCATCTATTTACAATGGTTTGTAATCCGATCTTAAACGATATCATCTATTTTCAAACCTTAAGAATCCGCAACTTGAACAAAGTCATCTATTTACAATGCTTTAGAATCCGACTTAAAACAATATCATCTATTTTCAAACCTGAAGAATCCGCAACTTGAAAAAAGTTATCTATTAACAATGCTTTAGAATCCGACTTTAAACGATATAATCTATTTTCAAACTATCAGAGTCCGCAACGTGAACAAAGTCATCTATTTACAATGCTTTAGAATCCGACTTTAACCGATATCATCTATTTTTAATCCTTGAGTATCGGCAACTTGAACAAAGTCATCTATTTACAATGCTTTAGAATCCGACTTTAAACGATATCATCTATTTGCAATCCTTAAGAATCGGCAACTTGAACAAAGTCATCTATTTACAATGCTTTAAAATCGAACTTTAACGATATCATCTATTTTCAAACCTTAAGAATCGGCAACTTGAACAAAGTCATCTATTTACAGTGCTTTAGATTCCGACTTAAAACGATATCATCTATTTTCAAAGCTTGAGAATCGGCGACTTGAACAAGTCCTTAATTTACAATGCTTTAGAATCCGACTTGAAACGATATCATCTATTTTAAAACCTTCAGATCCGGTAACTTGAACAAAGTCATCTATTTACAATGCTTTGGAATGCGACTTTAAACGATATCATCTATTTTCAAAGCTAAAGAATCTGCAACTTGTACAATGTAATCTTTTTACAATGCTTTAGAATCACACTTTAAACGATATCATCTATTTTCAAACCTAAAGAACTCGCAACTTGAACAAAGTCATCTATTTACAATGCTTTAGAATTCGATTTTAAACGATATCATCTATTTTCAAACCTTAAGAATACGCAACTTGAAAAAGTCATCTATTTACAATATTTTAGAATCCGACTTTAAACGATATAATCTATTGTCAAACCTTAAGAATCCACAACTTGAACACAGTCATCTATTTACAATGCTTTAGAATCCGACTTTAAACGATATCATCTATTTTCAAACCTTAAGAATCCGCAACTTGAACAAAGTCATTTTTTTACAATGCTTTAGAATCTGACTTTAAACGATATAATCTATTTTCAAACCTTAAGAATCCGCAACTTGAACAAAGTCATCTATTTACAATGCTTTAGAATCACACTTTAAACGATATCATCTATTTTCAAACCTTAAGAATTCGCAACTTGAACAAAGTCATCTATTTACAATGCTTTAGAATCCGACTTTAAAGGATATCATCTATTTTCAAAACTTAAGAATCCGCAACTTGAACAAAGTCATCTATTTACAATGCTTTAGAATCCGACTTTTACCGATATCATCTATTTTCAAACCTTAAGAATCCGCAACTTGAACAAAGTCATCTATTTACAATGCTTTAGAATGCGACTTTAAACAATGTCATCTATTTTCAAACCTTAAGAATCCGCAACTGTAATAAAGTCATCTACTTACAATGCTTTAGAATCGTACTTTAAACAATATCATCTATTTTCAAACCTTAAGAGTCCGCCACTTGAACAAAGTCATCTATTTACAATGCTTTAGAATTCGACTTTAAACGATATCATCTATTTTCAAACCTTAAGAATCCGCAACTTGAACAAAGTCCTCTATTTACAATGCTTTAGAATCCGACTTTAAACTATGTCATCTATTTTCAAACATCAAGCATCCGCAACTTGAACAAGGTCATCGATTTACAATGCTTTAGAATCCGACTATAAACGATATCATCTATTTTCAAACCTAAAGTATCGGCCACTTGAACAAAGTCATCTATTTACAATGCTGTAGAATCCGACTTTAAACGATATCATCTATTTTCAAACCTTAAGAATCCGCAACTTAACAAAGTCATCTATTTACAATGGTTTGTAATCCGATCTTAAACGATATCATCTATTTTCAAACCTTAAGAATCCGCAACTTGAAAAAAGTCATCTATTAACAATGCTTTAGAATCCGACTTTAAACGATATAATCTATTTTCAAACTATCAGAGTCCGCAACGTGAACAATGTCATCTATTTACAATGCTTTAGAATCCGACTATAAACAATATCATCTATTTTCAAAACTTGAGAATCGGCAACTTGAACAAGTCATCAATTTACAATGCTTTAGAATCCGACTCGAAACGATATCAGCTATTTTCAAACCTTTAGACTCCGCAACTTGAACAAAGTCATCTATTTACAATGTTTTAGAATCCAACTTTAAACGATATCATCTATTTTCAAACATAAAGAATCCACAACTTGAACAAAGTCATCTATTTACAATGCTTTAGAATCCGACTTTAAACTATATCATCTATTTTCAAAATTAAGAATCCGCAACTTGAACAAAGCCATCTATTTACAATGCTTTAGAATCCGACTTTAACCGATATCATCTATTTTAAAACCTTAAGAATCTGCAACTTGAACAAAGTCATCTATTTACTATGCTTTAGAATCCGACTTTAAACGATATCATCTATGTAAAAACTTTAAGAATCGGCAACTTGAACAAAGTCATCTATTTACAATGCTTTAGAATCCGACTTTAAACCATATCATCTATTTTAAAACTTTGAGAATCATCAACTTGAACAAAGTAATCTATTTACAATGCTTTAGAATCCGACTTGAAACGATATCATATATGTTCAAACCATAAGAGTCAGCAACTTGAACAAAGTAATCTATTTACAATGCTTTAGAATCCGACTTTTAACGATATCATCTATTTTCAAATCTTAAGAATCCGCAACTGTAACAAAGTCATCTATTTACAATGATTTAGAATCCGACTTTAAACGATATAATCTATTTTCAAACTTATAGAATCGGCAACTTGAACAAAGTCATCTACTTACAATGCTTTAGAATCCGACTTTAAACGATATCATCTATTTTCAAACCTTAAGAATCCGGAACTTGAACAAAGTCATCTATTTACAGTGCTTTAGAATCCGATTTTAAACGATATCATCGATTTTCAAACCTTGAGAGTCCGCAACTTTAACAAAGTCATCTATTTACAATGCTTTAGAATCCGACTTTAAACGATATCATCTATTTTCAAACAGTAAATATCCGCAATAGTAACAAAGTAATCTATTTACAATGCTTTAGAATCCAACTTTAAACTATATAATCTATTTTCAAACCTTAAGAATCGGCAACTTGAACAAAGTCATCTATTTACAATGCTTTAGAATCCGACTTCAAACGATGTCATCTATTTTCAAACATTAAGAATCCGCAACTGGAACTGAGTCATCTATTTACAATGCTTTAGTATCCGACATTAAACGATATCCTCTACTTTTAAACCTAAACAACTCGCAACTTGAACAAAGCTATCTATTTACAATGCTTTAGAATCCGACTTTAAACGATATCATCTATTTTCAAAGCTTGAGAATCGGCGAGTTGAACAAGTCATCTATTTACAATGCTTTAGAATCCGACTTTAAACGATATCATCTATTTTCAAACCTTTAGAATCGGCAACTTGAAAAAAGTCATCTATTTACAATGCTTTTGAATTCGACTTTAAACGATATCATCTATTTTCAAACCCTAAGAATCCGCAACTTGAACAAAGTCATCCATTTACAATGCTTTAGAATCCGACTTTAAACGATATCATCTATTTTCCAACCCAAAGAATCCACCAACATTTACAAACTCAACTATTTACAATTCTTTAGAATCCGACTTTAAACGATATCATCTATTTTCAAACCTGAGCAGTCCGCAACTTGAGCAAAGTAATCTATTTACAATGCTTTAGAATCCGACTTTAAACGATATCATCTATTTTAACACCTTAAGAATCTGCAAATTGAACAAAGTCTTCTATTTACAATGGTTTGGAATCCGATTTGAAACGATATCATCTATTTTCAAACCTTAAGAGTCTGCAACTTGAACAAAGTAATCTATTTGCAATGCTTTAGAATCCGACTTTAAACGAAATCATCTATTTTCAAACCTTAAGAATCCGCATCATGAACAAAGAATACGTAACTTGAACATAGTAATATATTTACAATGCTTTAGTATCCGACATTAAACGATATCATCTAGTTTTAAACCTTAAGAACTCGCAACTTGAACAAAGTCATCTATTTACAATGCTTTAGAATCCGACTTTAAACAATATCGTCTATTTTCAAACATTAAGAATCCGCAACTTGAACAAAGTCATCTATTTACAATGATTTAGAATCCGACTTTAAACAATATCATCTATTTTCAAACCTTGAGAATCCGCAACTTGAACAAAGTCATCCATTTATCATTCTTTTGAATCCGACTTTAAACGACATCATCTATTTTCAAACATTAAGAATCGGAAACTTGAACAAAGTAATCTATTTACAATGCTTTAGAATCCGACTTTAAACGATATCATCTATTTTCAAACCTAAAGAATCCGCAACTTGAACAAAGTCATCTATTTACAATGCTTTAGAATCCGACTTTAAACGATATCGTCTATTTTCAAACCTTAAGAATCCGCAACTTGAGCAAAGTCATCTATTTACAATGCTTTAGAATCCGACTTTAAACTATTTCATCTATTTTCAAATCTTAAGAATCCGCAACTTGAACAAAGTCATCTATTTACAATCATTTAGAATCCGACTGTAAACTATATTATCTATTTTCAAACTTTAAGAATCGGCAACTTGAACAACGTCATCTATTTTCAATGCTTTAGAATCCGACTTGAAACGATATCATCTATTTTCAAAACTTAAGAATCCGCAACTGGAACAAAGTCATCTATTTACAATGCTTTAGAATCCGACTTAAAACGATATCATATATTTTCAAACATTAAGAATCCGCAACTCGAACAAAGTAATCTATTTACAATGCTTTAGAATCCGACTTTACACGATATAATATATTTTCAAACATCAAGAATCCGCAACTTGAACAAAGTCAAAGATTTACAATGCTTTAGAATCCGACTTGAAACGATATAATCTATTTTACAACCTTAAGAGTCCGCCACTGAACAAAGTCATCTATTTACAATGCTTTAGAATCCGACTTGAAACGATATCATCTATTGTCAAACCTTAAGTATCCGCAACTAGAACAAAGTCATCTATTTACAATGCTTTAGAATCCGACTTTAAACGATATCATCTATTTTCAAACATTAAGTATCCGCAACTTGAACAAAGTCATCTATTTACAATGCTTTAGAATCCGACTTAAACGATATCATCGGTTTTCAAACATTTCGGATCCGCAACACTAACAAAGTCATCTATTTACAATGCTTTAGAATCCGACTTTAAACGATATCATCTATTTTCAAACATCAAGAATCCGCAACTTGAACAAAGTCAAAGATTTACAATGCTTTAGAATCAGACTTTAAACGATATCATCGATTTTTAAACATTAAGAATCCGGCACTTGAACAAAGTAATCTATTTACAATGCTTTAGAATCCGACTTTAAACGATATCGTCTATTTTCAAACATTAAGAATCCGCAACTTGAACAAAGTCATCTATTTACAATGCTTTAGAATCCGACTTTAAACAATATAATCTATTTTCAAACCTTGAGAATCCGCAACTTGAACAAAGTCATCCATTTATCATTCTTTTGAATCCGACTTTAAACGACATCATCTATTTTCAAACATTAAGAATCGGAAACTTGAACAAAGTCATCTATTTACAATGCTTTAGAATCCGACTTCAAACGGTATAATCTATTTTCGAACCTGAAGTATCTGCAACTTGAACAAAGTCATCTATTTACAATGCTTTTGAATCCGACTTTAAACGATATCATCTGCTTTCAAACCTTAAGAATCCGCAACATGAACAAAGAATACGTAACTTGAACATAGTAATCTATTAACAATGCTTTAGTATCCGACATTAAACGATATCATCTAGTTTTAAACCTTAAGAACTCGCAACTTGAACAAAGTCATCTATTTACAATGCTTTAGAATCCGACTTTAAACGATATCGTCTATTTTCAAACATTAAGAATCCGCAACTTGAACAAAGTAATCTATTTACAATGCTTTAGAATCTGACTTTAAACAATATCATCTATTTTCAAACCTTGAGAATCCGCAACTTGAACAAAGTCATCCATTTATCATTCTTTTGAATCCGACTTTAAACGACATCATCTATTTTCAAACATTAAGAATCGGAAACTTGAACAAAGTCATCTATTTACAATGCTTTAGAATCCGACTTTAAACGATATCATCTATTTTCAAACCTTAAGAATCCGCAACTTGAACAGAGTCAACTATTTACAATGCTTTTGAATCCGACTTTAAACGATATCATCTATTTTCAAACCTTAAGAATCCGCAACATGAACAAAGTCATCTATTTATAATGCTTTAGAATGCGACTTTAAACAATATCATCTATTTTTAAGCCTTAAGAATCCGCAACTGTAATAAAGTCATCTACTTACAATGCTTTAGAATCGTACTTCAAACAATATCATCTATTTTCCAACCTTAAGAGTCCGACACTTGAACAAAGTCAAAGATTTACAATGCTTTAGAATCAGACTTTAAACGCTATCATCGATTTTTAAACATTAAGAATCCGCCACTTGAACAAAGTAATCTATTTACAATGCTTTAGAATCCGACTTTAAACGATATCGTCTATTTTCTAACATTAAGAATCCGCAACTTCAACAAAGTCATCTATTTACAATGCTTTAGAATCCGACTTTAAACAATATCATCTATTTTCAAACCTTGCGAATCCGGAACTTGAACAAAGTCATCCATTTATCATTCTTTTGAATCCGACTTTAAACGACATCATCTATTTTCAAACATTAAGAATCGGAAACTTGAACAAAGTCATCTATTTACAATGCTTTAGAATCCGACTTTAAACGATATAATCTATTTTCAAACTCTCAGAGTCCGCAATTTGAACAAAGTCATCCATTTACAATGCTTTAGAATCCGACTTTAAACAATATCATCTATTTTCAAACTTTGAGAATACTCAGCTTTAACAAAGTCATCTATTTACAATGCTTTAGAATCCGACATTGAACGATATCATCTATTTACAAACCATAAGAGTCCGACACTTGAACAATGTCATCTATTTACAATGCTTTAGAATCCGACTTTAAACGATATCATCTATTTTCGAACACTAAGAATCCAGCAACTTGAACAAAGTCATCTATTTACAATGCTTTAGAATCCGACTTTAAAAGATATCATCTATTTTCAAACCTTAGCAGTCCACAACTTAAACAAAGTCATCTATTTACAATGCTTTAGAATCCGACTTTAAACGAGAGCATCTATTTTCACACCTTTAGAATCGGAAACTTGAACAACGTCATCTATTAACAATGCTTTAGAATCCGACTTTAAACGATATCATCTATTTTCTAACATTAAGAATCTGCAACTTAAACAAAGTCATCGATTTACAATGCTTTAGTATCCGACATAAAACGATATTATCTACTTTTAAACGTTGACAACTCGCAACTTGAAGAAAGTCATCTATTTACAATGCTTTAGAATCCGACTTTAAACGATATCATCTATTTTCAAACATTAAGAATCCGCAACTTGAACAAAGTAATCTATTTAGAATGCTTTAGAATCCAACTTTAAACGATATAATCTATTTTCAAACCTTAAGAATCGGCAACTTGAACACAGTCATCTATTTACAATGCTTTAGAATCCGACTTGAAACGATATCATCTATTTTCAAATCTTAAGAATCCGCAACTTGAACAAAGTCATCTATTTACAATCATTTAGAATCCGACTGTAAACTATATTATCTATTTTCAAACTTTAAGAATAGGCAACTTGAACAACGTCATCTATTTACAATGCTTTAGAATCCGACTTGAAACGATATCATCTATTTTCAAAACTTAAGAATCCGCAACTGGAACAAGGTCATCTATTTACAATGCTTTAGAATCCGACTTTCAACGATATCATCTATTTTCAAACCTTGAGAATCCTCAACTTGAACAAAGTCATCTATTTACAATGCTTTAGAATGCGACTGTAAACAATATCATCTATTTTCAAGCCTTAAGAATCCGCAACTGTAATAAAGTCATCTACTTACAATGCTTTAGAATCGTACTTTAAACAATATCATCTATTTTCAAACCTTAAGAGTCCGCAACTTGAACAAAGTCATCTATTTACAATGCTTTAGAATCCGACTTTAAACGATATCATCTATTTTCAAATCTTAAGAATCCGCTACTTGAACAAAGACATCTATTTACAATCATTTAGAATCCGACTGTAAACTATATTATTTATTTTCAAACTTTAAGAATCGGCAACTTTAACAACGTCATCTATTTACAATGCTTTAGAATCCGACTTGAAACGATATCATCTATTTTCAAAACTTAAGAATCCGCAACTGGAACAAAGTCATCTATTTACAATGCTTTAGAATCCGACTTTCAACGATATCATCTATTTTCAAACCATAAGCATCCGCAACTTGAACACAGTCATCTATTTACAATGCTTTAGAATCCGACTTTAAACGATATAATCTATTTTCAAATTCTCAGAGTCCGCAATTTGAACAAAGTCATCCATTAACAATGCTTTAGAATCCGACTTTAAACAATATCATCTATTTTCAAACCTTGAGAATACTCAGCTTGAACAAAGTCATCTATTTACAATGCTTTAGAATCCAACTTTGAACGATATCATCTATTTACAAACCATAAGAGTCCGACACTTGAACAATGTCATCTATTTACAATGCTTTAGAATCCGACTTTAAACGATATCATCTATTTTCGAACACTAAGAATCCAGCAACTTGAACAAAGTCATCTATTTACAATGCTTTAGAATCCGACTTTAAACGAGAACATCTATTTTCACACCTTAAGAATCGGAAACTTGAACAACGTCATCTATAAACAATGCTTTAGAATCCGACTTAAAACGATATCATCTATTTTCTAACATTAAGAATCTGCAACTTAAACAAAGTCATCTATTTACAATGCTTTAGTATCCGACATAAAACGATATTATCTACTTTTAAACGTTGACAACTCGCAACTTGAAGAAAGTCATCTATTTACAATGCTTTAGAATCCGACTTTAAACGATATCATCTATTTTCAAACATTAAGAATCCGCAACTTGAACAAAGTAATCTATTTAGAATGCTTTAGAATCCAACTTTAAACGATATAATCTATTTTCAAACCTTAAGAATCGGCAACTTGAACACAGTCATCTATTTACAATGCTTTAGAATCCGACTTGAAACGATATCATCTATTTTCAAACCTTAAGAGTCCGAAACTGTACAAAGTCATCTATTTACAATGCTTTAGAATCCGACTTTAAACGATATCGTCTATTTTCAAACATTAAGAATCGGAAACTTGAACAAAGTCATCTATTTACAATGCTTTAGAACTCGACTTAAAACGATATCATCTATTTTCTAAACCTGAAGAATCCGCAACTTGAAAAAAGTAATCTATTTACAATGCTTTAGAATCCGACTTTAAACGATATCATCTATTTTGAAACCTTAAGAATCGGGAACTTGTACAAAGTTATCTATTTACTATGCTTTAGAATCCGACTTTAAACGATATCATCTATTTTCAAACCTTGAGAATCAGTGACTTAAAAGTCATCTATTTACAATGCTTTAGTATCCGACATTAAACGATATCATCTATTTTTAAACCTTAACAACTCGAAACTTGAACAAAGTCATCTCGTTACAATGCTTTAGAATCCGATTTTAAGCGATATAGTCTATTTTAAAATCTTGACAATCCGCAACTGTAACAAAGTCATCTATTTCCAATGCTTTAGAATCCGACTTTAAACAATATCATCTATTTTCAAAATTTAAGAATCCGCAACTTGAACAAAGTCATCTATTTACAATGCTTTAGAATCCGACTTTAAACGATATCATCTATTTTCAAACACTAAGAATCTGCAACTTAAACAAAGTCATCTATTTACCATGCTTTAGTATCCGACATAAAACGATATTATCTATTTTCAAACCTTAAGAATCCGCAACTTGAACAAAGTCATCTATTTACAATGCTTTAGAATCCGACTTTAAGCGATATCATCTATTTTCAAACCTTAAGAATCCGCAACTTGAACAAAGTCATCTATTCACAATGCTTTAGAATGCGACTTTAAACAATGTCATCTATTTTCAAACCTTAAGAATCCGCAACGGTAATAAAGTCATCTACTTACAAGTCTTTAGAATCGTACTTCAAACAATATCATCTATTTTCAAACCTTAAGAGTCCGCCACTTGACCAAATCATCTATTTACAATGCTTTAGAATCCGACTTTAAACGATATCATCTATTTTCAAACCTTAAGAATCCGCAACTTGAACAAAGTCATCTATTTACAATGCTTTAGAATCCGACTTTAAACTATGTCATCTATTTTCAAACATCAAGCATCCGCCACTTGACCAAAGTCATCTATTTACAATGCTTTAGAATCCGACTTTAAACGATATCATCTATTTTCAAACCTTAAGAATCCGCAACTTGAACAAAGTCATCTATTTACAATGCTGTAGAATCCGACCTTAAAGGATATCATCTATTTTCAAACCTTAAGAATCCGCAACTTAACAAAGTCATCTATTTACAATGGTTTGGAATCCGATCTTAAACGATATAATCTATTTTCAAGCCTTAAGAATCCGCAACTTGAACAAAGTCATCTATTTACAATGCTTTAGAATCCGACTTTAAACGATATAATCTATTTTCAAACTATCAGAGTCCGCAATTTGGACATAGTCATCTATTTACAATGCTTTAGAATCCGACTTTAAACGATATCATCTATTTTAAAACCTAAAGAATCCGACACTTGAACAAAGTCATCTATTTACAATACTTTAGAATCCGACTTTAAACGATATCATCTATTTTCAAACCTTGAGAATCCTCAACTTGAACAAAGTCATCTATTTACAATGCTTTAGAATGCGACTTTAAACAATATCATCTATTTTCAAGCCTTAAGAATCCGCAACTGTAATAAAGTTATCTACTTACAATGCTTTAGAATCGTACTTTAAACAATATCATCTATTTTCAAACCTTAAGAGTCCGCAACTTGAACAAAGTCATCTATTTACAATGCTTTAGAATCCGACTTTAAACGATATCATCTATTTTCAAATCTTAAGAATCCGCTACTTGACCAAAGACATCTATTTACAATCATTTAGAATCCGACTGTAAACTATATTATCGATTTTCAAACTTTAAGAATCGGCAACTTTAACAACGTCATCTATTTACAATGCTTTAGAATCCGACTTGAAACGATATCATCTATTATCAAAACTTAAGAATCCGCAACTGGAACAAAGTCATCTATTTACAATGCTTTAGAATCCGACTTTCAACGATATCATCTATTTTCAAACCTTAAGCATCCGCAACTTGAACACAGTCATCTATTTACAATGCTTTAGAATCCGACTTTAAACGATATAATCTATTTTCAAACTCTCAGAGTCCGCAATTTGAACAAAGTCATCCATTTACAATGCTTTAGAATCCGACTTTAAACGATATCATCTATTTTCGAACACTAACAATCCAGCAACTTGAACAAAGTCATCTATTTACAATGCTTTAGAATCCGACTTTAAAAGATATCATCTATTTTCAAACTTTAGCAGTCCGCAACTTAAACAAAGTCATCTATTTACAATGCTTTAGAATCCGACTTTAAACGAGAACATCTATTTTCACACCTTAAGAATCCGCAACTTGAACAACGTCATCTATTAACAATGCTTTAGAATCCGACTTTAACCGATATCATCTATTTTCTAACATTAAGAATCTGCAACTTAAACAAAGTCATCTATTTACAATGCTTTAGTATCCGACATAAAACGATATAATCTACTTTTAAACGTTGACAACTCGCAAATTGAAGAAAGTCATCTATTTACAATGCTTTAGAATCCGACTTTAAACGATATCATCTATTTTCAAACCTTAAGAATCCGCAACTTGAACAAAGTCATCTATTTAGAATGCTTTAGAATCCAACTTTAAACGATATAATCTATTTTCAAACCTTAGGAATCGGCAACTTGAACACAGTCATCTATTTACAATGCTTTAGAATCCGACTTGAAACGATATCATCTATTTTCAAACCTAAAGAGTCCGAAACTGTACAAAGTCATATATTTACAATGCTTTAGAATCCGACTTTAAACGATATCGTCTATTTTAAAACATTAAGAATCGGAAACTTGAACAAAGTCATCTATTTACAATGCTTTAGAACTCGACTTAAAACGATATCATCTATTTTCTAAACCTGAAGAATCCGCAACTTGAAAAAAGTAATCAATTTACAATGCTTTAGAATCCGACTTTAAACGATATCATCTATTTTGAAACCTTAAGAATCGGGAACTTGTACAAAGTTATCTATTTACTATGCTTTAGAATCCGACTTTAAACGATATCATCTATTTTCAAACCTTGAGAATCAGTAACTTAAAAGTCATCTATTTACAATGCTTTAGTATCCGACATTAAACGATATCATCTATTTTCAAAATTTAAGAATCCGCAACTTGAACAAAGTCATCTATTTACAATGCTTTAGAATCCGACTTTAAACGATATCATCTATTTTCAAACACTAAGAATCTGCAACTTAAACAAAGTCATCTATTTACAATGCTTTAGTATCCGACATAAAAAGATATTATCTATTTTCAAACCTTAAGAATCCGCAACTTGAACAAAGTAATCTATTTACAATGCTTTAGAATCCGACTTTAACCGATATCATCTATTTTCAAACCTTTAGAATCCGCAACTTGAACAAAGTCATCTATTTACAATGCTTTAGAATGCGACTTTAAACAATGTCATCTATTTTCAAACCTTAAGAATCCGCAACGGTAATAAAGTCATCTACTTACAAGTCTTTAGAATCGTACTTTAAACAATATCATCTATTTTCAAACCTTAAGAGTCCGCCACTTGACCAAAGTCATCTATTTACAATGCTTTAGAATCCGACTTTAAACGATATCATCTATTTTCAAACCTTAAGAATCCGCAACTTGAACAAAGTCATCTATTTACAATGCTTTAGAATCCGACTTTAAACTATGTCATCTATTTTCAAACATCAAGCATCCGCCACTTGACCAAAGTCATCTATTTACAATGCTTTAGAATCCGACTTAAAACGATATCATCTATTTTCAAACCTTAAGAATCCGCAACTTGAACAAAGTCATCTATTTACAATGCTTTAGAATCCGACTTTAAACGATATCATCTATTTTCAAACCTTAAGAATGCGCAACTTGAACAAAGTCATCTACTTACAAGTCTTTAGAATCGTACTTTAAACAATATCATCTATTTTCAAACCTTAAGAGTCCGCCACTTGACCAAAGTCATCTATTTACAATGCTTTAGAATCCGACTTTAAACGATATCATCTATTTTCAAACATTAAGAATCCGCAACTTGAACAAAGTAATCTATTTAGAATGCTTTAGAATCCAACTTTAAACGATATAATCTATTTTCAAACCTTAAGAATCGGCAACTTGAACACAGTCATCTATTTACAATGCTTTAGAATCCGACTTGAAACGATATCATCTATTTTCAAACCTTAAGAGTCCGAAACTGTACAAAGTCATCTATTTACAATGCTTTAGAATCCGACTTTAAACGATATCGTCTATTTTCAAACATTAAGAATCGGAAACTTGAACAAAGTCATCTATTTACAATGCTTTAGAACTCGACTTAAAACGATATCATATATTTTCTAAACCTGAAGAATCAGCAACTTGAAAAAAGTAATCTATTTACAATGCTTTAGAATCCGACTTTAAACGATATCATCTATTTCGAAACCTAAAGAATCGGGAACTTGTACAAAGTTATCTATTTACTATGCTTTAGAATCCGACTTTAAACGATATCATCTATTTTCAAACCTTGAGAATCAGTAACTTAAAAGTCATCTATTTACAATGCTTTAGTATCCGACATTAAACGATATCATCTATTTTTAAACCTTAACAACTCGAAACTTGAACAAAGTCATCTATTTACAATGCTTTAGAATCCGATTTTAAGCGATATAATCTATTTTAAAATCTTGACAATCCGCAACTGTAACAAAGTCATCTATTTCCAATGCTTTAGAATCCGACTTTAAACAATATCATCTATTTTCAAAATTTAAGAATCCGCAACTTGAACAAAGTCATCTATTTACAATGCTTTAGAATCCGACTTTAAACGATATCATCTATTTTCAAACACTAAGAATCTGCAACTTAAACAAAGTCATCTATTTACAATGCATTAGTATCTTACATAAAACGATATTATCTATTTTCAAACATTAAGAATCCGCAACTTGAACAAAGTCATCTATTTACAATGCTTTAGAATCCGACTTTAACCGATATCATCTATTTTCAAACCTTTAGAATCCGCAACTTGAACAAAGTCATCTATTTACAATGCTTTAGAATGCGACTTTAAACAATGTCATCTATTTTCAAACCTTAAGAATCCGCAACGGTAATAAAGTCATCTACTTACAAGTCTTTAGAATCGTACTTTAAACAATATCATCTATTTTCAAACTATAAGAGTCCGCAACTTGAACAAAGTCATCTATTTACAATGCTTTAGAATCCCACTTTAAACGATATCATCTATTTTAAAATCTTAAGAATCTGCAACTTGAACAAAGTCATCTATTTACAATGCTTTAGAATCCGACTTTAAACTATGTCATCTACTTTCAAACATCAAGCATCCGCCACTTGACCAAAGTCATCTATTTACAATGCTTTAGAATCCGACTTTAAACGATATAATCTATTTTCAAACCTTAAGAATCCGCAACTTGAACAAAGTCATCTATTTACAATGCTGTAGAATCCGACCTGAAACGATATCATCTATTTTCAAACCTTAAGAATCCGCAACTTAACAAAGTCATCTATTTACAATGGTTTGGAATCCGATCTTAAACGATATAATCTATTTTCAAGCCTTAAGAATCCGCAACTTGAACAAAGTCATCTATTTACAATGCTTTAGAATCCGACTTTAAACGATATAATCTATTTTCAAACTATCAGAGTCCGCAACTTGGACAAAGTCATCTATTTACAATGCTTTAGAATCCGACTTTAAACGATATCATCTATTTTAAAACCTAAAGAATCCGACACTTGAACAAAGTCATCTATTTACAATACTTTAGAATCCGAGTTTAAACGATATCATCTATTTTCAAAGCTTAAGAATCCGCAACTTGAACAAAGTCATCTATTTACAATGCTTTAGAATCCGACTTTAAACCATATCATCTATTTTCAAAGCTTAAGAATCGGCAACTTGAACAAGTCATCTATTTACAATGCTTTAGAATCCGACTTTAAACCATATCATCTATTTTCAAACCTTAAGAATCCGGAACTTGAACAAAGTAATCTATTTACAATGCTTTGGAATCCCACTTTAAACGATATCATCTTTTTTCAAAGCTTAAGAATCGGTACCTTGAACAAAGTAATCTATTTACAATTCTTTAGAATCCGACTTCAAACGATATCATCGATTTTCAAACCTTAAGAATCCGCAACTTTAACAAAGTCATTAATTTACAATGCTTTAGAATCACACTTGCAACAATATCATCTGATTTAAAACCTTAAGAATCCGCAACTTGAACGAATTCATCTATTTACAATGATTTGAATCCAACTTCAAACATTATCTTCTATTTTCAAACCTTAAGTATCCGCAACTTGAACAAAGTCATCTATTTACAATGCTTTAGAATCCGACTTTAAACGATATCATCTATTTTCAAACCTTAAGAATCCGCAACTTGAACAAAGTCATTTATTTACAATGCTTTAGAATCCGACTTTAAACGATATCATCTATTTTCAAACCTTAAGAATCCGCAACTTGAACAAAGTCATCTATTTACAATGCTTTAGAATCCGACTTTAAACGATATCATCTATTTTCAAACCTTAAGAATGCGCAACTTGAACAAAGTCATCTACTTACAAGTCTTTAGAATCGTACTTTAAACAAAATCATCTATTTTCAAACCTTACGAGTCCGCCACTTGACCAAAGTCATCTATTTACAATGCTTTAGAATCCGACTTTAAACGATATCATCTATTTTCAAACATTAAGAATCCGCAACTTGAACAAAGTATCTATTTATAATGCTTTAGAATCCAACTTTAAACGATATAATCTATTTTCAAACCTTAAGAATCGGCAACTTGAACACAGTCATCTATTTACAATGCTTTAGAATCCGACTTGAAACGATATCATCTATTTTCAAACCTTAAGAGTCCGAAACTGTACAAAGTCATCTATTTACAATGCTTTAGAATCCGACTTTACACGATATCGTCTATTTTCAAACATTAAGAATCGGAAACTTGAACAAAGTCATCTATTTACAATGCTTTAGAACTCGACTTAAAACGATATCATCTATTTTCTAAACCTGAAGAATCAGCAACTTGAAAAAAGTAATCTATTTACAATGCTTTAGAATCCGACTTTAAACGATTTCATCTATTTTGAAACCTTAAGAATCGGGAACTTGTACAAAGTTATCTATTTACTATGCTTTAGAATCCGACTTTAAACGATATCATCTATTTTCAAACCTTGAGAATCAGTAACTTAAAAGTCATCTATTTACAATGATTTAGTATCCGACATTAAACGATATCATCTATTTTTAAACCTTAACAACTCGAAACTTGAACAAAGTCATCTATTTACAATGCTTTAGAATCCGATTTTAAGCGATATAATCTATTTTAAAATCTTGACAATTCGCAACTGTAACAAAGTCATCTATTTCCAATGCTTTAGAATCCGACTTTAAACAATATCATCTATTTTCAAAATTTAAGAATCCGCAACTTGAACAAAGTCATCTATTTACAATGCTTTAGAATCCGACTTTAAACGATATCATCTATTTTCAAACACTAAGAATCTGCAACTTAAACAAAGTCATCTATTTACAATGCATTAGTATCTTACATAAAACGATATTATCTATTTTCAAACATTAAGAATCCGCAACTTGAACAAAGTCATCTATTTACAATGCTTTAGAATCCGACTTTAACCGATATCATCTATTTTCAAACCTTTAGAATCCGCAACTTGAACAAAGTCATCTATTTACAATGCTTTAGAATGCGACTTTAAACAATGTCATCTATTTTCAAACCTTAAGAATCCGCAACGGTAATAAAGTCATCTACTTACAAGTCTTTAGAATCGTAATTTAAACAATATCATCTATTTTCAAACCTTAAGAGTCCGCCACTTGACCAAAGTCATCTATTTACAATGCTTTAGAATCCGACTTTAAACGATATCATCTATTTTCAAACCTTAAGAATCCGCAACTTGAACAAAGTCATCTATTTACAATGCTGTAGAATCCGACCTTAAACGATATCATCTATTTTCAAACCTTAAGAATCCGCAACTTAACAAAGTCATCTATTTACAATGGTTTGGAATCCGATCTTAAACGATATAATCTATTTTCAAGCCTTAAGAATCCGCAACTTGAACAAAGTCATCTATTTACAATGCTTTAGAATCCGACTTTAAACGATATAATCTATTTTCAAACTATCAGAGTCCGCAACTTGGACAAAGTCATCTATTTACAATGCTTTAGAATCCGACTTTAAACGATATCATCTATTTTAAAACCTAAAGAATCCGATACTTGAACAAAGTCATCTATTTACAATACTTTAGAATCCGACTTTAAACGATATCATCTATTTTCAAAGCTTAAGAATCCGCAACTTGAACAAAGTCATCTATTTACAATGCTTTAGAATCCGACTTTAAACCATATCATCTATTTTCAAAGCTTAAGAATCGGCAACTTGAACAAGTAATCTATTTACAATGCTAAAGAATCCGACTTTAAACGATATCATCTATTTTCAAACCTTAAGAATCCGGAACTTGAACAAAGTAATCTATTTACAATGCTTTGGAATCCCACTTTAAACGATATCATCTTTTTTCAAAGCTTAAGAATCGGTACCTTGAACAAAGTCATCTATTTACAATTCTTTAGAATCCGACTTCAAACGATATCATCGATTTTCAAACCTTAAGAATCCGCAACTTTAACAAAGTCATCTATTTACAATGCTTTAGAATCACACTTGCAACGATATCATCTGATTTAAAACCTTAAGAATCCGCAACTTGAACGAAGTCATCTATTTACAATGATTTGATTCCAACATTATCTTCTATTTTCAAACCTTAAGTATCCGCAACTTGAACAAAGTCATCTATTTACAATGCTTTAGAATCCGACTTTAAACCATATCATCTATTTTCAAACCTTAAGAATCCGCAACTTGAACAAAGTCATTTATTTACAATGCTTTAGAATCCGACTTTAAACGATATCATCTATTTTCAAACCTTAAGAATCCGCAACTTGAACAAAGTCATCTATTTACAATGCTTTAGAATCCGACTTTAAACGATATCATCTATTTTCAAACCTTAAGAATCCGCAACTTGAACAAAGTCATCTATTTACAATGCTTTAGAATCCGACTTTAAACGATATCATCTATTTCCAAACCTTAAGAATCCGCAACTTGAACAAAGTCATCTATTTACAATGCTTTAGAATCCGACTTTAACCGATATAATCTATTTTCAAACCTTAAAAATCCGCAACTGGAACAAAGTCATCTATTTACAATGCTTTAGAATGCGACTTTAAACAATGTCATCTATTTTCAAACCTTAAGAATCCGCAACTGTAATAAAGTCATCTACTTACAATGCTTTAGAATCGTACTTTAAACAATATCATCTATTTTCAAACCTTAAGAGTCCGCAACTTGAACAAAGTCATCTATTTACAATGCTTTAGAATCCGACTTTAAACGATATCATCTATTTTCAAACCTTAAGAATCCGCAACTTGAACAAAGTCATCTATTTACAATGCTTTAGAATCCGACTTTAAACCATATCATCTATTTTCAAAGCTTAAGAATCGGCAACTTGAACAAGTCATCTATTTACAATGCTTAAGAATCCGACTTTAAACGATATCATCTATTTTCAAACCTTAAGAATCCGCAACTTGAACAAAGTCATCTATTTACAATGCCTTGGAATCCGATATTAAACGATATCACCTTTTTTCAACGCTTAAAAATCGGTACCTTGAACAAAGTCATCTATTTACAATGCTTTAGAATCCGACTTCAAACGATATCATCGATTTTCAAACCTTAAGAATCCGCAACTTGAACGAAGTCATCTATTTACAATGCTTTTGAATCCTACTTTAAACATTATCTTCTATTTTCAAACCTTAAGAATCCGCAACTTGAAGAAAGTCATCTATTTACAATGCTTTAGAATCCGACTTTAAACGATATCATCTATTTTCAAACCTTAAGAATCAGCAACTTGAACAAAGTCATCTATTTACAATGCTTTAGAATCCGACTTTAAACGATATCATCTATTTTCAAACCTTAAGAATCCGCAACTTGAACAAAGTCATCTATTTACAATGCTTTAGAATCCGACTTTAAACGATATCATCTATTTTCAAACCTTAAGAATCCGCAACTTGAACAAAGTTATCTATTTACAATGCTTTAGAATCCGACTTTTAACGATATCATCTATTTTCAAACCTAAAGAATCCGCAACTTGAACAAGGTCATCTATTTTCAATGCTTTGGAATCCGACTTTAAACGATATCCTCTATTTTGTAACCTTCAAAATTCGCAACTTGAACAAGTTATCTATTTACAATGCTTAAGAAGCCGACTTTAAGCGATATCATCTATTTTCAAACCTCAAGAATCCGCAACTTGAACAAAGTCCTCTATTTACAATGCTTTAGAATCCGACTTCAACCAATATCCTTAATTTTCAAACCTCAAGAATCCGCAAAGTCATCTATTTACAATGCTTTAGTATCCGACATTAAACGATATCATCTACTTTCAAACCTTTAGAATCCTCAACTTGAACAAAGTCATCTATTTACAATGCTTTAGAATCCGACTTTAAACGATATCATCTATTTCCAAACATTAAGAATCCGCAACTTGAACAAAGTAATCTATTTACACCGCTTTAGAATCCGACTTTACACGATATAATATATTTTCAAACATCAAGAATCCGCAACTTGAACAAAGTCAAAGATTTACAATATCTTTAGAATCCGACTTTAAACGATATCATCTATTTTACAACCTTAAGAGTCCGCCACTGAACAAAGTCATCTATTTACAATGCTTTAGAATCCGACTTTAAACAATATCATCTATTTTCAAACCTTAACAATCGGCAACTTGAACAAAGTCATCTATTTACAATGATTTAGAATCCGACTTTAAACGATATAATCTATTTTACTACTTTAAGAATCTGCAACTTGAACAAAGTCATCTATTTACAATGCTTTAGAATCCGACTTAAACGATATCATCGGTTTTTAAACATTTCCGATCCGCTACACTAACAAAGTCATCTATTTACAATGCTTTAGAATCCGACTTTAAACGATATCATCTATTTTCAAACATCAAGAATCCGCAACTTGAACAAAGTCAAAGATTTACAATGCTTTTGAATCAGACTTTAAACGATATCATCGATTTTTAAACATTAAGAATCTGCCACTTGAACAAAGTAATCTATTTACAATGCTTTAGAATCCGACTTTAAACGATATCGTCTATTTTCAAACATTAAGAATCCGCAACTTGAACACAGTCATCTATTTACAATGCTTTAGAATCCGACTTTAAACAATATCATCTATTTTAAAACCTTGAGAATCCGCAACTTGAACAAAGTCATCCATTTATCATTTTTTTGAATCCGACTTTAAACGACATCATCTATTTTCAAACATTAAGAATCGGAAACTTGAACAAAGTCATCTATTTACAATGCTTTAGAATCCGACTTCACACGGTATAATCTCTTTTCGAACCTGAAGAATCCGCAACTTAAACAAAGTCATCTATATACAATGCTTTAGAATCCGACTTTAAACGATATCATCTATTTTCAAACCTTAAGAATCGGGATCTTGTACAAAGTCATCTATTTACAATGCTTTAGAATCCGAATTTAAACGATATCATCTATTTTCAAACCTTAAGATTCCGCAACTTAAACAAAGTCATCTATTTACAATGCTTTAGTATCCGACATTAAACGATATCATCTATTTTTAGACATTAACTACTCGAAACTTGAACAACGTCATCTATTTACAATGCTTTAGAATCCGACTTGAAACGATATCATCTATTTTCAAACCTTAAGAATCCGGAACGGGAACAAAGTCATCTATTTACAATGCTTTAGAATCCGACTTGAAACGATATCATCTATTTTCAAACCTTAAGAATCCGGAACGGGAACAAAGTCATTTATTTACAATGCTTTAGTATCCGACATTAAACGATATTATCTACTTTCCAACTTTGTGAATCCTTACTTGAAAAAAGTCATCTATTAACAATGCTTTAGAATCCGACTTTAACCGATATAATCTACTTTCAAACCTTGACAATCCGCAAATTGAACAAAGTCATCTATTTCCAATGCTTTAGAATCTGACTTTAAACAATATCATCTATTTTCAAACCTTGAGAATCCTCAACTTGAACAAAGTCATCTATTTACAATGCTTTAGAATGCGACTTTAAACAATATCATCTATTTTCAAGCCTTAAGAATCCGCAACTGTAATAAAGGTATCTACTTACAATGCTTTAGAATCGTACTTTAAACAATATCATCTATTTTCAAACCTTAAGAGTCCGCAACTTGAACAAAGTCATCTATTTACAATGATTTAGAATCCGACTGTAAACTATATTTTCTATTTTCAAACTTTAAGAATCGGCAACTTGAACAACGTCATCTATTTACAATGCTTTAGAATCCGACTTGAAACGATATCATCTATTTTCAAAACTTAAGAATCCGCAACTAAAACAAAGTCATCTATTTACAATGCTTTAGAATCCGACTTTCAACGATATCATCTATTTTCAAACCTTAAGAATCCGCTACTTGAACAAAGTCATCTATTTACAATGATTTAGAATCCGACTGTAAACTATATTTTCTATTTTCAAACTTTAAGAATCGGCAACTTGAACAACGTCATCTATTTACAATGCTTTAGAATCCGACTTGAAACGATATCATCTATTTTCAAAACTTAAGAATCCGCAACTAAAACAAAGTCATCTATTTACAATGCTTTAGAATCCGACTTTCAACGATATCATCTATTTTCAAACCTTAAGCATCCGCCACTTGAACACAGTCATCTATTTACAATGCTTTAGAATCCGACTTTAAACGATATAATCTATTTTCAAACTCTCAGAGTCCGCAATTTGAACAAAGTCATCTATTTACAATGCTTTAGAATCCGACTTTAAACGATATCATCTATTTACTAACCATAAGAGTCCGACACTTGAACAATGTCATCTATTTACAATGCTTTAGAATCCGACTTTAAACGATATCATCTATTTTCGAACACTAAGAATCCAGCAACTTGAACAAAGTCATCTATTTACAATGCTTTAGAATCCGACTTTAAAAGATATCATCTATTTTCAAACCTTAGCAGTCCGCAACTTAAACAAAGTCATCTATTTACAATGCTTTAGAATCCGACTTTAAACGAGAACATCTATTTTCACACTTTTAGAATCGGAAACTTGAACAACGTCATCTATTAACAATGCTTTAGAATCCGACTTTAAACGATATCATCTATTTTCTAACATTAAGAATCTGCAACTTAAACAAAGTCATTTATTAACAATGCTTTAGTATCCGACATAAAACGATATTATCTACTTTTAAACGTTGACAACTCGCAACTTGAAGAAAATCATCTATTTACAATGCTTTAGAATCCGACTTTAAACGATATCATCTATTTTCAAACATTAAGAATCCGCAACTTGAACAAAGTAATCTATTTAGAATGCTTTAGAATCCAACTTTAAACGATATAATCTATTTTCAAACCTTAAGAATCGGCAACTTGAGCACATTCATCTATTTACAATGCTTTAGAATCCGACTTTAAACGATATCGTCTATTTTCAAACATTAAGAATCGGAAACTTGAACAAAGTCATCTATTTACAATGCTTTAGAACTCGACTTAAAACGATATCATCTATTTTCTAAACCTGAAGAATCCGCAACTTGAAAAAAGTAATCTATTTACAATGCTTTAGAATCCGACTTTAAACGATATCATCTATTTTTAAACCTTAAGAATCGGGAACTTGTACAAAGTTATCTATTTACTATGCTTTAGAATCCGACTTTAAACGATATCATCTATTTTCAAACCTTGAGAATCAGTAACTTACACAAAGTCATCTATTTACAATGCTTTAGTATCCGACATTAAACGATATCATCTATTTTTAAACCTTAACAACTCGAAACTTGAACAAAGTCATCTATTTACAATGCTTTAGAATCCGATTTTAAGCGATATAATCTATTTTAAAATCTTGACAATCCGCAACTGTAACAAAGTCATCTATTTCCAATGCTTTAGAATCCGACTTTAAACAATATCATCTATTTTCAAAATTTGAGAATACGCAACTTGAACAAAGTCATCTATTTACAATGCTTTAGAATCCGACTTTAACCAGTATCATCTATTTTCAAACCTCAAGAATCCGCAACTTGAACAAGGTCATCTATTAACAATGCTTTAAAATCCGACATTAAAATATATCATCTAGAACTCGCAACTTGAACAAAGTCATCTATTTACAATGCTTTAGAATCCGACTTTAAACGATATCATCTATTTTCAAACATAAAGAATCTGCAACTTAAACAAAGTCATCTATTTACAATGCTTTAGTATCCGACATAAACCGATATTATCTATTTTCAAACCTTAAGAATCGGCAACTTGAACAAAGTCATCTATTTACAATGCTTTAGAATCCGACTTTAACCGATATCATCTATTTTCAAACTATCAGAGTCCGCAACTTGAACAAAGTCATCTATTTACAATGCTTTAGAATGCGACTTTTAACAATGTCATCTATTTTCAAACCTTAAGAATCCGCAACTGAAATAAAGTCATCTACTTACAAGTCTTTAGAATCGTACTTTAAACAATATCATCTATTTTCAAACCTTAAGAGTCCGCCACTTGACAAAAGTCATCTATTTACAATGCTTTAGAATCCGACTTTAAACGATATCATCTATTTTCAAACCTTAAGAATTCGCAACTTGAACAAAGTCATCTATTTACAATGCTTTAGAATCCGACTTTAAACTATGTCATCTATTTTCAAACATCAAGCATCCGCCACTTGACCAAAGTCATCTATTTACAATGCTTTAGAATCCGACTTTAAACGATATCATCTATTTTCAAACCTTAAGAATCCGCAACTTAAACAAAGTCATCTATTTACAATGCTTTTGAATCCAACTTCAAACATTATCTTCTATTTTCAAACCTTAAGTATCCGCAACTTTAACAAAGTCATCTATTTACAATGCTTTAGAATCCGACTTTAAACGACATCATCTATTTTCAAACCTTAAGAATCCGCAACTTGAACAAAGTCATTTATTTACAATGCTTTAGAATCCGACTTTAAACGATATCATCTATTTTCAAACCTTAAGAATCCGCAACTTGAACAAAGTCCTCTATTTACAATGCTTTAGAATCCGACTTTAAACGATATCATCTATTTTCAAACCTTAAGAATCCGCAACTTGAACAAAGTCATCTATTTACAATGCTTTAGAATCCGACTTTAAACGATATCATCTATTTCCGAACCTTAAGAATCCGCAACTTGAACAAAGTCATCTATTTACAATGCTTTAGAATCCGACTTTTACCGATATCATCTATTTTCAAACCTTAAGAATCCGCAACTGTAATAAAGTCATCTACTTACAATGCTTTAGAATCGTACTTTAAACAATATCATCTATTTTCAAACCTTAAGAGTCCGCTACTTGAACAAAGTCATCTATTTACAATGCTTTAGAATCCGACTTTAAACGATATCATCTATTTTCAAACCTTAAGAATCCGCAACTTGAACAAAGTCATCTATTTACAATGCTTTAGAATCCGACTTTAAACCATATAATCTATTTTCAAAGCTTAAGAATCGGCAACTTGAACAAGTCATCTATTTACAATGCTTAAGAATCCGACTTTAAACGATATCATCTATTTTCAAACCTTAAGAATCCGCAACTTGAACAAAGTCATCTATTTACAATGCCTTGGAATCCGACTTTAAACGATATCACCTTTTTTCAAAGCTTAAAAATCGGTACCTTGAACAAAGTCATCTATTTACAATGATTTAGAATCCGACTTCAAACGTTATGATCGATTTTCAAACCTTAAGAATCCGCAACTTGAACGAAGTCCTCTATTTACAATGCTTTTGAATCCTACTTTAAACATTATCTTCTATTTTCAAACCTTAAGAATCGGCAACATGAACAAAGTCATCTATTTACAATGCTTTAGAATCCGACTTTATACGATATCATCTATTTTCAAACCTTAAGAATCAGCAACTTGAACAAAGTCATTTATTTACAATGCTTTAGAATCCGACTTTAAACGATATCATCTATGTTCAAACCTTAAGAATCCGCAACTTGAACAAAGTCATCTATTTACAATGCTTTAGAATCCGACTTTAAACGATATCATCTATTTTCAAACCTTAAGAATCCGCAACTTGAACAAAGTTATCTATTTACAATGCTTTAGAATCCGACTTTAAACGATATCATCTATTTTCAAACCTAAAGAATCCGCAACTTGAACAAGGTTATCTATTTTCAATGCTTTGGAATCCGACTTTAAACGATATCCTCTATTTTGTAACCTTCAGAATTCGCAACTTGAACAAGTTATCTATTTACAATGCTTAAGAATCCGACTTCAACCGATATCATCTATTTTCAAACCTCAAGAATCCGCAACTTGAACAAAGTCCTCTATTTACAATGCTTTAGAATCCGACTTCAACCAATATCCTTAATTTTCAAACCTCAAGAATCCGCAACTTGAACAAAGTCATCTATTTAGGATGCTTTAGAATCCGACTTTAAACAATATCATCTATTTTCAAACATCAAGAATCCGCAACTTGAACAAAATCAAAGATTTACAATGCTTTAGAATCCGACTTTAAACTATATCATCGATTTTTAAAGCTTAAGAATCCGCAACTTAGACAAAGTCATCTATTTACAATGCTTTAGAATCCAACTTTAAACAATATCATCTATTTTCAAACATTAAGAATCCGCAACTTAAACAGATTCATCTATTTACAATGCTTTAGAATCCGACTTTAAACGATATCATCTATTTTAAAACATTAAGAATCCGCAACTTAAATAATTTCATCAATTTACAATGCTTTAGAATCCGACTTTAAACAGTATCGTCTATTTTCAAACATTATGAATCCGCAACTTAAACAAAGTCATCTATTTACAATGCTTTAGAATCCGACATTAAACGATATCATCTACTTTCAAACCTTGAGAATCCTCAACTTGAACAAAGTCATCTATTTACAATGCTTTAGAATCCGACTTTAAACGATATCATCTATTTTCAAACATTAAGAATCCGCAACTTGAACAAAGTAATCTATTTAGAATTCTTTAGAATCCAACTTTAAACAATATAATCTATTTTCAAACCTTAAGAATCGGCAACTTTAACACAGTCATCTATTTACAATGCTTTAGAATCCGACTTGAAACGATATCATCTATTTTCAAACCTTAAGAGTCCGAAACTGAACAAAGTCATCTATTTACAATGCTTTAGAATCCGACTTTATAACGATATCGTCTAATTTCAAACATTAAGAATCGGAAACTTGAACAAAGTCATCTATTTACAATGCTTTAGAACTCGACTTAAAACGATATCATCTATTTTCTAAACCTGAAGAATCCGCAACTTGAAAAAAGTAATCTATTTACAATGCTTTAGAATCCGACTTTAAACGATATCATCTATTTTTAAACCTTAAGAATCGGGAACTTGTACAAAGTTATCTATTTACTATGCTTTAGAATCCGACTTTAAACGATATCATCTATTTTCAAACCTCGAGAATCAGTAACTTACACAAAGTCATCTATTTACAATGCTTTAGTATCCGACATTAAACGATATCATCTATTTTTAAACCTTAACAACTCGAAACTTGAACAAAGTCATCTATTTACAATGCTTTAGAATTCGATTTTAAGCGATATAATCTATTTTAAAATCTTGACCATTCGCAACTATAACAAAGTCATCTATTTCCAATGCTTTAGAATCCGACTTTAAACAATATCATCTATTTTCAAAATTTGAGAATCCGCAACTTGAACAAAGTCATCTATTTACAATGCTTTAGAATCCGACTTTAAACGATATAATCTATTTTCAAACTATCAGAGTCCGCAACTTGGACAAAGTCATCTATTTACAATGCTTTAGAATCCGACTTTAAACGATATCATCTATTTTAAAACCTTAAGAATCCGACACTTGAACAAAGTCATCTATTTACAATACTTTAGAATCCGACTTTAAACGATATCATCTTTTTCCAAAGCTTAAGAATCCGCAACTTGAACAAAGTCATCTATTTACAATGCTTTAGAATCGTACTTTAAACCATATCATCTATTTTCAAAGCTTAAGAATCGGCAACTTGAACAAGTAATCTATTTACAATGCTTAAGAATCCGACTTTAAACGATATCATCTATTTTCAAACCTTAAGAATCCGGAACTTGAACAAAGTAATCTATTTACAATGCTTTGGAATCCCACTTTAAAAGATATCATCTTTTTTCAAAGCTTAAGAATCGGTACCTTGAACAAAGTCATCTATTTACAATGCTTTAGAATCCGACTTCAAACGATATCATCGATTTTCAAACCTTAAGAATCCGCAACTTTAACAAAGTCATCTATTTACAATGCTTTAGAATCACACTTGCAACGATATCATTTGATTTAAAACCTTAAGAATCCGCAACTTGAACGAAGTCATCTATTTACAATGCTTTTGAATCCAACTTAAAACATTAGCTTCTATTTTCAAACCTTAAGAATCCGCAACTTGAACAAAGTCATCTATTTACAATGCTGTAGAATCCGACTTTAAACAATATCATCTATTTTCAAACCTTAAGAATCCGCAACTTGAACAAAGTCATCTATTTACAATGCTTTAGAATCCGACTTTAAACGATATCATCTATTTCCAAACTTTAAGAATCCGCAACTTGAACAAAGTCATCTATTTACAATGCTTTAGAATCCGACTTTAACTTATATCATCTATTTCTAAACCTTAAAAATCCGCAACTTGAACAAAGTCATCTATTTACAATGCTTTAGAATGCGACTTAAAACAATGTCATCTATTTTCAAACTTTAAGAATCCGCAACTGTAATAAAGTCATCTACTTACAATGCTTTAGAATCGTACTTGAAACAATATCATCTATTTTCAAACCTTAAGAGTCCGCCACTTGAACAAAGTCATCTATTTACAATGCTTTAGAATCCGACTTTAAACGATATCATCTATTTTTCAACCTTAAGAATCCGCAACTTGAACAAAGTCATCTATTTACAATGCTTTAGTATCCGACATTAAACGATATCATCTAGTTTTAAACCTTAAGAACTCGCAACTTGAACAAAGTCATCTATTTACAATGCTTTAGAATCCGACTGTAAACGATATCATCTATATTAAAACCTTAAGAATCCGCAACTTGAACAAAGTCATCTATTTACAATGCTTTAGAATCCGACATTAAACGATATCATCTATTTTCAAACATTAAGTATCCGCCACTTGAACAAAGTCATCTATTTACAATGCTTTAGAATACGACTTAAACGATATCATCTATTTTCAAACATTAAGGATCCGCAACTCTTACAAAGTCATCTATTTACAATGCTTTAGTATCTGACATTAAACGATATCATCTACTTTTAAACCTAAACAACTCGCAACTTGAACACAGTCATCTAGTTACAATGCTTTAGAATCCGACTTTAAACGATATCATCTATTTTCAATCCTTAATAATCGGCAACTTGAACAAAGTCATTTATTTACAATGCTTTGGAATGCGACTTTAAGCGATATAATCAATGTTTAAACCTAAACCATCCGCAACTTGAACAAAGTCATCTATTTACAATGCTTTATAATCCGACTTTAAATGATATCATCTATGTTCAAACCTTTAGAATACGTAACTTGAACATAGTAATCTATTTACAATGCTTTAGTATACGACATTAAACGATATCATCTAGTTTTAAACCTTAAGAACTCGCAACTTGAACAAAGTCATCTATTTACAATGCTTTAGAATCCGACTTTAAACGATATCATCTATTTTCAAACCTTAAGAATCCGCTACTTGAACAAAGTCATCTATTTACAATGCTTTAGAATCCGACTTTAAACGATATCATCTATTATCAAACCTTAAGAATCCGCAACTTGAACAAAGTCATCTATTTACAATGCTTTAGAATCTGACTTTAAACGATATCATCTATTTTCAAACCTTAAGAATCCTCAACTTGAACAAAGTCATCTATTTACAATGCTTTAGAATCCGACTTTAAACGATATCATCTATTTTCAATCCTTAAGGATCGGCAACTTGAACAAAGGCATCTATGTACAATACTTTAGAATCCGACTTTAAACGATATCATCTATTTTCAAAGCTTAAGAATCGGCAACTTGAACAAAGTCATCTATTTACAATGCTTTAGAATCGAACTATAAACGATATCATCTATTTTCAAACCTTAAGAATCGGCAACTTGAACAAAGTCATTAATTTACAGTGCTTTAGAATCCGACTTTAAACGATATAATCTATTTTAAAACCTTAAGAATCGGCAACTTGAACAAAGTCATCTATTTACAATGCTTTGTAGTCCGACTTCAACCAATATCCTTAATTTTCAAACCTCAAGAATCCGCAACTTGAACAAAGTCATCTATTTAGGATGCTTTAGAATCCGACTTTAAACAATATCATCTATTTTCAAACATCAAGAATCCGCAACTTGAACAAAATCAAAGATTTACAATGCTTTAGAATCCGACTTTAAACTATATCATCGATTTTTAAAGCTTAAGAATCCGCAACTTAGACAAAGTCATCTATTTACAATGCTTTAGAATCCAACTTTAAACAATATCATCTATTTTCAAACATTAAGAATCCGCAACTTAAACAAATTCATCTATTTACAATGCTTTAGAATCCGACTTTAAACGATATCATCTATTTTAAAACATTAAGAATCCGCAACTTAAATAATTTCATCAATTTACAATGCCTTAGAATCCGACTTTAAACAGTATCGTCTATTTTCAAACATTATGAATCCGCAACTTAAACAAAGTCATCTATTTACAATTGTTTAGAATCCGACTTTAAACAATATGATCTATTTTCAAACCTTAAGAATCCGCAACTTGAACAAAGTTATCTATTTGCTATGCTTTAGAATCCGACTTTAAACAATATCATCTATTTTCAAACCTTGAAAATCCTCAACTTGAACAAAGTCATCTATTTACAATGCTTTAGAATCCGACTTGAAACGATATCATCTATTTTCAAACCATCAGAGTCCGCAACTTGAACAAAGTCATCTATTTACAATGCTTTAGAATCCGACTTTAAACGATATCATCTATTTTAAAATCTTAAGAATCTGCAACTTGAACAAAGTCATCTATTTACAATGCTTTAGTATCCGACATTAAACGATATCATCTACTTTCAAACCTTGAGAATCCTCAACTTGAACAAAGTCATCTATTTACAATGCTTTAGAATCCGACTTTAAACGATATCATCTATTTTCAAACATTAAGGATCCGCAACTTGAACAAAGTAATCTATTTAGAATTCTTTAGAATCCAACTTTAAACAATATAATCTATTTTCAAACCTTAAGAATCGGCAACTTTAACACAGTCATCTATTTACAATGCTTTAGAATCCGACTTGAAACGATATCATCTATTTTCAAACCTTAAGAGTCCGAAACTGAACAAAGTCATCTATTTACAATGCTTTAGAATCCGACTTTATAACGATATCGTCTAATTTCAAACATTAAGAATCGGAAACTTGAACAAAGTCATCTATTTACAATGCTTTAGAACTCGACTTAAAACGATATCATCTATTTTCTAAACCTGAAGAATCCGCAACTTGAAAAAAGTAATCTATTTACAATGCTTTAGAATCCGACTTTAAACGATATCATCTATTTTTAAACCTTAAGAATCGGGAACTTGTACAAAGTTATCTATTTACTATGCTTTAGAATCCGACTTTAAACGATATCATCTATTTTCAAACCTCGAGAATCAGTTACTTACACAAAGTCATCTATTTACAATGCTTTAGTATCCGACATTAAACGATATCATCTATTTTTAAACCTTAACAACTCGAAACTTGAACAAAGTCATCTATTTACAATGCTTTAGAATTCGATTTTAAGCGATATAATCTATTTTAAAATCTTGACCATTCGCAACTATAACAAAGTCATCTATTTCCAATGCTTTAGAATCCGACTTTAAACAATATCATCTATTTTCAAAATTTGAGAATCCGCAACTTGAACAAAGTCATCTATTTACAATGCTTTAGAATCCGACTTTAAACGATATAATCTATTTTCAAACTATCAGAGTCCGCAACTTGGACAAAGTCATCTATTTACAATGCTTTAGAATCCGACTTTAAACGATATCATCTATTTTAAAACCTTAAGAATCCGACACTTGAACAAAGTCATCTATTTACAATACTTTAGAATCCGACTTTAAACGATATCATCTTTTTCCAAAGCTTAAGAATCCGCAACTTGAACAAAGTCATCTATTTACAATGCTTTAGAATCGTACTTTAAACCATATCATCTATTTTCAAAGCTTAAGAATCGGCAACTTGAACAAGTAATCTATTTACAATGCTTAAGAATCCGACTTTAAACGATATCATCTATTTTCAAACCTTAAGAATCCGGAACTTGAACAAAGTAATCTATTTACAATGCTTTGGAATCCCACTTTAAACGATATCATCTTTTTTCAAAGCTTAAGAATCGGTACCTTGAACAAAGTCATCTATTTACAATGCTTTAGAATCCGACTTCAAACGATATCATCGATTTTCAAACCTTAAGAATCCGCAACTTTAACAAAGTCATCTATTTACAATGCTTTAGAATCACACTTGCAACGATATCATTTGATTTAAAACCTTAAGAATCCGCAACTTGAACGAAGTCATCTATTTACAATGCTTTTGAATCCAACTTAAAACATTAGCTTCTATTTTCAAACCTTAAGAATCCGCAACTTGAACAAAGTCATCTATTTACAATGCTGTAGAATCCGACTTTAAACAATATCATCTATTTTCAAACCTTAAGAATCCGCAACTTGAACAAAGTCATCTATTTACAATGCTTTAGAATCCGACTTTAAACGATATCATCTATTTCCAAACTTTAAGAATCCGCAACTTGAACAAAGTCATCTATTTACAATGCTTTAGAATCCGACTTTAACTTATATCATCTATTTCTAAACCTTAAAAATCCGCAACTTGAACAAAGTCATCTATTTACAATGCTTTAGAATGCGACTTAAAACAATGTCATCTATTTTCAAACTTTAAGAATCCGCAACTGTAATAAAGTCATCTACTTACAATGCTTTAGAATCGTACTTGAAAAAATATCATCTATTTTCAAACCTTAAGAGTCCGCCACTTGAACAAAGTCATCTATTTACAATGCTTTAGAATCCGACTTTAAACGATATCATCTATTTTTAAACCTTAAGAATCCGCAACTTGAACAAAGTCATCTATTTACAATGCTTTAGTATCCGACATTAAACGATATCATCTAGTTTTAAACCTTAAGAACTCGCAACTTGAACAAAGTCATCTATTTACAATGCTTTAGAATCCGACTGTAAACGATATCATCTATATTAAAACCTTAAGAATCCGCAACTTGAACAAAGTCATCTATTTACAATGCTTTAGAATCCGACTTTAAACGATATCATCTATTTTCAAACATTAAGTATCCGCCACTTGAACAAAGTCATCTATTTACAATGCTTTAGAATACGACTTAAACGATATCATCTATTTTCAAACATTTAGGATCCGCAACTCTTACAAAGTCATCTATTTACAATGCTTTAGTATCTGACATTAAACGATATCATCTACTTTTAAACCTAAACAACTCGCAACTTGAACACAGTCATCTAGTTATAATGCTTTAGAATCCGACTTTAAACGATATCATCTATTTTCAATCCTTAATAATCGGCAACTTGAACAAAGTCATTTATTTACAATGCTTTGGAATGCGACTTTAAGCGATATAATCAATGTTCAAACCTAAACCATCCGCAACTTGAACAAAGTCATCTATTTACAATGCTTTATAATCCGACTTTAAATGATATCATCTATGTTCAAACCTTTAGAATACGTAAATTGAACATAGTAATCTATTTACAATGCTTTAGTATACGACATTAAACGATATCATCTAGTTTTAAACCTTAAGAACTCGCAACTTGAACAAAGTCATCTATTTACAATGCTTTAGAATCCGACTTTAAACGATATCATCTATTTTCAAACCTTAAGAATCCGCAACTTGAACAAAGTCATCTATTTACAATGCTTTAGAATCCGACTTTAAACGATATCATCTATTATCAAACCTTAAGAATCCGCAACTTGAACAAAGTCATCTATTTACAATGCTTTAGAATCTGACTTTAAACGATATCATCTATTTTCAAACCTTAAGAATCCTCAACTTGAACAAAGTCATCTATTTACAATGCTTTAGAATCCGACTTTAAACGATATAATGTATTTTCAAACTATCAGAGTCCGCAACTTGAACAAAGTCATTTATTTACAATGCTTTAGAATCCGACTTTAAACGATATCATCTATTTTCAATCCTTAAGGATCGGCAACTTGAACAAAGGCATCTATGTACAATGCTTTAGAATCCGACTTTAAACGATATCATCTATTTTCAAAGCTTAAGAATCGGCAACTTGAACAAAGTCATCTATTTACAATGCTTTAGAATCGAACTATAAACGATATCATCTATTTTCAAACCTTAAGAATCGGCAACTTGAACAAAGTCATTAATTTACAGTGCTTTAGAATCCGACTTTAAACGATATAATCTATTTTCAAAGCTTGAGAATCGGCGACTTGAACAAGTCATCTATTTACAATGCTTTAGAATCCGAGTTTAAACGATATCATCTATTTTAAAACCTTAAGAATCGGCAACTTGAACAAAGTCATCTATTTACAATGCTTTGGAGTCCGACTTTAAACGATATCATCTATTTTTAAAGCTTAAGAATCGGCAACTTGAACAAAGTCATCTATTTACAATGCTTTAGAATCCGACTTTAAACGATATAATCTATTTTCAAACCTAAAAAATCCGCAACTTCAACAAAGTCATCTATTTACAATGCTTTGGAATCCGACTTTAAGCGATATAATCTATGTCTAAACCTAAAAAATCCGCAACTTGAACAAAGTCATCTATTTACACAGCTTAATAATCCGACTTTAAATGATATCATCTATTTTCAAACCTTAGGAATACGTAACTTGAACATAGTAATCTATTTACAATGCTTTAGTATCCGACATTAAAAGATATCATCTAGTTTTAAAATTTAAGAACTCGCAACTTGAACAAAGTCATCTATTTACAATGCTTTAGAATCCGACTGTAAACGATATCATCTATATTAAAACCTTAAGAATCCGCAACTTGAACAAAGTCATCTATTTACAATGCTTTAGAATTCGACTTTAAACGATATCATCTATTTTCAAACCTTAAGAATCCGACACTTGAACAAAGTTATCTATTTACAATACTTAGAATCCGACTTTAAACGATATCATCTATTTCCAAACCTTAAGAATCCGCAACTTGTACAAAGTCATCTATTTACAATGCTTTAGAATCCGACTTTAAACTATGTCATCTATTTTCAAACATCAAGAATACGCAACTTGAACAAAGTCATCTATTTACAATGCTTTAGAATCCGACTGTAAACGATATAATCTATTTTCAAACCTAAAGTATCGGCCACTTGAACAAAGTCATCTATTTACAATGCTGTAGAATCCGACTTTAAACGATATCATCTATTTTGAAATCTTAAGAATCCGCAACTTAACAAAGTCATCTATTTACAATGGTTTGGAATCCGATCTTAAACGATATCATCTATTTGCCAACCTAAAGAATCCGCAACTTGAACAAAGTCATCTATTAACAATGCTTTAGAATCCGACTTTAAACGATATAATCTATTTTCAAACTATCAGAGTCCGCAACTTGAAACATGGCATCTATTTACAATGCTTTAGAATCCGACTTTAACCGATATCATGTATTTTCAAACCTCAAGAATCCGCAACTTGAACAAGGTCATCTATTTACAATGCTTTAGAATCCGACTTTAAACGATATCATCTATGTTCGAACCTTAAGAATCGGAAACTTGAACAAAGTAATCTATTTACAGTTCTTTAGAATCCGACTTTAAACGATATCATCTATTTTCAAAGCTGGAGAATCGGCGACTGGAACAAGTCATCTATTTAAAATCCATTAGAATACGACTTTAAACGATATCATCTATTTTAAAACCTTAAGAATCGGCAACTTGAACAAAGTCATCTATTTACAATGCTTTGGAATCCGACTTTAAACGATATCATCTATTTTTAAACATAAAGAATCGGCAACTTGTACAAAGTCATCTACTTACAAGGCTTTAGAATCCGACTTTAAACGATTTCATCTATTTTCAAACCTTAAGAATCCGCAACTTGAACAATGTCATCTATTTACAATGCTTTAGAATCCGACTTTAAACGATATCATCTATTTTCAAACATTAAGAATCCGCAACTTGAACAAATTCATCTATTTACAATGCTTTAGAATCCGACTTTAAAAAATATTATCTATTTTCAAACCTTGAAGATCCTCAACTTGAACAAAGTCATCTATTTACAATTCTTTAGAATTCGACTTGAAACGATATACTCTATTTTCAAACTATAAGAGTCCGCAACTTGAACAAAGTCATCTATTTACAATGCTTTAGAATCCGACTTTAAACGATATCATCTATTTTCAAATCTTAAGAATCCGCAACTTAAACAAAGTCATCTATTTACAATGATTTAGAATCAGACTTTAAACGATATAATCTATTTTCAAACTTTAAGAATCGGCAACTTGAACAAAGTCATCTATTTACAATGCTTTAGAATCCGACCTGAAACAATATCATCTATTTTAAAACCTTAAGATGCCGGAACTGCAACAAAGTAATCTATGTACAATGATTTAGAATCCGACTTAAAACGATATCATCTATTTTCAAACATCAAGTATCCGCCACTTGAACAAAGTCATCTATTTACAATGCTTTAGAATCCGACTTAAACGATATCATCTATTTTCAAACATTAAGGATCCGCAACTCTTACAAAGTCATCTATTTACAATGCTTTAGTATCTGACATTTAACAATATCATCTACTTTTAAACCTAAACAACTCGCAACTTGAACACAGTCATCTAGTTACAATGCTTTAGAATCCGACTTTAAACGATATCATCTATTTTCAATCCGTTAATAATCGGCAACTTGAACAAAGTCATCTATTTACAATGCTTTGGAATCCGACTTTAAGCGATATAATCAATGTTAAAACCTAAACCATCCGCAACTTGAACAAAGTCATCTATTTACAATGCTTTATAATCCGACTTTAAATGATATCATCTATGTTCAAACCTTAAGAATACGTAACTTGAACATAGTAATCTATTTACAATGCTTTAATATACGACATTAAACGATATCATCTAGTTTTAAACCTTAAGAACTCGCAACTTGAACAAAGTCATCTATTTACAATGCTTTAGAATCCGACTTTAAACGATATAATCTATTTTCAAACCTTGAGACTCCACAACTTGAACAAAGTCATCTATTTACAATGCTTTAGAATCCGACTTTAAACGATATCATCTATTATCAAACCTTTAGAATCCGCAACTTGAACAAAGTCATCTATTTACAATGCTTTAGAATCCGACTTTAAACGATATCATATATTTTAGAACCTTAAGAATCCGCAACTTGAACAAAGTCATCTATTTACAATGCTTTAGAATCTTACTTTAAACGATATAATCTATTTTCAAACTATCAGAGTCCGCAACTTGAACAAAGTCATTTATTTACAATGCTTTAGAATCCGACTTTAACCGATATCATCTATTTTCAATCCTTAAGAATCGGCAACTTGAACAAAGTCATCTATTTACAATGCTTTAGAAACCGACTTTAAACGATATCATCTATTTTCAAAGCTAAAGAATCGGCAACTTGAACAAAGTCATCTATTTACAATGCTTTAGAATCGAACTTTAAACGATATCATCTATTTTCAAACCTTAAGAATCGGCAACTTGAACAAAGTCATCTATTTACAGTGCTTTAGAATCCGACTTTAAACGATATAATCTATTTTCAAAGCTTGAGAATCGGCGACTTGAACAAGTCATCTATTTACAATGCTTTAGAATCCGACTGTAAACAATATCATCTATATTAAAACCTTAAGAATCCGCAACTTGAACACAGTCATCTATTTACAATGCTTTAGAATCCGACTTTAAACGATATCATCTATTTTCAAACCTTAAGAATCCGAATCTTGAACAAAGTCATCTATTTACAATACTTAGAATCTTACTTTAAACGATATCATCTATTTTCAAACTTTAAGAATCCGCAACTTGAACAAAGTCATCTATTTACAATGCTTTAGAATCCGACTTTAAACGATATCATCTATTTTTAAACCTTAAGAATCGGCAACTTGAACAAAGTCATCTATTTACAATGCTTTAGAATCCGAGTTTAAACGATATCATCTATTTTCAAACCTTAAGAATCGTCAACATGAACAAAGTCATCTATTTATAATGCTTTAGAATGCGACTTTAAACAATATCATCTATTTTTAAGCCTTAAGAATCCGCAACTGTAATAAAGTCATCTACTTACAATGCTTTAGAATCGTACTTTAAACAATATCATCTATTTTCCAACCTTAAGAGTCCGACACTTGAACAAAGTCATCCATTTAAAATGCTTTAGAATCAGACTTTAAACGATATCATCTTTTTTTAAACCTTAAGAATCCGCAACTTGAGCAAAGTCATCTATTTACAATGCTTTAGAATCCGACTTTAAACTATGTCATCTATTTTCAAACATCAAGAATCCGCAACTTGAACAAAGTCATCTATTTACAATGCTTTAGAATCCGACTGTAAACGATATCATCTATTTTCAAACCTAAAGTATTGGCCACTAGAACAAAGTCATCTATTTACAATGCTGTAGAATCCGACTTTAAACGATATCATCTATTTTCAAATCTTAAGAATCCGCAACTTAACAAAGTAATCTATTTACAATGCTTTAGAATCCGACTTTAACCGAACGATATCATCTATTTTCAAACCTTAAGAATCAGCAACTTGAACAAAATCATTTATTTACAATGCTTTAGAATCCGACTTTAAACGATATCATCTATTTTCAAACCTTAAGAATCCGCAACTTGAACAAAGTCATCTATTTACAATGCTTTAGAATCCGACTTTAAACGATATCATCTATTTTCAAACCTTAAGAATCCGCAACTTGAACAAAGTTATCTATTTACAATGCTTTAGAATCCGACTTTAAACGATATCATCTATTTTCAAACCTAAAGAATCCGCAACTTGAACAAAGTCATCTATTTTCAATGCTTTGGAATCCGACTTTAAACGATATCCTCTATTTTGTAACCTTCAGAATTCGCAACTTGAACAAGTTATCTATTTACAATGCTTAAGAATCCGACTTTAACCGATATCATCTATTTTCAAACCTCAAGAATCCGCAACTTGAACAAAGTCCTCTATTTACAATGCTTTAGAATCCGACTTCAACCAATATCCTTAATTTTCAAACCTCAAGAATCCGCAACTTGAACAAAGTCATCTATTTACGATGCTTTAGAATCCGACTTTAAACAATATCATCTATTTTCAAACATCAAGAATCCGCAACTTGAACAAAGTCAAAGATTTACAATGCATTAGAATCCGACTTTAAACGATATCATCGATTTTTAAACCTTAAGAATCCGCAACTTAGACAAAGTCATCTATTTACAATGCTTTAGAATCCAACTTTAAACAATATCATCTATTTTCAAACATTAAGAATCCGCAACTTAAATAATTTCATCAATTTACAATGCTTTAGAATCCGACTTTAAACAGTATCGTCTATTTTCAAACATTAAGAATCCGCAACTTATACAAAGTCATCTATTTACAATTGTTTAGAATCCGACTTTAAACAATATCATCTATTTTCAAACCTTAAGAATCCGCAACTTGAACAAAGTTATCTATTTGCTATGCTTTAGAATCCGACTTTAAACAATATCATCTATTTTCAAACCTTGAGAATCCTCAACTTGAACAAAGTCATCTATTTCAAATGCTTTAGAATCCGACTTTAAACAATATCATCTATTTTCAAACCTTGAGAATCCTCAACTTGAACAAAGTCATCTATTTACAATGCTTTAGAATCCGACTTGAAACGATATAATCTATTTTCAAACCATAAGAGTCCGCAACTTTAACAAAGTCATCAATTTACAATGCTTTAGAATCCGACTTTAAACGATATCATCTATTTTAAAATCTTAAGAATCTGCAACTTGAACAAAATCATCTATTTACAATTCTTTAGTATCCGACATTAAACGATATCATCTACTTTCAAACCTTTAGAATCCTCAACTTGAACAAATTCATCTATTTACAATGCTTTAGAATCCGACTTTAAACGATATCATCTATTTCCAAACATTAAGAATCCGCAACTTGAACAAAATAATCTATTTACAATGCTTTAGAATCCGACTTTACACGATATAATATATTTTCAAACATCAAGAATCCGCAACTTGAACAAAGTCAAAGATTTACAATGCTTTAGAATCCGACTTTAAACGATATCATCTATTTTACAACCTTAAGAGTCCGCCACTGAACAAAGTCATCTATTTACAATGCTTTAGAATCCGACTTTAAACAATATCATCTATTTTCAAACTTTAACAATCGCAACTTGAACAAAGTCATCTATTTACAATGATTTAGAATCCGACTTTTAACGATATTATCTATTTTACTACTTTAAGAATCTGCAACTTGAACAAAGTCATCTATTTACAATGCTTTAGAATCCGACTTGAAACGATATCATCTATTGTCAAACCTTAAGTATCCGCAACTAGAAAAAAAGTCATCTATTTACAATGCTTTAGAATCCGACTTTAAACGATATTATCTATTTTCAAACATTAAGTATCCGCAACTTGAACAAAGTCATCTATTTATAATGCTTTAGAATCCGACTTAAACGATATCATCGGTTTTTAAACATTTCGGATCCGCAACACTAACAAAGTCATCTATTTACAATGCTTTAGAATCCGACTTTAAACGATATCATCTATTTTCAAACATCAAGAATTCGCAACTTGAACAAAGTCAAAGATTTACAATGCTTTAGAATCCGACTTTAAACGATATCATCGATTTTTAAACATTAAGAATCTGCCACCTGAACAAAGTAATCTATTTACAATGCTTTAGAATCCGACTTTAAACGATATCGTCTATTTTCAAACATTAAGAATCCGCAACTTGAACAAAGTCATCTATTTACAATGCTTTAGAATCCGACTTTAAACAATATCATCTATTTTCAAACCTTAAGAATCCGCAACTTGAACAAAGTCATCCATTTATCATTCTTTTGAATCCGACTTTAAACGACATCATCTATTTTCAAACATTAAGAATCGGAAACTTGAACAAAGTCATCTATTTACAATGCTTTAGAATCCGACTTAAAACGGTATAATCTATTTTCGATCCTGAAGAATCCGCAACTTGAACAAAGTCATCTATATACAATGCTTTAGAATCTGACTTTAAACGATATCATCTATTTTCAAACCTTAAGAATCGGGATCTTGTACAAAGTCATCTATTTACAATGCTTTAGAATCCGACTTTAAACGATATCATCTATTTTCAAACATTAAGAATCCGCAACTTAAACAAAGTCATCTATTTACAATGCTTTAGTATCCGACATTAAACGATATTATCTACTTTCCAACTTTGTGAATCCTTACTTGAACAAAGTCATCTATTTACAATGCTTTAGAATCCGACTTTAACCGATATAATCTACTTTCAAAGCTAGACAATCCGCAAATTGAACAAAGTCATCTATTTCCAATGCTTTAGAATCTGACTTTAAACAATATCATCTATTTTCAAACTTTGAGAATCCTCAACTTGAACAAAGTCATCTATTTACAATGCTTTAGAATGCGACTTTAAACAATATCATCTATTTTCAAGCCTTAAGAATCCGCAACTGTAATAAATTCATCTACTTACAATGCTTTAGAATCGTACCTTAAACAATATCATCTATTTTCAAACCTTAAGAGTCCGCAACTTGAACAAAGTCATCTATTTACAATGCTTTAGAATCCGACTTTAAACGATATCATCTATTTTCAAATCTTAAGAATCCGCTACTTGAACAAAGTCATCTATTTACAATGATTTAGAATCCGACTGTAAACTATATTATCTATTTTCAAACTTTATGAATCGGCAACTTGAACAACGTCATCTATTTACAATGCTTTAGAATCCGACTTGAAACGATATCATCTATTTACAATGCTTTAGAATGCGACTTTAAACAATGTCATCTATTTTCAAACATTAAGAATCCGCAACTGTAATAAAGTCATCTACTTACAATGCTTTAGAATCGTACTTTAAACAATATCATCTATTTTCAAACCTTAAGAGTCCGCCACTTGAACAAAGTCATCTATTTACAATGCTTTAGAATCCGACTTTAACCGATATCATCTATTTTCAATCCTTAAGTATCGGCAACTTGAACAAAGTCATCTATTTACAATGCTTTAGAATCCGACTTTAAACGATATCATCTATTTTCAATCTTTAAGAATCGGCAACTTGAACAAAGTCATCTATTTACAATGCTTAAGAATCGAACTTTAAACGATATCACCTATTTTCAAACCTTAAGAATCGGCAACTTGAACAAAGTCATCTACTTACAGTGCTTTAGAATCCGACTTTAAACGATATCATCTATTTTCAAAGCTTGAGAATCGGCGACTTGAACAAGTCATTAATTAACAATGCTTTCGAATCCGACTTGAAACGATATCATCTATTTAAAAACCTTACGAATCGGCAACTTGAACAAAGTCATCTATTTACAATGCTTTGGAATCCGACTTTAAACGATATCATCTATTTTCAAAGCTTAAGAATCGGCAACTTGTACAAAGTCATCTATTTACAATGCTTTAGAATCCGACTTTAAACGATATCATCTATTTTCAAACCTAAAGAATCCGCAACTTGAACAAAGTCATCTATTTACAATGCTTTATAATCCGACTTTAAATGATATCATCTATTTTCAAACTTTAAGAATCCGCAACTGTAATAAAGTCATCTACTTACAATGCTTTAGAATCGTACTTTAAACAATATCATCTATTTTAAAACCTTAAGAGTCCTCCACTTGAACAAAGTCATCTATTTACAATGCTTTAGAATCCGACTTTAACCGATATCATCTATTTTCAAACCTCAAGAATCCGCAACTTGAACAAGGTCATCTATTAACAATGCTTCAAAATCCGACATTAAAATATATCATCTAGAACTCGCAACTTGAACAAAGTCATCTATTTACAATGCTTTAGAATCCGACTTCAAACGATATCATCTATTTTGAAACATTAAGAATCTGAACCTTAAACAAAGTCATCTATTTACAATGCTTTAGTATCTGACATAAAACGATATTATCTATTTTCAAACCTTAAAAATCCGCAACTTGAACAAAGTCATCTATTTACAATGCTTTAGAATCACACTTTAACCGATATCATCTATTTTCAAACCTTAAGAATCCGCAACTTGAACAAAGTCATCTATTTACAATGCTTTAGAATGGTACTTTAAACAATGTCATCTATTTTCAAACCTTAAGAATCCGCAACTGTAATAAAGTCATCTACTTACAAGTCTTTAGAATCGTACTTTAAACAATATCATCTATTTTCAAACCTTAAGAGTCCGCCACTTGACCAAAGTCATCTATTTACAATGCTTTAGAATCCGACTTTAAACGATATCATCTATTTTCAAACCTTAAGAATCCGCAACTTGAACAAAGTCATCTATTTACAATGCTTTAGAATCCGACTTGTAACTATGTCATCTATTTTCAAACATCAAGCATCCGCCACTTGACCAAAGTCATCTATTTACAATGCTTTAGAATCCGACTTTAAACAATATCATCTATTTTCAAACCTTAAGAATCCGCAACTTAACAAAGTCATCTATTTACAATTGTTTGGAATCCGATCTTAAACGATATCATCTATATTCAAGCCTTAAGAATCCGCAACTTGAAAAAAGTCATCTATTTACAATGCTTTAGAATCCGACTTTAAACGATATAATCTATTTTTAAACTATCAGAGTCCGCAACTTGGACAAAGTCATCTATTTACAATGCTTTAGAATCCGACTTTAAACGATATCATCTATTTTAAAACCTAAAGAATCCGACACTTGAACAAAGTCATCTATTTACAATGCTTTAGAAACCGACTTTAAACCATATCATCTATTTTCAAAGCTTAAGAATCGGCAACTTGAACAAGTCATCTATTTACAATGCTTAAGAATCCGACTTTAAACGATATTATCTATTTTCAAACCTTAAGAATCCGGAACTTGAACAAAGTAATCTATTTACAATGCTTTGGAATCACACTTTAAACGATATCATCTTTTTTCAAAGCTTAAGAATCGGTACCTTGAACAAAGTCATCTATTTACAATGCTTTAGAATCCGACTTCAAACGATATCATCGATTTTCAAACCTTAAGAATCCGCAACTTTAACAAAGTCATCTATTTACAATGCTTTAGAATCACACTTCAAACATTATCTTCTATTTTCAAACCTTTAGAATCCGCAACTTGAACAAAGTCATCTATTTACAATGCTTTAGAATCCGACTTTAAACAATATCATCTATTTTCAAACCTTAAGAATCCGCAACTGTAATAAAGTCATCTACTTACAATGCTTTAGAATCGTACTTTAAACAATATCATCTATTTTCAAACCTTAAGAGTCCGCCACTTGAACAAAGTCATCTATTTACAATGCTTTAGAATCCGACTTTAAACGATATCATCTATTTTCAAACCTTAAGAATCCGCAACTTAAACAAAGTGATCTATTTACAATGCTTAAGAATCCGACTTTAAACCATATCATCTATTTTCAAAGCTTAAGAATCGGCAACTTAGACAAATCATCTATTTACAATGCTTAAGAATCCGACTTTAAACGATATCATCTATTTTACAAACCTTAAGAATCCGCAACTTGAACAAAGTCATCTATTTACAATGCCTTGGAATCCGACTTTAAACGATATCACCTTTTTTCAAAGCTTAAAAATCGGTACCTTGAACAAAGTCATCTATTTACAATGCTTTAGAATCCGACTTCAAACGATATCATCGATTTTCAAACCTTAAGAATCCGCAACTTGAACGAAGTCATCTATTTACAATGCTTTTGAATCCTACTTTAAACATTATCTTCTATTTTCAAACCTTAAGAATCCGCAACTTGAACAAAGTCATCTATTTACAATGCTTTAGAATCCGACTTTAAACGATATCATCTATTTTCAAACCTTAAGAATCAGCAACTTGAACAATATCATTTATTTACAATGCTTTAGAATATTACTTTAAACGATATCATCTATTTTCAAACCTTTAGAATCCGCAACTTGAACAAAGTTATCTATTTACAATGCTTTAGAATCCGACTTTAACCGATATCATCTATTTTCAAACCTTAAGAATCCGCAACTTGTACAAAGTCATCTATTTACAATGCTTTAGTATGCGACTTTAAACAATGTCATCTATTTTCAAACCTTAAGAATCCGCAACTGTAATAAAGTCATCTACTTACAATGCTTTAAAATCGTACTTTAAACAATATCATCTATTTTCAAACCTTAAGAGTCCGCCACTTGAACAAAGTCATCTATTTACAATGCTTTAGAATCCGACTTAAAACGATATCATCTATTTTCAAACCTTAAGAATCCGCAACTTGAACAAAGTCATCTATTTACAATGCTTTAGTATCCGACTTTAAACTATGTCATCTATTTTCAAATATCAAGCATCCGCAACTTGAACAACGTAATCTATTTACAATGCTTTAGAATCCGACTATAAACGATATCATCTATTTTCAAACCTAAAGTATCGGCCACTTGAACAAAGTCATCTATTTACAATGCTGTAGAATCCGACTTTAAACGATATCATCTATTTTAAAACCTTAAGAATCCGCAACTTAACAAAGTCATCTATTTACAAGTGTTTGGAATCCGATCTTAAACGATATCATCTATTTTCAAACCTTAAAAATCCGCAACTTGAACACAGTCATCTATTTACAATGCTTTAGAATCCGACTTAAAACAATATCATCTATTCTCAAACCTTAAGAATCCGCAACTTGAACAAAGTCATCTATTAACAGTGCCTGAGAATCCGACTTTAAACGATATAATCAATTTTACAACTATCAGAGTCCGCAACTTGAACAAAGTCATCTATTTACATGGCTTTAGAATCCGACTTTAACCGATATCATCTATTTTCAATCCTTAAGTATCGGCAACTTGAACAAAGTCATCTATTTACAATGCTTTAGAATCCGACTTTAAACGATATCATCTATTTTCAATCCTTAAGAATCGGCAACTTGAACAAAGTCATCTATGTACAATGCTACAGAATCGAACTTTAAACGATATCATCTATGTTCAAACCTTAAGAATCGGCAACTTGAACAAAGTCATCTATTTACAGTGCTTTAGAATCCGACTTTAAACAATATAATCTATTTTCAAAGCTTGAGAATCGGCGACTTGAACAAGTCATTAATTAACAATGCTTTAGAATCCGACTTGAAACGATATCATCTATTTTCAAACCTAAAGAATCCGCAACTTGAACAAAGTCATCTATTTACAATGCTTTATAATCCGACTTTAAATGATATCATCTATTTTCAAACTTTAAGAATCCGCAACTGTAATAAAGTTATCTACTTGCAATGCTTTAGAATCGTACTTTAAACAATATCATCTATTTTCAAACCTTAAGAGTCCGCCACTTGAACAAAGTCATCTATTTACAATGCTTTAGAATCCGACTTGAAACGATATCATCTATTTTCAAACCTTAAGAATCCGCAACTTGAACAAAGTCATCTATTTACAATGCTTTAGAATCCGACTTAAAACGATATCAACTATTTTCAAACATTAAGAATCCGCAACTTGAACAAGGTTATCTATTTACAATGCTTTAGAATCCGACTTTAAACGATATCATCTATTTTCAAACCTAAAGTATCGGCCACTTGAACAAAGTCATCTATTTACAATGCTGTAGAATCCGACTTTAAACGATATCATCTATTTTAAAACCTTAAGAATCGGCAACTTGAACAAAGTCATCTATTTACAATGCTTTGGAATCCGACTTTAAACGATATCATCTATTTTCAAAGCTTAAGAATCGGCAACTTCAACAAAGTCATTTATTTACAATGCTTAAGAATCCGACTTTAAACGATATCATCTATTTTCAAACCTTAAGAACTCGCAACTTGAACAAAGTCATCTATTTACAATTCTTTAGAATCCGATTTTAAACGATATCATCTATTTTCAAACCTTAAGAATCCGCAATTTGAACAAAGTCATCTATTTACAATGCTTTAGAATCCGACTTTAAACGATATCATCTATTTTAAAATTTTAAGAATCCGCAACTTGAACAAAGTCATCTATTTACAATGCTTTAAAATCCGACTTTAAACGATATCATCTATTTTCAAACCTTAAGAATCCGCAACTTAAACAAAGTCATTCATTTACAATGCTTTAGAATCCGACTTTAAACGATATCATCTATTTTCAAACCTTAAGAATCCGCAACTTGAACAAAGTCATCTATTTACAATGCTTTAGAATCCGACTTTAAACGATATCATCTATTTTCAAACCTTAAGAATCCGCAACTTGAACAAAGTCATCTATTTACAATGCGTTAAGATCCGACTTTAAACGATATCATCTATTTTCAAACCTTAAGAATCCGCAACTTGAACAAAGTCATCTATTTACAATGCTTTAGAATCCGACTTTAACCGATATCATCTATTTTCAAACCTTAAGAATCCGAAACTTGAACAAAGTCATCTATTTACAATGCTTTAGAATGCGACTTTAAACAATGTCATCTATTTTCAAACCTTAAGAATCCGACACTGTAATAAAGTCATCTACTTACAATGCTTTAGAATCGTACTTTAAACAATATAATCTATTTCAAACCTTAAGAGTCCGCCACTTGAACAAAGTCCTCTATTTAGAATGCTTTAGAATCCGACTTTAAACGATATCATCTATTTTCAAACCTTAAGAATCCGCAACTTTAACAAAGTCATCTATTTACAATGCTTTAGAATCCGACTTTAAACTATGTCATCTATTTTCAAACATCAAGCATCCGCAACTTGAACAAAGTCATCTATTTACAATGCTTTAGAATCCGATATTAAACGATATCATCTATTTTCAAACCTTAAGAATCCGCAACTTGAACACAGTCATCTATTTACAATGCTTTAGAATCCGACTTTAAACGATATCATCTATTTTCAAACCTTAAGAATCCGCAACTTGAACAAAGTCATCTATTTACAATGCTTTAGAATCCGACTTAAAATTATATCATCTATTTTCAAACCTTAAGAATCCGCAACTTGAACAAAGTCATCTATTAACAATGCTTTAGAATCCGACTTTAAACGATATAATATATTTTCAAACTATCAGAGTCCGCAACTTGAACAAAGTCATCTATTTACAATGCTTTAGAATCCGACTTTAACCGATATTATCTATTTTCAATCCTTAAGTATCGGCTACTTGTACAAAGTCATCTATTTACAATGCTTTACAATCCGACTTTAAACGATATCATCTATTTTCAATCCTTAAGAATCGGCAACTTGAACAAAGTCATCTATTTACAATGCTTTAGAATCCGACTTTAAACGATATCATCTATTTTCAAACCTTAAGAATCCGCAACTTGAACAAAGTCATCTATTTACAATGCTTTAGAATCCCACTTTAAACTATGTCATCTATTTTCAAACATCAAGCATCCGCAACTTGAACAAAGTCATCTATTTACAATGCGTTAGAATCCGACTTTAAACGATATCATCTATTTTCAAACCTTAAGAATCCGCAACTTGAACACAGTCATCTATTTACAATGCTTTAGAATCCGACTTTAAACGATATCATCTATTTTCAAACCTTAAGAATCCGCAACTTGAACAAAGTCATTTATTTACAATGCTTTAGAATCCGACTTTAAACGATATCATCTATTTTCAAACCTTAAGAAACCGCAACTTGAACAAAGTCATCTATTTACAATGCTTTAGAATCCGACTTTAACCGATATCATCTATTTTTAAACCTTAAGAATCCGCAACTTGAACAAAGTCATCTATTTACAATGCTTTAGAATGCGACTTTAAACAATGTCATCTATTTTCAAACCTTAAGAATCCGCAACTGTAATAAAGTCATCTACTTACAAGTCTTTAGAATCGTACTTTAAACAATATCATCTATTTTCAAACCTTAATAATCCGCAACTGGAACAAAGTCATCTATTTGCAATGCTTTAGAATCCGACTTTAAACTATGTCATCTATTTTCAAACATCAAGCATCCGCAACTTGAACAAGGTCATCTATTTACAATGCTTTAGAATCCGACTTTAAACGATATCATCTATTTTCAAACCTAAAGTATCGGCCACTTGAACAAAGTCATCTATTTACAATGCTGTAGAATACGACCTTAAACGATATCATCTATTTTCAAACCTTAAGAATCCGCAACTTAACAAAGTCATCTATTTACAATGGTTTGGAATCCGATCCTAAACGATATCATCTATTTTCAAACCTTAAGAATCCGCAACTTGAACACAGTCATCTATTTACAATGCTTTAGAATCCGACTTTAAACGATATCATTTATTTTCAAACCTTAAGAATCCGCAACCTGAACAAAGTCATCTATTAACAATGCTTTAGAATCCGACTTTAAACGATATAATCTATTTTCAAACTATCAGTGTCCGCAACTTGAACAAAGTCATCTATTTACAATGCTTTAGAATCCGACTTTAACCGATATCATCTATTTTCAATCCTTAAGTATCGGCAACTTGAACAAAGTCATCTATTTTCAATGCTTTAGAATCCGACCTTAAACGATATCATCTATTTTCAATGTTTAAGAATCGGCAACTTGAACAAAGTCATCTATTTACAATGCTTAAGAATCGAACTTTAAACGATATCATCTATTTTCAAACCTTAAGAATCGGCAACTTGAACAAAGTCATCTATTTACAGTGCTTTAGAATCCGACTTTAAACGATATCATCTATTTTCAAAGCTTGAGAATCGGCGACTTGAACAAGTCATTAATTAACAATGCTTTAGAATCCGACTTGAAACGATATCATCTATTTAAAAACCTTACGAATCGGCAACTTGAACAAAGTCATCTATTTACAATCGTTTGGAATCCGACTTTAAACGATATCATCTATTTTCAAAGCTTAAGAATCGGCAACTTGAACAAAGTCATCTATTTACAATGCTTTAGAATCCGACTTTAAACGATATCATCTATTTTCTTACCTAAAGAATCCGCAACTTGAACAAAGTCATCTATTTACAATGCTTTATAATCCGACTTTACATGATATAATCTATTTTCAAACTTTAAGAATCCGCAACTGTAATAAAGTTATCTACTTACAATGCTTTAGAATCGTACTTTAAACAATATCATCTATTTTCAAACCTTAAGAGTCCGCCACTTTAACAAAGTCATCTATTTACAATGCTTTAGAATCCGACTTGAAACGATATCATCTATTTTCAAACCTTAAGAATCCGTAACTTGAACAAAGTCATCTATTTACAATGCTTTAGAATCCGACTTAAAACGATATCAACTATTTTCAAACATTAAGAATCCGCAACTTGAACAAGGTTATCTATTTACAATCCTTTAGAATCCGACTTTAAACGATATCATCTATTTTCAAACCTAAAGTATCGGCCACTTGAACAAAGTCATCTATTTACAATGCTGTAGAATCCGACTTTAAACGATATCATCTATTTTAAAACCTTAAGAATCGACAACTTGAACAAAGTCATCTATTTACAATGCTTTGGAATCCGACTTTAAACGATATCATCTATTTTCAAAGCTTAAGAATCGGCAATTTCAACAAAGTCATTTATTTACAATGCTTAAGAATCCGACTTTAAACGATATCATCTATTTTCAAACCTAAAGAACTCGCAACTTTAACAAAGTCATCTATTTACAATGCTTTAGAATCCGATTTTAAACGATATCATCTATTTTCAAACCTTAAGAATTCGCAATTTGAACAAAGTCATCTATTTACAATTCTTTAGAATCCGACTTTAAACGATATCATCTATTTTAAAATTTTAAGAATCCGCAACTTGAACAAAGTCATCTATTTACAATGCTTAAGAATCTGACTTTAAACGATATCATCTATTTTTAAACCTTAAGAATCCGCAACTTGAACAAAGTCATCTATTTACAATACTTTAGAATCCGACTTTAAACAATATCATCTATTTTCAAACCTTAAGAATCCGCAACTTGAACAAAGTCATTTATTTACAATGCTTTAGAATCCGACTTTAAACGATATCATCTATTTTAAAACCTTAAGAATCCGCAACTTGAACAAAGTCATCTATTTACAATGCTTTAGAATCCGACTTTAAACGATATCATCTATTTTCAAACCTTAAGAATCCGCAACTTGAACAAAGTCATCTATTTACAATGCGTTAAGATCCGACTTTAAACGATATCATCTATTTTCAAACCTTAAGAATCCGCAACTTGAACAGAGTCATCTATTTACAATGCTTTAGAATCCGACTTTAACCGATATCATCTATTTTCAAACCTTAAGAATCCGAAACTTGAACAAAGTCATCTATTTACAATGCTTTAGAATGCGACTTTAAACAATGTCATCTATTTTCAAACCTTAAGAATCCGACACTGTAATAAAGTCATCTACTTACAATGCTTTAGAATCGTACTTTAAACAATATCATCTATTACAAACCTTAAGAGTCCGCCACTTGAACAAAGTCCTCTATTTACAATGCTTTAGAATCCGACTTTAAACGATATCATCTATTTTCAAACCTTAAGAATCCGCAACTTGAACAGAGTCATCTATTTACAATGCTTTAGAATCCGACTTTAACCGATATCATCTATTTTCAAACCTTAAGAATCCGCAACTGTAATAAAGTCATCTACTTACAAGTCTTTAGAATCGTACTTTAAACAATATCATCTATTTTCAAACCTTAATAATCCGCAACTTGAACAAAGTCATCTATTTACAATGCTTTAGAATCCGACTTTAAACTATGTCATCTATTTTCAAACATCAAGCATCCGCAACTTGAACAAGGTCATCTATTTACAATGCTTTAGAATCCGACTTTAAACGATATCATCTATTTTCAAACCTAAAGTATCGGCCACTTGAACAAAGTCATCTATTTACAATGCTGTAGAATACGACCTTAAACGATATCATCTATTTTCAAACCTTAAGAATCCGCAACTTAACAAAGTCATCTATTTACAATGGTTTGGAATCCGATCCTAAACGATATCATCTATTTTCAAACCTTAAGAATCCGCAACTTGAACACAGTCATCTATTTACAATGCTTTAGAATCCGACTTTAAACGATATCATTTATTTTCAAACCTTAAGAATCCGCAACCTGAACAAAGTCATCTATTAACAATGCTTTAGAATCCGACTTTAAACGATATAATCTATTTTCAAACTATCAGTGTCCGCAACTTGAACAAAGTCATCTATTTACAATGCTTTAGAATCCGACTTTAACCGATATCATCTATTTTCAATCATTAAGTATCGGCAACTTGAACAAAGTCATCTATTTTCAATGCTTTAGAATCCGACCTTAAACGATATCATCTATTTTCAATGTTTAAGAATCGGCAACTTGAACAAAGTCATCTATTTACAATGCTTAAGAATCGAACTTTAAACGATATCATCTATTTTCAAACCTTAAGAATCGGCAACTTGAACAAAGTCATCTATTTACAGTGCTTTAGAATCCGACTTTAAACGATATCATCTATTTTCAAAGCATGAGAATCGGCGACTTGAACAAGTCATTAATTAACAATGCTTTAGAATCCGACTTGAAACGATATCATCTATTTAAAAACCTTACGAATCGGCAACTTGAACAAAGTCATCTATTTACAATCGTTTGGAATCCGACTTTAAACGATATCATCTATTTTCAAAGCTTAAGAATCGGCAACTTGAACAAAGTCATCTATTTACAATGCTTTAGAATCCGACTTTAAACGATATCATCTATTTTCTTACCTAAAGAATCCGCAACTTGAACAAAGTCATCTATTTACAATGCTTTATAATCCGACTTTACATGATATCATCTATTTTCAAACTTTAAGAATCCGCAACTGTAATAAAGTTATCTACTTACAATGCTTTAGAATCGTACTTTAAACAATATCATCTATTTTCAAACCTTAAGAGTCCGCCACTTTAACAAAGTCATCTATTTACAATGCTTTAGAATCCGACTTGAAACGATATCATCTATTTTCAAACCTTAAGAATCCGCAACTTGAACAAAGTCATCTATTTACAATGCTTTAGAATCCGACTTAAAACGATATCAACTATTTTCAAACATTAAGAATCCGCAACTTGAACAAGGTTATCTATTTACAATCCTTTAGAATCCGACATTAAACGATATCATCTATTTTCAAACCTAAAGTATCGGCCACTTGAACAAAGTCATCTATTTACAATGCTGTAGAATCCGACTTTAACCGATATCATCTATTTTAAAACCTTAAGAATCGACAACTTGAACAAAGTCATCTATTTTCAATGCTTTAGAATCCGACCTTAAACGATATCATCTATTTTCAATGTTTAAGAATCGGCAACTTGAACAAAGTCATCTATTTACAATGCTTAAGAATCGAACTTTAAACGATATCATCTATTTTCAAACCTTAAGAATCGGCAACTTGAACAAAGTCATCTATTTACAGTGCTTTAGAATCCGACTTTAAACGATATCATCTATTTTCAAAGCTTGAGAATCGGCGACTTGAACAAGTCATTAATTAACAATGCTTTAGAATCCGACTTGAAACGATATCATCTATTTAAAAACCTTACGAATCGGCAACTTGAACAAAGTCATCTATTTACAATCGTTTGGAATCCGACTTTAAACGATATCATCTATTTTCAAAGCTTAAGAATCGGCAACTTGAACAAAGTCATCTATTTACAATGCTTTAGAATCCGACTTTAAACGATATCATCTATTTTCTTACCTAAAGAATCCGCAACTTGAACAAAGTCATCTATTTACAATGCTTTATAATCCGACTTTACATGATATCATCTATTTTCAAACTTTAAGAATCCGCAACTGTAATAAAGTTATCTACTTACAATGCTTTAGAATCGTACTTTAAACAATATCATCTATTTTCAAACCTTAAGAGTCCGCCACTTTAACAAAGTCATCTATTTACAATGCTTTAGAATCCGACTTGAAACGATATCATCTATTTTCAAACCTTAAGAATCCGCAACTTGAACAAAGTCATCTATTTACAATGCTTTAGAATCCGACTTAAAACGATATCAACTATTTTCAAACATTAAGAATCCGCAACTTGAACAAGGTTATCTATTTACAATCCTTTAGAATCCGACTTTAAACGATATCATCTATTTTCAAACCTAAAGTATCGGCCACTTGAACAAAGTCATCTATTTACAATGCTGTAGAATCCGACTTTAAACGATATCATCTATTTTAAAACCTTAAGAATCGACAACTTGAACAAAGTCATCTATTTACAATGCTTTGGAATCCGACTTTAAACGATATCATCTATTTTCAAAGCTTAAGAATCGGCAATTTCAACAAAGTCATTTATTTACAATGCTTAAGAATCCGACTTTAAACGATATCATCTATTTTCAAACCTAAAGAACTCGCAACTTGAACAAAGTCATCTATTTACAATGCTTTAGAATCCGATTTTAAACGATATCATCTATTTTCAAACCTTAAGAATTCGCAATTTGAACAAAGTCATCTATTTACAATTCTTTAGAATCCGACTTTAAACGATATCATCTATTTTAAAATTTTAAGAATCCGCAACTTGAACAAAGTCATCTATTTACAATGCTTAAGAATCTGACTTTAAACGATATAATCTATTTTTAAACCTTAAGAATCCGCAACTTGAACAAAGTCATCTATTTACAATACTTTAGAATCCGACTTTAAACGATATCATCTATTTTCAAACCTTAAGAATCCGCAACTTGAACAAAGTCATTTATTTACAATGCTTTAGAATCCGACTTTAAACGATATCATCTATTTTAAAACCTTAAGAATCCGCAACTTGAACAAAGTCATCTATTTACAATGCTTTAGAATCCGACTTTAAACGATATCATCTATTTTCAAACCTTAAGAATCCGCAACTTGAACAAAGTCATCTATTTACAATGCGTTAAGATCCGACTTTAAACGATATCATCTATTTTCAAACCTTAAGAATCCGCAACTTGAACAGAGTCATCTATTTACAATGCTTTAGAATCCGACTTTAACCGATATCATCTATTTTCAAACCTTAAGAATCCGAAACTTGAACAAAGTCATCTATTTACAATGCTTTAGAATGCGACTTTAAACAATGTCATCTATTTTCAAACCTTAAGAATCCGACACTGTAATAAAGTCATCTACTTACAATGCTTTAGAATCGTACTTTAAACAATATCATCTATTACAAACCTTAAGAGTCCGCCACTTGAACAAAGTCCTCTATTTACAATGCTTTAGAATCCGACTTTAAACGATATCATCTATTTTCAAACCTTAAGAATCCGCAACTTGAACAAAGTCATCTATTTACAATGCTTTAGAATCCGACTTTAAACTATGTCATCTATTTTCAAACATCAAGCATCCGCAACTTGAACAAAGTCATCTATTTACAATGCTTTAGAATCCGACTTTAAACGTTATCATCTATTTTCAAACCTTAAGAATCCGCAACTTGAACACAGTCATCTATTTACAATGCTTAAGAATCCGACTTTAAACGATATCATCTATTTTCAAACCTTAAGAATCCGCAACTTGAACAAAGTCATCTATTTACAATGCTTTAGAATCAGACTTAAAACAATATCATCTATTTTACAACCTTAAGAATCCGCAACGTGAACAAAGTCATCTATTAACAATGCTTTAGAATCCGACTTTAAACGATATAATATATTTTCAAACTATCAGAGTCCGCAACTTGAACAAAGTCATCTATTTACAATGCTTTAGAATCCGACTTTAAACGATATTATCTATTTTCAATCCTTAAGTATCGGCAACTTGTAAAAAGTCATCTATTTACAATGCTTTAGAATCCGACTTTAAACGATATCATCTATTTTCAATCCTTAAGAATCGGCAACTTGAACAAAGTCATCTATTTACAATGCTTTAGAATCCGACTTTAAACGATATCATCTATTTTCAAACCTTAAGAATCCGCAACTTGAACAAAGTCATCTATTTACCATGCTTTAGAATCCCACTTTAAACTATGTCATCTATTTTCAAACATCAAGCATCCGCAACTTGAACAAAGTCATCTATTTACAATGCGTTAGGATCCGACTTTAAACGATATCATCTATTTTCAAACATCAAGAATCCGCAACTTGAACACAGTCATCTATTTACAATGCTTTAGAATCCGACTTTAAACGATATCATCTATTTTCAAACCTTAAGAATCCGCAACTTGAACAAAGTCATTTATTTACAATGCTTTAGAATCCGACTTGAAACGATATCATCTATTTTCAAACCTTAAGAATCCGCAACTTGAACAAAGTCATCTATTTACAATGCTTTAGAATTACACTTTCAACGATATCATCTATTTTAAAACCTTAAGAATCCGCAACTTGAACACATTCATCTATTTACAATGCTTTAGAATGCGACTTTAAACGATATCATCTATTTTCAAACCTTACTAATCCGCATCTGTAATAAAGTCATCTACTTACAAGTCTTTAGAATCGTACTTTAAACAATATCATCTATTTTCAAACCTTAAGAGTCCGCCACTTGACCAAAGTCATCTATTTACAATGCTTTAGAATCCGACTTTAAACGATATCATCTATTTTCAAACCTTAAGAATCCGCAACTTGAACAAAGTCATCTATTTACAATGCTTTAGAATCCGACTTTAAACTATGTCATCTATTTTCAAACATCAAGCATCCGCAACTTGAACAAGGTCATCCATTTACAATGCTTTAGAATCCGACTTTAAACGATATCATCTATTTTCAAACCTAAAGTATCGGCCACTTGAACAAAGTCATTTATTTACAATGCTGTAGAATACGACCTTGAACGATATCATCTATTTTCAAACCTTAAGAATCCGACACTTAACAAAGTCATCTATTTACAATGGTTTGGAATCCGATCTTAAACGATATCATCTATTTTCAAACCTTAAGAATCCGAAACTTGAACACAGTCATCTATTTACAATGCTTTAGAATCCGACTTTAAACGATATCATTTATTTTCAAACCTTAAGAATCCGCAACCTGAACAAAGTCATCTATTTACAATGCTTTAGTATCCGACTTAAAACAATATCATCTATTTTCAAGCCTTAAGAATCCGCAACTTGAACAAAGTCATCTATTTACAATGCTTTAGAATCCGACTTTAAACGATATAATCTATTTTACAACTATCAGAGTCCGCAACTTGAACAAAGTCATCTATTTACAATGCTTTAGAATCCGACTTTAAACGATATCATCTATTTTAAAACCTACAGAATCCGACACTTGAACAAAGTCATCTATTTACAATACTTTAGAACTCGACTTTAAACGATATCATCTATTTTCAAAGCTTAAGAATCCGCAACTTGAACAAAGTCATCTACTTACAATGCTTTAGAATCCGATTTAAAACGATATAATCTATTTTCAAAGCTTAAGAATCGGCAACTTGAACAAGTCATCTATTTACAATGCTTAAGAATCCGACTTTAAACGATATCATCTATTTTCAAACCTTAAGAATCCGGAACTTGAACAAAGTCATCTATTTACAATGCTTTGGAATCCCACTTTAAACGATATCATCTTTTTTCAAAGCTTAAGAATCGGTACCTTGAACAAAGTCATCTATTTACAATGCTTTAGAATCCGACTTCAAACGATATCATCGATTTTCAAACCTTAAGAATCCGCAACTTGAACAAAGTCATCTATTTACAATGCTTTAGAATCACACTTGCAACGATATCATCTGATTTAAAACCTTAAGAATCCGCAACTTGAACAAAGTCATCTATTTACAATGCTTTTGAATCCAACTTCAAACATTATCTTCTATTTTCAAACCTTAAGAATCCGCAATTTGAACAAAGTCATCTATTTACAATGCTTTAGAATCCGACTTTAAACGATATCATCTATTTTCAAACCTTTAGAATCCGCAACTTTAACAAAGTCATTTATTTACAATGCTTTAGAATCCGACTTTAAACGATATCATCTATTTTCAAACGTTAAGAATCCGCAACTTGAACAAAGTTATCTATTTACAATGCTTTAGCATCCGACTTTAAACGATATCATCTATTTTCAAACCATAAGAATCCGCAACTTGAACAAAGTCATCTATTTACAATGCTTTAGAATCCGACTTTAAACGATATAATCTATTTCCAAACCTTAAGAATCCGCAACTTGAACAAAGTCATCTATTTACAATGCTTTAGAATCCGACTTTAACCGATATCATCTATTTTCAAACCTTAAAAATCCGCAACTTGAACAAGTCATCTATTTACAATGCTTTAGAATGCGACTTTAAACAATGTCATCTATTTTCAACCCTTAAGAATCCGCAACTGTAATAAAGTCATCTACTTACAATGCTTAAGAATCGTACTTTAAACAATATCATCTATTTTCAAACCTTAAGAGTCCGCAACTTGAACAAAGTCATCTATTTACAATGCTTTAGAATCCGACTTCAAACGATATCATCTATTTTCAAACCTTAAGAATCCGCAACTTGAACAAAGTCATCTATTTACAATGCTTTAGAATCCGACTTTAAACCATATCATCTATTTTCAAAGCTTAAGATCGGCAACTGTAACAAGTCATCTATTTACAATGCTCAAGAATCCGACTTTAAACGATATCATCTATTTTCAAACCTTAAGAATCCGCAACTTTAACAAAGTCATCTATTTACAATGCCTTGGAATCCGACTTTAAACGATATCACCTTTTTTCAAAGCTTAAAAATCGGTACCTTGAACAAAGTCATCTATTTACAATGCTTTAGAATCCGACTTCAAACGATATCATCGATTTTCAAACCTTAAGAATCCGCAACTTGAACGAAGTCATCTATTTACAATGCTTTTGAATCCTACTTTAAACATTATCTTCTATTTTCAAACCTTAAGAATCCGCAACTTTAACAAAGTAATCTATTTACAATGCTTTAGAATCCGACTTTAAACGATATCATCTATTTTCAAACCTTAAGAATCCGCAACTTGAACAAAGTCATTAATTTACAATGCTTTAGAATCCGACTTTAAACGATATCATCTATTTTCAAACCTTAAGAATCCTCAACTTGAACAAAGTCATCTATTTACAATGCTTTAGAATCCGACTTTAAACGATATCATCTATTTTCAAACCTTAAGAATCCGCAACTTGAACAAAGTAATCTATTTACAATGCTTTAGAATCCGACTTTAAACGATATAATCTATTTTCAAACCTTGAGAATCCGCAACTTGAACAAAGTTATCTATTTACAATGCTTTAGAATCCGACTTTAACCGATATCATCTATTTTCAAACCTTAAGAATCCGCAACTTGAACAAAGTCATCTATTTACAATGCTTTAGAATGCGACTTTAAACAATGTCATCTATTTTCAAACCTTAAGAATTCGCAACTGTAATAAAAGCATCTACTTACTATGCTTTAGAATCGTACTTAAAACAATATCATCTATTTTCAAACCTTAAGAGTCCGCAACTTGAACAAAGTCATCTATTTACAATGCTTTAGAATCCGACTGTAAACGATATCATCTATTTTCAAACCTTAAGAATCCGCAACTTGAACAAAGTCATCTATTTACAATGCTTTAGAATGCGACTTTAAACAATGTCATCTATTTTCAAACCTTAAGAATCCGCAACTGTAATAAAGTCATCTACTTACAATGCTTTAGAATCGTACTTTAAACCATATAATCTATTTTCAAAGCTTAAGAATCGGCAACTTGAACAAAGTCATCTATTTACAATGCTTTAGAATCCGACTTTAAACGATATCATCTATTTTCAAACCTTAAGAATCCGCAACTTGAACGAAGTCATCTATTTACAATGCTTTTGAATCCTACATTAAACATTATCTTCTATTTTCAAACCTTAAGACTCCGCAACTTGAACAAAGTAATCTATTTACAATGCTTTAGAATCCGACTTCAAACGATATAATCTATTTTCAAACCTTAAGAATCCGCAACTTGAACAAAGTCATCTATTTACAATGCTTTAGAATCCGACTTTAAACGATATCATCTATTTTCAAACCTTAAGAATCCGCAACTTGAACAAAGTTATCTATTTACAATGCTTTAGAATCCGACTTTAAACGATATACTCTATTTTCAAACCTTAAGAATCCGCAACTTGAACAAAGTTATCTATTTACAATGCTTTAGAATGCGACTTTAAACAATGTCATCTATTTTCAAACCTTAAGAATCCGCAACTGTAATAAAGTCATCTACTTACAATGCTTTAGAATCGTACTTTAAACAATATCATCTATTTTCAAACCTTAAGAATCCGCAACTGTAATAAAGTCATCTACTTACAATGCTTTAGAATCGTACTTTAAACAATATCATCTATTTTCAAACCTTAAGAGTCCGCCACTTGAACAAAGTCATCTATTTACAATGCTTTAGAATACGACCTTGAACGATATCATCTATTTTCAAACCTTAAGAATCCGACACTTAACAAAGTCATCTATTTACAATGGTTTGGAATCCGATCTTAAACGATATCATCTATTTTCAAACCTTAAGAATCCGCAACTTGAACACAGTCATCTATTTACAATGCTTTAGAATCCGACTTTAAACGATATCATTTATTTTCAAACCTTAAGAATCCGCAACCTGAACAAAGTCATCTATTTACAATGCTTTAGTATCCGACTTAAAACAATATCATCTATTTTCAAGCCTTAAGAATCCGCAACTTGAACAAAGTCATCTATTAACTATGCGTTAGAATCCGACTTTAAACGATATAATCTATTTTACAACTATCAGAGTCCGCAACTTGAACAAAGTCATCTATTTACAATGCTTTAGAATCCGACTTTAAACGATATCATCTATTTTAAAACCTACAGAATCCGACACTTGAACAAAGTCATCTATTTACAATACTTTAGAACTCGACTTTAAACGATATCATCTATTTTCAAAGCTTAAGAATCCGCAACTTGAACAAAGTCATCTACTTACAATGCTTTAGAATCCGACTTAAAACGATATAATCTATTTTCAAAGCTTAAGAATCGGCAACTTGAACAAGTCATCTATTTACAATGCTTAAGAATCCGACTTTAAACGATATCATCTATTTTCAAACCTTAAGAATCCGCAACTTTAACAAAGTCATCTATTTACAATGCCTTGGAATCCGACTTTAAACGATATCACCTTTTTTCAAAGCTTAAAAATCGGTACCTTGAACAAAGTCATCTATTTACAATGCTTTAGAATCCGACTTCAAACGATATCATCGATTTTCAAACCTTAAGAATCCGCAACTTGAACGAAGTCATCTATTTACAATGCTTTTGAATCCTACTTTAAACATTATCTTCTATTTTCAAACCTTAAGAATCCGCAACTTTAACAAAGTAATCTATTTACAATGCTTTAGAATCCGACTTTAAACGATATCATCTATTTTCAAACCTTAAGAATCCGCAACTTGAACAAAGTCATTAATTTACAATGCTTTAGAATCCGACTTTAAACGATATCATCTATTTTCAAACCTTAAGAATCCGCAACTTGAACAAAGTCATCTATTTACAATGCTTTAGAATCTGACTTTAAACGATATCATCTATTTTCAAACCTTAAGAATCCGCAACTTGAACAAAGTTATCTATTTACAATGCTTTAGAATCCGACTTTAAACGATATAATCTATTTTCAAACCTTGAGAATCCGCAACTTGAACAAAGTTATCTATTTACAATGCTTTAGAATCCGACTTTAACCGATATCATCTATTTTCAAACCTTAAGAATCCGCAACTTGAACAAAGTCATCTATTTACAATGCTTTAGAATGCGACTTTAAACAATGTCATCTATTTTCAAACCTTAAGAATTCGCAACTGTAATAAAAGCATCTACTTACTATGCTTTAGAATCGTACTTTAAACAATATCATCTATTTTCAAACCTTAAGAGTCCGCAACTTGAACAAAGTCATCTATTTACAATGCTTTAGAATTACACTTTCAACGATATCATCTATTTTCAAACCTTAAGAATCCGCAACTTGAACAAAGTCATCTATTTACAATGCTTTAGAATGCGACTTTAAACAATGTCATCTATTTTCAAACCTTAAGAATCCGCAACTGTAATAAAGTCATCTACTTACAATGCTTTAGAATCGTACTTTAAACCATATAATCTATTTTCAAAGCTTAAGAATCGGCAACTTGAACAAAGTCATCTATTTACAATGCTTTAGAATCCGACTTTAAACGATATCATCTATTTTCAAACCTTAAGAATCCGCAACTTGAACGAAGTCATCTATTTACAATGCTTTTGAATCCTACATTAAACATTATCTTCTATTTTCAAACCTTAAGACTCCGTAACTTGAACAAAGTAATCTATTTACAATGCTTTAGAATCCGACTTCAAACGATATAATCTATTTTCAAACCTTAAGAATCCGCAACTTGAACAAAGTCATCTATTTACAATGCTTTAGAATCCGACTTTAAACGATATCATCTATTTTCAAACCTTAAGAATCCGACACTTAACAAAGTTATCTATTTACAATGCTTTAGAATCCGACTTTAAACGATATCATCTATTTTCAAACCTTAAGAATCCGCAACTTGAACAAAGTTATCTATTTACAATGCTTTAGAATGCGACTTTAAACAATGTCATCTATTTTCAAACCTTAAGAATCCGCAACTGTAATAAAGTCATCTACTTACAATGCTTTAGAATCGTACTTTAAACAATATCATCTATTTTCAAACCTTAAGAATCCGCAACTGTAATAAAGTCATCTACTTACAATGCTTTAGAATCGTACTTTAAACAATATCATCTATTTTCAAACCTTAAGAGTCCGCCACTTGAACAAAGTCATCTATTTACAATGCTTTAGAATACGACCTTGAACGATATCATCTATTTTCAAACCTTAAGAATCCGACACTTAACAAAGTCATCTATTTACAATGGTTTGGAATCCGATCTTAAACGATATCATCTATTTTCAAACCTTAAGAATCCGCAACTTGAACACAGTCATCTATTTACAATGCTTTAGAATCCGACTTTAAACGATATCATTTATTTTCAAACCTTAAGAATCCGCAACCTGAACAAAGTCATCTATTTACAATGCTTTAGTATCCGACTTAAAACAATATCATCTATTTTCAAGCCTTAAGAATCCGCAACTTGAACAAAGTCATCTATTAACTATGCTTTAGAATCCGACTTTAAACGATATAATCTATTTTACAACTATCAGAGTCCGCAACTTGAACAAAGTCATCTATTTACAATGCTTTAGAATCCGACTTTAAACGATATCATCTATTTTAAAACCTACAGAATCCGACACTTGAACAAAGTCATCTATTTACAATACTTTAGAACTCGACTTTAAACGATATCATCTATTTTCAAAGCTTAAGAATCCGCAACTTGAACAAAGTCATCTACTTACAATGCTTTAGAATCCGACTTAAAACGATATAATCTATTTTCAAAGCTTAAGAATCGGCAACTTGAACAAGTCATCTATTTACAATGCTTAAGAATCCGACTTTAAACGATATCATCTATTTTCAAACCTTAAGAATCCGGAACTTGAACAAAGTCATCTATTTACAATGCTTTGGAATCCCACTTTAAACGATATCATCTATTTTCAAACCTTTAGAATCCGCAACTTGAACAAAGTCATCTATTTACAATGCTTTTGAATCCTACATTAAACATTATCTTCTATTTTCAAACCTTAAGACTCCGCAACTTGAACAAAGTAATCTATTTACAATGCTTTAGAATCCGACTTCAAACGATATAATCTATTTTCAAACCTTAAGAATCCGCAACTTGAACAAAGTCATCTATTTACAATGCTTTAGAATCCGACTTTAAACGATATCATCTATTTTCAAACCTTAAGAATCCGCAACTTGAACAAAGTTATCTATTTACAATGCTTTAGAATCCGACTTTAAACGATATACTCTATTTTCAAACCTTAAGAATCCGCAACTTGAACAAAGTTATCTATTTACAATGCTTTAGAATGCGACTTTAAACAATGTCATCTATTTTCAAACCTTAAGAATCCGCAACTGTAATAAAGTCATCTACTTACAATGCTTTAGAATCGTACTTTAAACAATATCATCTATTTTCAAACCTTAAGAATCCGCAACTGTAATAAAGTCATCTACTTACAATGCTTTAGAATCGTACTTTAAACAATATCATCTATTTTCAAACCTTAAGAGTCCGCCACTTGAACAAAGTCATCTATTTACAATGCTTTAGAATACGACCTTGAACGATATCATCTATTTTCAAACCTTAAGAATCCGACACTTAACAAAGTCATCTATTTACAATGGTTTGGAATCCGATCTTAAACGATATCATCTATTTTCAAACCTTAAGAATCCGCAACTTGAACACAGTCATCTATTTACAATGCTTTAGAATCCGACTTTAAACGATATCATTTATTTTCAAACCTTAAGAATCCGCAACCTGAACAAAGTCATCTATTTACAATGCTTTAGTATCCGACTTAAAACAATATCATCTATTTTCAAGCCTTAAGAATCCGCAACTTGAACAAAGTCATCTATTAACTATGCTTTAGAATCCGACTTTAAACGATATAATCTATTTTACAACTATCAGAGTCCGCAACTTGAACAAAGTCATCTATTTACAATGCTTTAGAATCCGACTTTAAACGATATCATCTATTTTAAAACCTACAGAATCCGACACTTGAACAAAGTCATCTATTTACAATACTTTAGAACTCGACTTTAAACGATATCATCTATTTTCAAAGCTTAAGAATCCGCAACTTGAACAAAGTCATCTACTTACAATGCTTTAGAATCCGACTTAAAACGATATAATCTATTTTCAAAGCTTAAGAATCGGCAACTTGAACAAGTCATCTATTTACAATGCTTAAGAATCCGACTTTAAACGATATCATCTATTTTCAAACCTTAAGAATCCGCAACTTTAACAAAGTCATCTATTTACAATGCCTTGGAATCCGACTTTAAACGATATCACCTTTTTTCAAAGCTTAAAAATCGGTACCTTGAACAAAGTCATCTATTTACAATGCTTTAGAATCCGACTTCAAACGATATCATCGATTTTCAAACCTTAAGAATCCGCAACTTGAACGAAGTCATCTATTTACAATGCTTTTGAATCCTACTTTAAACATTATCTTCTATTTTCAAACCTTAAGAATCCGCAACTTTAACAAAGTAATCTATTTACAATGCTTTAGAATCCGACTTTAAACGATATCATCTATTTTCAAACCTTAAGAATCCGCAACTTGAACAAAGTCATTAATTTACAATGCTTTAGAATCCGACTTTAAACGATATCATCTATTTTCAAACCTTAAGAATCCGCAACTTGAACAAAGTCATCTATTTACAATGCTTTAGAATCCGACTTTAAACGATATCATCTATTTTCAAACCTTAAGAATCCGCAACTTGAACAAAGTTATCTATTTACAATGCTTTAGAATCCGACTTTAAACGATATAATCTATTTTCAAACCTTGAGAATCCGCAACTTGAACAAAGTTATCTATTTACAATGCTTTAGAATCCGACTTTAACCGATATCATCTATTTTCAAACCTTAAGAATCCGCAACTTGAACAAAGTCATCTATTTACAATGCTTTAGAATGCGACTTTAAACAATGTCATCTATTTTCAAACCTTAAGAATTCGCAACTGTAATAAAAGCATCTACTTACTATGCTTTAGAATCGTACTTTAAACAATATCATCTATTTTCAAACCTTAAGAGTCCGCAACTTGAACAAAGTCATCTATTTACAATGCTTTAGAATCCGACTGTAAACGATATCATCTATTTTCAAACCTTAAGAATCCGCAACTTGAACAAAGTCATCTATTTACAATGCTTTAGAATGCGACTTTAAACAATGTCATCTATTTTCAAACCTTAAGAATCCGCAACTGTAATAAAGTCATCTACTTACAATGCTTTAGAATCGTACTTTAAACCATATAATCTATTTTCAAAGCTTAAGAATCGGCAACTTGAACAAAGTCATCTATTTACAATGCTTTAGAATCCGACTTTAAACGATATCATCTATTTTCAAACCTTAAGAATCCGCAACTTGAACGAAGTCATCTATTTACAATGCTTTTGAATCCTACATTAAACATTATCTTCTATTTTCAAACCTTAAGACTCCGTAACTTGAACAAAGTAATCTATTTACAATGCTTTAGAATCCGACTTCAAACGATATAATCTATTTTCAAACCTTAAGAATCCGCAACTTGAACAAAGTCATCTATTTACAATGCTTTAGAATCCGACTTTAAACGATATCATCTATTTTCAAACCTTAAGAATCCGACACTTAACAAAGTTATCTATTTACAATGCTTTAGAATCCGACTTTAAACGATATCATCTATTTTCAAACCTTAAGAATCCGCAACTTGAACAAAGTTATCTATTTACAATGCTTTAGAATGCGACTTTAAACAATGTCATCTATTTTCAAACCTTAAGAATCCGCAACTGTAATAAAGTCATCTACTTACAATGCTTTAGAATCGTACTTTAAACAATATCATCTATTTTCAAACCTTAAGAATCCGCAACTGTAATAAAGTCATCTACTTACAATGCTTTAGAATCGTACTTTAAACAATATCATCTATTTTCAAACCTTAAGAGTCCGCCACTTGAACAAAGTCATCTATTTACAATGCTTTAGAATACGACCTTGAACGATATCATCTATTTTCAAACCTTAAGAATCCGACACTTAACAAAGTCATCTATTTACAATGGTTTGGAATCCGATCTTAAACGATATCATCTATTTTCAAACCTTAAGAATCCGCAACTTGAACACAGTCATCTATTTACAATGCTTTAGAATCCGACTTTAAACGATATCATTTATTTTCAAACCTTAAGAATCCGCAACCTGAACAAAGTCATCTATTTACAATGCTTTAGTATCCGACTTAAAACAATATCATCTATTTTCAAGCCTTAAGAATCCGCAACTTGAACAAAGTCATCTATTAACTATGCTTTAGAATCCGACTTTAAACGATATAATCTATTTTACAACTATCAGAGTCCGCAACTTGAACAAAGTCATCTATTTACAATGCTTTAGAATCCGACTTTAAACGATATCATCTATTTTAAAACCTACAGAATCCGACACTTGAACAAAGTCATCTATTTACAATACTTTAGAACTCGACTTTAAACGATATCATCTATTTTCAAAGCTTAAGAATCCGCAACTTGAACAAAGTCATCTACTTACAATGCTTTAGAATCCGACTTAAAACGATATAATCTATTTTCAAAGCTTAAGAATCGGCAACTTGAACAAGTCATCTATTTACAATGCTTAAGAATCCGACTTTAAACGATATCATCTATTTTCAAACCTTAAGAATCCGGAACTTGAACAAAGTCATCTATTTACAATGCTTTGGAATCCCACTTTAAACGATATCATCTATTTTCAAACCTTTAGAATCCGCAACTTGAACAAAGTCATTTATTTACAATGCTTTAGAATCCGACTTTAAACGATATCATCTATTTTCAAACGTTAAGAATCCGCAACTTGAACAAAGTCATCTATTTACAATGCTTTAGAATCCGACTTTAAACGATATCATCTATTTTAAAACCTTAAGAATCCGCAACTTGAACAAAGTCATCTATTTACAATGCTTTAGAATCCGACTTTAAACGATATCATCTATTTCCAAACCTTAAGAATCCGCAACTTGAACAAAGTCATCTATTTACAATGCTTTAGAATCCGACTTTAACCGATATCATCTATTTTCGAACCTTGAAAATCCGCAACTTGAACAAAGTCATCTATTTACAATGCTTTAGAATGCGACTTTAAACAATGTCATCTATTTTCAACCCTTAAGAATCCGCAACTGTAATAAAGTCATCTACTTACAATGCTTAAGTATCGTACTTTAAACAATATCATCTATTTTCAAACCTTAAGAGTCCGCAACTTGAACAAAGTCATCTATTTACAATGCTTTAGAATCCGACTTTAAACGATATCATTTATTTTCAAACCTTAAGAATCCGCAACTTGAACAAAGTCATCTATTTACAATGCTTTAGAATCCGACTTTAAACCATATCATCTATTTTCAAAGCTTAAGATCGGCAACTGTAACAAGTCATCTATTTACAATGCTTAAGAATCCGACTTTAAACGATATCATCTATTTTCAAACCTTAAGAATCCGCAACTTGAACAAAGTCATCTATTTACAATGCCTTGGAATCCGACTTTAAACGATATCACCTTTTTTCAAAGCTTAAAAATCGGTACCTTGAACAAAGTCATCTATTTACAATGCTTTAGAATCCGACTTCAAACGATATCATCGATTTTAAAACCTTGAGAATCCGCAACTTGAACGAAGTCATCTATTTACAATGCTTTTGAATCCTACTTTAAACATTATCTTCTATTTTCAAACCTTAAGAATCCGCAACTTTAACAAAGTAATCTATTTACAATGCTTTAGAATCCGACTTTAAACGATATCATCTATTTTCAAACCTTAAGAATCCGCAACTTGAACAAAGTCATTAAGTTACAATGCTTTAGAATCCGACTTTAAACGATATCATCTATTTTCAAACCTTAAGAATCCGCAACTTGAACAAAGTCATCTATTTACAATGCTTTAGAATCCGACTTTAAACGATATCATCTATTTTCAAACCTTAAGAATCCGCAACTTGAACAAAGTTATCTATTTACAATGCTTTAGAATCCGACTTTAAACGATATCATCTATTTTCAAACCTTGAGAATCCGCAACTTGAACAAAGTTATCTATTTACAATGCTTTAGAATCCGACTTTAACCGATATCATCTATTTTCAAACCTTAAGAATCCGCAACTTGAACAAAGTCATCTATTTACAATGCTTGAGAATGCGACTTTAAACAATGTCATCTATTTTCAAACCTTAAGAATTCGCAACTGTAATAAAAGCATCTACTTACTATGCGTTAGAATCGTACTTTAAACAATATCATCTATTTTCAAACCTTAAGAGTCCGCAACTTGAACAAAGTCATCTATTTACAATGCTTTAGAATCCGACTTTAAACGATATCATCTATTTTCAAACCTTAAGAATCCGCAACTTGAACAAAGTCATCTATTTACAATGCTTTAGAATGCGACTTTAAACAATGTCATCTATTTTCAAACCTTAAGAATCCGCAACTGTAATAAAGTCATCTACTTACAATGCTTTAGAATCGTACTTTAAACAATATCATCTATTTTCAAACCTTAAGAGTCCGCCACTTGAACAAAGTCATCTATTTACAATGCTTTAGAATCCGACTTCAAACGATATCATCTATTTTCAAACCTTAAGAATCCGCAACTTGAACAAAGTCATCTATTTACAATGCTTTAAAATCCGACTTTAAACGATATCATCTATTTTCAAACCTTAAGAATCCGCAACTTGAACAAAGTTATCTATTTACAATGCTTTAGAATCCGACTTTAAACGATATCATCTATTTTCAAACCTTAAGAATCCGCAACTTGAACAAAGTTATCTATTTACAATGCTTTAGAATCCGACTTTAAACGATATCATCTATTTTCAAACCTTAAGAATCCGCAACTTGAACAAAGTTATCTATTTACAATGCTTTAGAATCCGACTTTAAACGATATCATCTATTTTCAAACCTTAAGAATCCGCAACTTGAACAAAGTTATCTATTTACAATGCTTTAGAATGCGACTTTAAACAATGTCATCTATTTTCAAACCTTAAGAATCCGCAACTGTAATAAAGTCATCTACTTACAATGCTTTAGAATCGTACTTTAAACAATATCATCTATTTTCAAACGTTAAGAATCCGCAACTGTAATAAAGTCATCTACTTACAATGCTTTAGAATCGTACTTTAAACAATATCATCTATTTTCAAACCTTAAGAGTCCACCACTTGAACAAAGTCATCTATTTACAATGCTTTAGAATCCGACTTCAAACGATATCATCGATTTTCAAACCATAAGAATCCGCAACTTGAACTAAGTCATCTATTTACAATGCTTTTGAATCCTACTTTAAACATTATCTTCTATTTTCAAACCTTAAGAATCCGCAACTTGAACAAAGTCATCTATTTATAATGCTTTCGAATCCGACTTTAAACGATATCATCTATTTTCAAACCTTAAGAATCAGCAACTTGAACAAAGTCATTTATTTACAATGCTTTAGAATCCGACTTTAAACGATATCATCTATTTTCAAACCTTAAGAGTCCGCAACTTGAACAAAGTTATCTATTTACAATGCTTTAGAATCCGACTTTAACCGATATCATCTATTTTCAAACCTTAAGAATCCGCCACTTGAACAAAGTCATCTATTTACAATGCTTTAGAATGCGACTTTAAACAATGTCATCTATTTTCAAACCTTAAGAATCCGCAACTGTAATAAAGTCATCTACTTACAATGCTTTAGAATCCGACTTTAAACTATGTCATCTATTTTCAAATATCAAGCATCCGCAACTTGAACAAGGTCATCTATTTACAATGCTTTAGAATCCGACTATAAACGATATCATCTATTTTCGAACCTAAAGTATCGGCCACTTGAACAAAGTCATCTATTAACAATGCTGTAGAATCCGACTTTAAACGATATCATCTATTTTAAAACCTTAAGAATCCGCAACTTGAACACAGTCATCTATTTACAATGCTTTAGAATCCGACTTTAAACGATATCATCTACTTTCAAACCTTAAGAATCCGCAAATTGAACAAAGTCATCTATTAACAATGCTTTAGAATCCGACTTAAAACAATATCATCTATTCTCAAACCTTAAGAATCCGCAACTTGAACAAAGTCATCTATTAACAATGCTTTAAAATCCGACTTTAAACGATATAATCTTTTTTCTAAACTATCAGAGTCCGCAACTTGAACAAAGTAATCTATTTACAATGCTTTAGAATCCGACTTTAACCGATATCATCTATTTTCAATCCTTAAGTATCGGCAACTTGAACAAAGTCATCTATTTACAATGCTTTAGAATCCGACTTTAAACGATATCATCTATTTTCAATCCTTAAGAATCGGCAACTTGAACAAAGTCATCTATTTACAATGCTTAAGAATCGAACTTTAAACGATATCATCTATTTTCAAACCTTAAGAATCGGCTACTTGAACAAAGTCATCTATTTACAGTGCTTTAGAATCCGACTTTAAACGATATCATCTATTTTCAAAGCTTGAGAATCGGCGACTTGAACAAGTCATTAATTAACAATGCTTTAGAATCCGACTTGAAACGATATCATCTATTTAAAAACCTTACGAATCGGCAACTTGAACAAAGTCATCTATTTACAATGCTTTGGAATCCGACTTTAAACGATATCATCTATTTTCAAAGCTTAAGAATCGGCAACTTGAACAAAGTCATCTATTTACAATGCTTTAGAATCCGACTTTAAACGATATCATCTATTTTCAAACCTAAAGAATCCGCAACTTGAACAAAGTCATCTATTTACAATGCTTTATAATCCGATTTTAAATGATATCATCTATTTTCAAACTTTAAGAATCCGCAACTGTAATAAAGTTATCTACTTACAATGCTTTAGAATCGTACTTTAAACAATATCATCTATTTTCAAACCTTGAGAGTCCGCCACTTAAACAAAGTCATCTATTTACAATGCTTTAGAATCCGACTTGAAACGATATCATCTATTTTCAAACCTTAAGAATCCGCAACTTGAACAAAGTCATCTATTTACAATGCTTTAGAATCCGACTTAAAACGATATCAACTATTTTCAAACAGTAAGAATCCGCAACTTGAACAAGGTTATCTATTTACAATGCTTTAGAATCCGACTTTAAACGATATCATCTATTTTCAAACCTAAAGTATCGGCCACTTGAACAAAGTCATCTATTTACAATGCTGTAGAATCCGACTTTAAACGATATCATCTATTTTAAAACCTTAAGAATCGGCAACTTGAACAAAGTCATCTATTTACAATGCTTTGGAATCCGACTTTAAACGATATCATCTATTTTCAAAGCTTAAGAATCCGCAACTTGAACAAAGTCATTTATTTACAATGCTTAAGAATCCGATTTTAAACGATATCATCTATTTTCAAACCTAAAGAACTCGCAACTTAACAAAGTCATCTATTTACAATGCTTTAGAATCCGATTTTAAACGATATCATGTATTTTCAAACCTTAAGAATCCGCAACTTGAACAAAGTCATCTATTTACAATGCTTTAGAATCCGACTTTAAACGACATCATCTATTTTAAAATTTTAAGAATCCGCAACTTGAACAAAGTCATCTATTTACAATGCTTAAGAATCTGACTTTAAACGATATCATCTATTTTTAAACCTTAAGAATCCGCAACTTGAACAAAGTCATCTATTTACAATACTTTAGAATCCGACTTTAAACGATATCATCTATTTTCAAACCTTAAGAATCCGCAACTTGAACAAAGTCATTTATTTACAATGCTTTAGAATCCGACTTTAAACGATATCATCTATTTTCAAACCTTAAGAATCCGCAACTTGAACAAAGTCATCTATTTACAATGCTTTAGAATCCGACTTTAAACGATATCATCTATTTTCAAACCTTAAGAATCCGCAACTTAAACAAAGTCATCTATTTACAATGCGTTAGAATCCGACTTGAAACGATATCATCTATTTTCAAACCTTAAGAATCCGCAACTTGAACAAAGTCATCTATTTACAATGCTTTAGAATCCGACTTTAACCGATATCATCTATTTTTAAACCTTAAGAATCCGAAACTTGAACAAAGTCATCTATTTACAATGCTTTAGAATGCGACTTTAAACAATGTCATCTATTTTCAAACCTTAAGAATCCGACACTGTAATAAAGTCATCTACTTACAATGCTTTAGAATCGTACTTTAAACAATATCATCTATTTAAAACCTTAAGAGTCCGCCACTTGAACAAAGTCCTCTATTTACAATGCTTTAGAATCCGACTTTAAACGATATCATCTATTTTCAAACCTTAAGAATCCGCAACTTGAACAAAGTCATCTATTTACAATGCTTTAGAATCCGACCTTAAACTATGTCATCTATTTTCAAACATCAAGCATCCGCAACTTGAACAAAGTCATCTATTTACAATGCGTTAGAATCCGACTTTAAACGATATCATCTATTTTCAAATCTTAAGAATCCGCAACTTGAACACAGTCATCTATTTACAATGCTTTAGAATCCGACTTTAAACGATATCATCTATTTTCAAACCTTAAGCATCCGCAACTTGAACAAAGTCATCTATTTACAATGCTTTAGAATCCGACTTAAAACAATATCATCTATTTTCAAACCTTAAGAATCCGCAACTTGAACAAAGTCATCTATAAACAATGCTTTAGAATCCGACTTAAATGATATTATATATTTTCAAACTATCAGAGTCCGCAACTTGAACAAAGTCATCTATTTACAATGCTTTAGAATCCCACTTTAAACTATGTCATCTATTTTCAAACATCAAGCATCCGCAACTTGAACAAAGTCATCTATTTACAATGCGTTAGAATCCGACTTTAAACGATATCATCTATTTTCAAACCTTAAGAATCGGAAACTTGAACAAAGTCATCTATTTACAATGCTTTAGAATCCGACTTGAAACGATATCATCTATTTTCAAACCCTAAGAATCCGCAACTTGAACAAAGTCATCTATTTACAATGCTTTAGAATCCGACTTTAACCGATATCATCTATTTTCAAACCTTAAGAATCCGCAACTTGAACAAAGTCATCTATTTACAATGCTTTAGAATGCGACTTTAAACAATGTCATCTATTTTCAAACCTTAAGAATCCGCAACTGTAATAAAGTCATCTACTTACAAGTCTTTAGAATCGTACTTTAAACAATATCATCTATTTTCAAACCTTAAGAGTCCGCAACTTGAACAAAGTCATCTATTTACAATGCTTTAGAATCCGACTTTAAACGATATCATCTATTTTCAAACCTTAAGAATCCGCAACTTGAACAAAGTCATCTATTTACAATGCTTTAGAATCCGACTTTAAACCATATCATCTATTTTCAAACTTAATAATCGGCAACTTGAACAAGTCATCTATTTACAATGCTTAAGAATCCGACTTTAAACGATATCATCTATTTTCAAACCTTAAGAATCCGCAACTTGAACAAAGTCATCTATTTACAATGCCTTGGAATCCGACTTTAAACGATATCACCTTTTTTCAAAGCTTAAAAATCGGTACCTTGAACAAAGTCATCTATTTACAATGCTTTAGAATCCGACTTCAAACGATATCATCGATTTTCAAACCTTAAGAATCCGCAACTTGAACGAAGTCATCTATTTACAATGCTTTTGAATCCTACTTTAAACATTATCTTCTATTTTCAAACCTTAAGAATCCGCAACTTGAACAAAGTAATCTATTTACAATGCTTTAGAATCCGACTTTAAACGATATCATCTATTTTAAAACCTTAAGAATCGGCAACTTGAACAAAGTAATTAATTTACAATGCTTTAGAATCCGACTTTAAACGATATCATCTATTTTCAAACCTGAAGAATCCGCAACTTGAACAAAGTCATCTATTTACAATGCTTTAGAATCCGACTTTAAACTATGTCATCTATTTTCAAACATCAAGCATCCGCAACTGTAACAAAGTCATCTATTTACAATGCTTTAGAATCCGACTTTAAACGATATCATCTATTTTCAAACCTAAAGTATCGGCCACTTGAACAAAGTCATCTATTTACAAATCTGTAGAATACGACCTTAAACGATATCATCTATTTTCAAACTTTAAGAATCCGCAACTTAACAAAGTCATCTATTTACAATGGTTTGGAATCTGATCTTAAACGATATCATCTATTTTCAAACCTTAAGAATCCGCAACTTGAACACAGTCATCTATTTACAATGCTTTAGAATCCGACTTTAAACGATATCATTTATTTTCAAACCTTAAGAATCCGCAACCTGAACAAAGTCATCTATTTACAATGCTTTAGTATCTGACTTAAAACAATATCATCTATTTTTAAGCCTTAAGCATCCGCAACTTGAACAAAGTCATCTATTAACTATGCTTTAGAATCCGACTTTAAACGATATCATCTATTTTAAAACCTAAGGAATCCGACACTTGAACAAAGTCATCTATTTACAATACTTTAGAACTCGACTTTAAACGATATCATCTATTTTCAAAGCTTAAGAATCCGCAACTTGAACAAAGTCATCTATTTACAATGCTTTAGAATCCGACTTAAAACGATATAATCTATTTTCAAAGCTTAAGAATCGGCAACTTGAACAAGTCATCTATTTACAATGCTTAAGAATCCGACTTTAAACGATATCATCTATTTTCAAACCTTAAGAATCCGGAATTGAACAAAGTCATCTATTTACAATGCTTTGGAATCCCACTTTAAACGATATCATCTTTTTTCAAAGCTTAAGAATCGGTACCATTGAACAAGTCATCTATTTACAATGCTTTAGAATCCGACTTCAAACGATATCATCGATTTTCAAACCTTAAGAATCCGCAACTTGAACAAAGTCATCTATTTACAATGCTTTAGAATCACACTTGCAACGATATCATCTGATTTAAAACCTTAAGAATCCGCAACTTGAACGAAGTCATCTATTTACAATGCTTTTGAATCACACTTCAAACATTATCTTCTATTTTCAAACCTTAAGGAGCCGCAACTTGAACAAAGTCATCTATTTACAATGCTTTAGAATCCGACTTTAAACGATATCATCTATTTTCAAACCTTTAGAATCCGCAACTTGAACAAAGTCATTTATTTACAATGCTTTAGAATCCGACTTTAAACGATATCAGCTATTTTCAAACGTAAAGAATCCGCAACTTGAACAAAGTCATCTGTTTACAATGCTTTAGAATGCGACTTTAAACGATATCATCTATTTTCAAACCTTAAGAATCCGCAACTTGAACAAAGTCATCTATTTACAATGCTTTAGAATCCGACTTTAAACGATATCATCTATTTCCAAACCTTAAGAATCTGCAACTTGAACAAAGTCATCTATTTACAATGCTTTAGAATCCGACTTTAACCGATATCATCTATTTTCAAACCTTAAAAATCCGCAACTTGAACAAAGTCATCTATTTACAATGCTTTAGAATGCGACTTTAAACAATGTCATCTATTTTCAAAACCTTAAGAATCCGCAACTGTAATAAAGTCATCTACTTACAAGTCTTTAGAATCGTACTTTAAACAATATCATCTATTTTCAAACCTTAAGAGTCCGCAACTTGAACAAAGTCATCTATTTACAATGCTTTAGAATCCGACTTTAAACGATATCATCTATTTCTAAACCTTAAGAATCCGCAACTTGAACAAAGTCATCTATTTACAATGCTTTAGAATCCGACTTTAAACCATATCATCTATTTTCAAACTTAAGAATCGGCAACTTGAACAAGTCATCTATTTACAATGCTTAAGAATCCGACTTTAAACGATATCATCTATGTTCAAACCTTAAGAATCCGCAACTTGAACAAAGTCATCTATTTACAATGCCTTGGAATCCGACTATAAACGATATCACCTTTTTCAAAGCTTAAAAATCGGTACCTTGAACAAAGTCATCTATTTACAATGCTTTAGAATCCGACTTCAAACGATATCATCGATTTTCAAACCTTAAGAATCCGCAACTTGAACGAAGTCATCTATTTACAATGCTTTTGAATCCTACTATAAACATTATCATCTATTTTCAAACCTTAAGAATCCGCAACTTGAACAAAGTAATCTATTTACAATGCTTTAGAATCCGACTTTAAACGATATCATCTATTTTCAAACCTTAAGAATCCGCAACTTGAACAAAGTCATCTATTTACAATGCTTTAGAATGCGACTTTAAACAATGTCATCTATTTTCAAACCTTAAGAATCCGCAACTGTAATAAAGTCATCTACTTACAATGCTTTAGAATCGTACTTTAAACAATATCATCTATTTTAAAACCTTAAGAGTCCGCCACTTGAACAAAGTCATCTATTTACAATGCTTTAGAATCCGACTTCAAACGATATCATCTATTTTCAAACCTTAAGAATCCGCAACTTGAACAAAGTCATCTATTTACAATGCTTTAGAATCCGACTTTAAACATTATCATCTATTTTCAAAGCTTAAGAATCGGCAACTTGAACAAAGTCATCTATTTACAATGCTTTAGAATCCGACTTTAAACGATATCATCTATTTTCAAACCTTAAGAATCCGCAACTTGAACAAAGCTATCTATTTACAATGCCTTGGAATCCGACTTTAAACGATATCACCTTTTTTCAAAGCTTAAAAATCGGTACCTTGAACAAAGTCATCTATTTACAATGCTTTAGAATCCGACTTCAAACGATATCATCAATTTTCAAACCTTATGAATCCGCAACTTGAACGAAGTCATCTATTTACAATGCTTTTGAATCCTACATTAAACATTATATTCTATTTTCAAACCTTAAGAATCCGCAACTTGAACAGAGTAATCTATTTACAATGCTTTAGAATCCGACTTTAAACGATATCATCTATTTTCAAACCTTAAGAATCCGCAACTTGAACAAAGTCATTTATTTACAATGCTTTAGAATCCGACTTTAAACGATATCATCTATTTTCAAACCTTAACAATCCGCAACTTGAACAAAGTCATCTATTTACAATGCTTTAGAATCCGACTTTAAACGATATCATCTATTTTCATCCCTTAAGAATCCGCAACTTGAACAAAGTAATCTATTTACAATGCTTTAGAATCCGACTTTAAACGATATCATCTATTTTCAAACCTTAAGAATCCGCAACTTGAACAAAGTTATCTATTTACAATGCTTTAGAATCCGACTTTAACCGATATCATCTATTTTCAAACCTTAAGAATCCGCAACTTGAACAAAGTCATCTATTTACAATGCTTTAGAATGCGACTTTAAACAATGTCATCTATTTTCAAACCTTAAGAATCCGCAACTGTAATAAAGTCATCTACTTACAATGCTTTAGAATCGTACTTTAAACAATATCATCTATTTTCAAACCTTAAGAGTCCGCCACTTGAACAAAGTCATCTATTTACAATGCTTTAGAATCCGACTTTAAACGATATCATCTATTTTCAAACCTTAAGAATCCGCAACCTGAACAAAGTCATCTATTTACAATGCTTTAGAATCTCACTTTAAACTATGTCATCTATTTTCAAATATCAAGCATCCGCAACTTGAACAAGGTCATCTATTTACAATGCTTTAGAAGCCGACTATAAACGATATCATCTATTTTCAAACCTTAAGTATCGGCCACTTGAACAAAGTCATCTATTTACAATGCTGTAGAATCCGACTTTAAACGATATGATCTATTTTAAAACCTTAAGAATCCGCAACTTCACAAAGTCATCTATTTACAATGGTTTGGCATCCGATCTTAAACGATATCATCTATTTTCAAACCTTAAGAATCCGCAACTTGAACACAGTCATCTATTTACAATGCTTTAGAATCCGACTTTAAACGATATCATCTATTTTCAAACCTTAAGAATCCGCAACTTGAACAAAGTCATCTATTTACAATGCTTTAGAATCCGACTTAAAACAATATCATCTATTTTCAAACCTTAAGAATCCGCAACTTGAACAAAGTCATCTATTAACAATGCTTTAGAATCCGACTTTAAACGATATAATCTATTTTCAAACTATCAGAGTCCGCAACTTGAACAAAGTCATCTATTTACAATGCTTTAGAATCCGACTTTAACCGATATCATCTATTTTCAATCCTTAAGTATCGGCAACTTGAACAAAGTCATCTATTTACAATGCTTTGGAATCCGACTTTAAACGATATCATCTATTTTCAAAGCTTAAGAATCGGCAACTTGAGCAAAGTCATCTATTTACAATGCTTTAGAATCCGACTTTAAACGATATCATCTATTTTCTAACCTTCAGAACTCGCAACTTGAACAGAGTAATCGATTTACAATGCTTTAGAATCCGATATTAAACGATATCATCTATTTTGGAACCTTAAGAATCGGCAACTTGAACAAAGTCATCTATTTACAGTGCTTTAGAATCCGACTTTAAACCATATCATCTATTTTCAAAGGTTGAGAATCGGCAACTTAAACAAGTCATCTATTTACAATGCTTTAGAATCCGACTTTAAACGATATAATCTATTTTCAAACCTAAATAATCCGCAACTTGAACAAAGTCATCTATTTACAATGCTTTAGAATCCGACTTGAAACGATATCATCTATTTTCAAACCTTAAGAATCCGCAACTTGAACAAAGTCATCTATTTACAATGCTTTAGAATCCGACTTGAAACGATATCATCTATTTTCAAACATTAAGAATCCGCAACTTGAACAAGGTTATCTATTTACAATGCTTTAGAATCCGACTTTAAACGATATCATCTATTTTCAAACCTAAAGTATCGGCCACTTGAACAAAGTCATCTATTTACAAAGCTGTAGAATCCGACTTTAAACGATATCATCTATTTTAAAACCTTAAGAATCGGCAACTTGAACAAAGTCATCTATTTACAATGCTTTGGAATCCGACTTTAACCGATATCATCTATTTTCAAAGCTTAAGAATCGGCAACTTCAACAAAGTCATCTATTTACAATGCTTTAGAATCCGACTTTAAAGGATATCATCTATTTTCAAACCTAAAGAACTCGCAACTTGAACAAAGTCATCTATTTACAATGCTTTAGAATCCGATTTTAAACGATATCATCTATTTTCAAACCTTAAGAATCCGCAATTTGAACAAAGTCATCTATTTACAATGCTTTAGAATCCGACTTTAAACGATATCATCTATTTTCAAACCTTAAGAATCAGCCACTTGAACAAAGTCATCTATTTACAATGCTTTAGAATCTGACTTTAAACGATATCATCTATTTTCAAACCTTAAGAATCCGCAACTTGAACAAAGTCATTAATTTACAATACTTTAGAATCCGACTTTAAACGATATCATCTATTTTCAAACCTTAAGAATCCGCAACTTGAACAAAGTCATTTATTTACAATGCTTTAGAATCCGACTTTAAACGATATCATCTATTTTCAAACCTTAAGAATCCGCAACTTGAACAAAGTCATCTATTTACAATGCTTTAGAAACTGTCTTTAAAAGATATCATCTATTTTCAAACCTTAAGAATCAGAAACTTGAACAAAGTCATCTATTTACAAGGCTTTAGAATCCGACTTTAAATGATATCATCTATTTTCAAACTTCAAGAATACGTAACTTCAACATAATAATCTATTTACAATGCCTTAGTATTCGACATTAAACGATATCATCTATTTTCAAAGCTTCAGTATCAGACACTTGAACAAAGTCATCTATTTACAATGCTTTGGAATTCGACTTTAAACGATATCATCTATTTTCAAACCTTAAGAATCCGCAGCTTGAACAAAGTCATCTATTTACAATGCTTTAGAATCTGACTTTAAACAATATCTTCTATTTTCAAACCTTAAGAATCCGCAACTTTAACAAAGTCATCTATTTACAATGCTTTAGAATCCGACTTTAAACGATATCATCTATTTTCAAACCTTTAGAGTCCGCAACTTGAACAAAGTCATCTATTTACAATGCTTTAGCATCCGACTTTACCGATATCATCTATTTTCAAACCTCAAGAATCGGCCACTTGAACAAGGTCATCTATTTACAATGCTTTAGAATCCGACATAAAAATATATCATCTAGTTTTGAACCTTAAGAACTCGAAACTTGAACAAAGTCATCGATTTACAATGCTTTAGAATCCGACTTTAAACGATACCATCTATTTTCGCACTTTAAGAATCGGCAACTTGAACAAAGTCATCAATTTACAGTGCTTTAGAATCCGACTTTAAACCATATCATCTTTTTGCTAAAGCTTAAGAATCGGCAACTTGAACAAGTCACGTATTTACAATGCTTTAGAATCAGACTTTAAACGATATCATCTATTTTCAAACCTTAAGAATCCGCAACTTGAACAAAGTCATCTATTTACAATGCTTTAGAATCCGACTTTAAACGATATCATCTATTTTCAAACCTAAAGAATCGCAACTTGAACAAAGTCCTCTATTTACAATGCTTTGGAATCTGACTTTAAGCGATATCATCTATTTTCTAACCTAAAAAATCCGCAACTTGAACAAAGTAATCTATTTACAATGCTTTATAATCCGACTTTAAATGATATCATCTATTTTCAAACCTTAAGAATACGTAACTAACATAATAATCTATTTACAATGCTTTAGTATCCGACATTAAACGATATCATCTATTTTCAAACCTTAAGAACTCGCAACTTGAACAAAGTCATCTATTTACAATGCTTTAGAATCCGACTTTAAACGATATCATCTATTTCGGAACCTTAAGAATCGGCAACTTGAACAAAGTTATTCATTTACAGTGCTTTAGAACCCGACTTTTAACCATATCATCTATTTTACAAGCTTAAGAATCCGCAACTTAACAAGTCATCTATTTACAATGCTTTAGAATCCGACTTTAACCGATATCATCTATTTTCAAACCTTAAGAATCTGCAACTTGAAAAAAGTCATCTATTTACAATGCTTTGGAATCCGACTTTAAACGATATCATCTATTTTCAAACCTAAAGAATCTGCAACTTGAACAAAGTCATCTATTAACAGTACTTTAGAATCCGACTTGAAACATTATCATCGATTTTCAAACCTTAAGAATCCGCACCTAGAACAAAGTCATCTATTTACAATGCTTTAGAATCCGACTTTAAACATGATCATCTATTTTCAAACCGAAAGAATCGGAAACTTGAACAAAGTCATCTATTTACAATCTTTTAGAATCCGAATTTAAACAATATTATCTATTTTCAAACTTTAAGAATCAGCAACTTGAACAAAGTCATCTATTTACAATGCTTTAGAATCCGACTTTAAACGATATCATCTATTTTCAAACATTCAGATTCCGCAACTTGAATAAAGTCCTCTATTTACAAGGCTTTAGAATCCGACTTTAAACGATATCATCTATTTTAAAACCTAGAAAATTCGCAACTTGAACAAAGTCATCAATTTATAATGCTTTATAATCCGACTTTAAATGATATCATCTATTTTCAAACCTCAAGAATACGTAACTTGAACATAATAATCTATTTACAATGCTTTAGTATCCGACATTAAACGATATCATCTATTTTCAAACCTTCAGTATCAGACACTTGAACAGAGTCAGCTATTTACAATGCTTTGGAATCCGACTTTAAACGATATCATCTATTTTCAAACCTTAAGAATCCGCCACTTGAACAAAGTCATCTATTTACAATGCTTTAGAATCTGACTTTAAACAATATCATCTATTTTCAAACCTTAAGAATCCGCAACTTGAACAAAGTCATCTATTAACAATGCTTTAGAATCCGACTTTAAACGATATCATCTATTTTCAAACCTTTAGAGTCCGCAACTTGAACAAAGTCATCTATTTACAATGCTTTAGCATCCGACTTTACCGATATCATCTATTTTCAAACCTCAAGAATCGGCCACTTATACAAGGTCATCTATTTACAATGCTTTAGAATCCGACATAAAAATATATCATCTAGTTTTAAACCTTAAGAACTCGCAACTTGAACAAAGTCATCGATTTACAATGCTTTAGAATCCGACTTTAAACGATATCATCTATTTTCGCACCTTAAGAATCGGTAACTTGAACAAAGTCATCAATTTACAGTGCTTTAGAATCCGACTTTAAACCATATCATCTTTTTGCTAAAGCTTAAGAATCAGCAACTTGAACAAGTCACCTATTTACAATGCTTTAGAATCAGACTTTAAACGATATCATCTATTTTCAAACCTGAAGAATCTGCAACCTGAACAAAGTTATCTATTTACTATGCTTTGGAATCCTACTTTAAACATTATCTTCTATTTTCAAACCTTTAAGAATCCGCAACTTGAACAAAGTCATATATTTACAATGCTTTGGAATCCTACTTAAAACATTATCTTCTATTTTCAAACCTTAAGAATCCGCTACTTGAACAAAGTCATCTATTTACAATCCTTTAGAATCCGACTTACGACAATATCATCTATTTTCAAACCTTAACAATCGGCAAGTTTTACAAAGTCATCTATTTGCAATGCATTAGAATCCAACTTTAAACGATATCATCGATTTTCAAACTTTCAGAGTCCGCAACTTGAACAAAGTCATCTATTTACAATGCTTTAGAATCCGACTTTAAACGATATCATATATTTTCAAACCTAAAGAATCGCCACTTGAACAAAGTCCTCTATTTACAATGCTTTGGAATCTGACTTTAAGCGATATCATCTATTTTCAAACCTAAAAAATCCGCAACTTGAACACAGTCATCTATTTACAATGCTTTATAATCCGACTTTAAATGATATCATCTATTTTCAAACCTCAAGAATACGTAACTTGAACATAATAATCTATTTACAATGCTTTAGTATCCGACATTAAACGATATCATCTAGTTATAAACCTTCAGAACTCGCAACTTGAAAAAGTCATCTATTTACAATGCTTTAGAATCCGACTTTAAACGATATAATCTAGTTCGGAACCTTAAGAATCGGCAACTTGAACAAAGTCATCCATTTACAGTGCTTAAGAATCCGACTTTTAACCATATCATCTATTTTCAAAGCTTAAGAATCGGCAACTAGAACAAGTCATCTATTTACAATGCTTTAGAATCCGACTTTAACCGATATCATCTATTTTCAAACCTTAAGAATCTGCAACTTGAAAAAAATTATCTATTTACAATGCTTTGGAATCCGACTTTAAACGATATCATTTATTTTCAAACCTAAAGAATCTGCAACTTGAACAAAGTCATCTATTAACAGTGCTTTAGAATCCGACTTGAAACATTATCATCGATTTTCAAACCTTAAGAATCCGCACCTAGAACAAAGTCATCTATTTACAATGCTTTAGAATCCGACTTTAAACATGATCATCTATTTTCAAACCGAAAGAATCGGAAACTTGAACAAAGTCATCTATTTACAATCCTTTAGAATCCGAATTTAAACAATATTATCTATTTTCAAACCTTAAGAATCAGCAACTTGAACAAAGTCATCTATTTACAATGCTTTAGAATCCGTCTTTAAAAGATATCATCTATTTTCAAACCTTAAGAATCAGAAACTTGAACAAAGTCATCTATTTACAATGCTTTGGAATCCGACTTTACCGATATCATCTATTATCAAACCTTAAGAATCCGCCACTTGAACAAAGTCATCGATTTACAATGCTTTAGAATCTGACTTTAAACAATATCATCTATTTTCAAACCTTAAGAATCCGAAACTTGAACAAAGTCATCTATTAACGATGCTTTAGAATCCGACTTTAAACGATATCATCTATTTTCAAACCTTTAGAGTCCGCAACTTGAACAAAGTCATCTATTAACAATGCTTTAGCCGCCGACTTTACCGATATAATCTATTTTCAAACCTCAAGAATCGGCCACTTGAACAAGGTCATCTATTTACAATGCTTTAGAATCCGACATAAAAATATATCATCTAGTTTTAAACCGTAAGAATCGGCAACTTGAACAAAGTCATCAATTTACAGTGCTTTAGAATCCGACGTTAAACCATATCATCTTTTTGCTAAAGCTTAAGAATCGGCAACTTGAACAAGTCACCTATTTACAATGCTTTAGAATCAGACTTTAAACGATATCATCTATTTTCAAACCTGAAGAATCTGCAACCTGAACAAAGTTATCTATTTACTATGCTTTGGAATCCGATTTAAACGATATCATCTATTTTCAAAGCTTAAGAATCGCAACTTGAACAAAGTGATCTATTTACAATGCGTTGGAATCTGACTTTAAGCGATATCATCTATTTTTAAACCAAAACATTCCGCAACTTGAACAAAGTAATCTATTTACAATGCTTTAGAATCCGACTTTAAACGATATCATCTATTTTCAATCCTTAAGAATCGGCAACTTGAACAAAGTCATCAATTTACAGTGCTTTAGAATCCGACGTTAAACCATATCATCTTTTTGCTAAAGCTTAAGAATCGGCGACTTGAACAAGTCATCAATTTACAATGCTATAGAATCCGACTTTAAACAATATCATCTATTTTCAAACATTAACAATCGGCAAGTTTAACAAAGTCATCTATTTGCAATGCATTAGAATCCGACTTTAAACGATATCATCGATTTTCAAACCTAAAGAATCGCAACTTGAACAAAGTGATCTATTTACAATGCGTTGGAATCTGACTTTAAGCGATATCATCTATTTTTAAACCAAAACATTCCGCAACTTGAACAAAGTAATCTATTTACAATGCTTTTTAATCCGACTTTAAATGATATCATCTATTTTCAAACCTTAAGAATACGTAACTTGAACAAAGTAATCCATTTACAGTGCTTTAGAATCCGATTTTTAACCATATAATCTATTTTCAAAGCTTAAGAATCGGCAACTTGAACAAGTCATCTATTTACAATGCTTTAGAATCCGACTTTAACCGATATCATCTATTTTCAAACCTTAAGAATCTGCAACTGGAAAAAAATAATCTATTTACAATGCTTTGGAATCCGACTTTAAACGATATCATCTATTTTCAAACCTAAAGAATCTGCAACTTGAACAAAGTCATCTATTAACAGTGCTTTAGAATCCGACTTTGAACGATATCATCTATTTTAAAACCTTAAGAATCCGCAACTGGAACAAAGTCAACTATTAACAGTGCTGTAGAATCCGACTTTAAACGATATCATCTATTTACAATACTTAAGAATCGGCGACTTGAACAAGTCATCAATTTACAATGCTTTAGAATCCGACTTTAACCGATATCATCTATTTTCGCACCTTAAGAATCGGCAGCTTGAACAAAGTCCTCTATTTACAGTGCTTTAAAATCCGACTTTAAACGATATCATCTATTTTCAAACCTTAAGAGTCGGCAACTTGAACTATGTCATCTATTTACAATGCTGTAGAATCAGACTTTAAATGATATCATTAATGTTCAAACCTTTAGAATACGTAACTTGAATATAGTAATCTATTTACAATGCTTTAGTATCCGACATTAAACGATATCATCTAGTTTTAAACCTTAAGAACTCGCAACTTGAACAAAGTCATCTATTTACAATGCTTTAGAATCCGACTTTAAACGATATCATCTATTTCGGAACCTTAAGAATCGGCAACTTGAACAAAGTCATCTATTTACAGTGCTTTAGAATCCGACTTTAAACCATATCATCTATTTTCAAAGCTTAAGAATCGGCAACTGGAACAAGTCATCTATTTACAATGCTTTAGAATCCGACTTTAAACGATATCATCTATTTTCTAACCTTCAGAACTCGCAACTTGAACAGAGTAATCGATTTACAATGCTTTAGAATCCGATATTAAACGATATCATCTATTTTGGAACCTTAAGAATCGGCAACTTGAACAAAGTCATCTATTTACAGTGCTTTAGAATCCGAGTTTAAACCATATCATCTATTTTCAAAGCTTGAGAATCGGCAACTTAAACAAGTCATCTATTTACAATGCTTTAGAATCCGACTTTAAACGATATCATCTATTTTCAAACGTTAAGAATCTGCAACTTGAACAAAGTCATCAATTTACAATGCTTTGGAATCCGACTTTAAACGATATCATCTATTTTCAAAGCTTAAGAATCCGCAACTTGAACAAAGTCATCTATTTACAATGCTTTAGAATCCGACTTTCCACGATATCATCTATTTTAAACCCGTAAGAATTGGAAACTTGAACAAAGTCATCTATTTACAATGCTTTGGAATCCGACTTTAAACGATATCATCTATTTTCAAACCTAAAGAATCTTCAACTTGTACAAAGTCATCTATTAACAGTGCTTTAGAATCCGACTTGAAACATTATCATCGATTTTCAAACCTTAAGAACTCGCACCTAGTACAAAGTCATCTATTTACAATGCTTTAGAATCCGACTTTAAACATGATCATCTATTTTCAAACCGAAAGAATCGGAAACTTGAACAAAGTCATCTATTTACAATGCTTTAGAATCCGACTTCAACCGATATTATCTATTTTCAAACCTCAAGAATCCGCAACTTGAACAAAGTCATCTATTTACAATGCTTTAGAATCCGACTTTGAACGATATCATCTATTTTAAAACCTTAAGAATCCGCAACTTGAACAAAGTCAACTATTTACAGTGCTGTAGAATCCGACTTTAAACGATATCATCTATTTACAAAGCTTAAGAATCGGCGACTTGAACAAGTCATCGATTTACCATGCTTTAGAATCCGACTTTAACCAGTATCATCTATTTTCGCACTTTAAGAATCGGCAACTTGAACAAAGTCATCTATTTACAGTGCTTTAAAATCCGACTTTAAACGATATCATCTATTTTCAAACCTTAAGAATCGGCAACTTGAACCATGTCATCTATTTACAATGCTGTAGAATCCGACTTTAAATGATATCATTAATGTTCAAACCTTTAGAATACGTAACTTGAATATAGTAATCTATTTACAATGCTTTAGTATCCGACATTAAACGATATCATCTAGTTTTAAACCTTAATAACTCGCAACTTGAACAAAGTCATCTATTTACAGTGCTTTAGAATCCGACTTTAAACGATATCATCTATTTCGGAACCTTAAGAATCGGAAACTTGAACAAAGTCATCTATTTACAGTGCTTTAGAATCCGACTTTAAACCATATCATCTATTTTCAAAGCTTAAGAATCGGCAACTGGAACAAGTCATCTATTTACAATGCTTTAGAATCCGACTTTAAACGATATCATCTATTTTCTAACCTTCAGAACTCGCAACTTCAACAGAGTAATCGATTTACAATGCTTTAGAATCCGATATTAAACGATATCATCTATTTCGGAACCTTAAGAATCGGCAACTTGAACAAAGTCATCTATTTACAATGCTGTAGAATCCGACTTTAAACGATATCATCTATTTTCAAACGTTAAGAATCTGCAACTTGAACAAAGTCATCTATTTACAATGCTTTGGAATCCGACTTTAAACGATATCATCTATTTTCAAAGCTTAAGAATCCGCAACTTGAACAAAGTCATCTATTTACAATGCTGTAGAATCCGACTTTAAACGATATCATCTATTTTAAAACATCAAGCATCCGCAACTTGAACAAGGTCATCTATTTACAATGCTTTAGATCCGACTATAAACGATATCATCTATTTTCAAACCTAAAGTATACGCCACTTGAACAAAGTCATCTTTTTACAATGCTGTAGAATCCGACTTTAAACGATATCATCTATTTTAAAACCTTACGAATCCGCAACTTAACAAAGTCATCTATTTACAATGGTTTGGAATCCGATCTTAAACGATATCATCTATTTTCAAACCTTAAGAATCCGCAACTTGAACACAGTCATCTATTTACAATGCTTTAGAATCCGACTTTAAACGATATCATCTATTTTCAAACCTTAAGAATCCGCAACTTAAACAAAGTCATCTATTTACAATGCTTTAGAATCCGACTTTAAACGATATAATCTATTTTCAAACCTTAAGAATCCCCAACTTGAACAAAGTCATCTATTTACAATGCTTTAGAATCCGACTTTAAACTATGTCATCTATTTTCAAACATCAAGCATCCGCAACTTGAACAAGGTCATCTATTTACAATGCTTTAGAATCCGACTATAAACGATATCATCTATTTTCAAACCTAAAGTATCGGCAACTTGAACAAAGTCATCTATTTACAATGCTGTAGTATCCGACTTTAAACGATATCATCTATTTTCAAACCTTAAGAATCCGCAACTTAACAAAGTCATCTATTTACAATGGTTTGGAATCCGATCTTAAACGATATCATCTATTTTCAAACCTTAAGAATCCGCAACTTGAACACAGTCATCTATTTACAATGCTTTAGAATCCGACTTTAAACGATATCATCTATTTTCAAACCTTAAGAATCCGCAACTTGAACAAAGTCATCTATTTACAATGCTTTAGAATCTGATTTAAAACAATAGAATCTATTTTCAAACCTTAAGAATCCGCAACTTGAACAAAGTAATCTATTAACAATGCTTTAGAATCCGACTTTAAACGATATAATCATTTTTCAAACTATTAGAGTCTGCAACTTGAACAAAGTCATCTATTTACAATGCTTTAGAATCCGACTTTAACCGATATCATCTATTTTCAATCCTTAAGTATCGGCAACTTGAACAAAGTCATCTATTTACAATGCTTTAGAATCCGACTTTAAACGATATCATCTATTTTCAATCCTTAAGAATCGGCAACTTGAACAAAGTCATCTATTTACAATGCTTTAGAATCGAACTTACAACGATATCATCTATTTTGAAACCTAAAGAACTCGCAACTTGAACAAAGTCATCTATTTACAATGCTTTAGAATCGAACTTACAACGATATCATCTATTTTCAAACCTTAAGAATCGGTAACTTGAACAAAGTCATCTATTTACAGTGCTTTAAAATCCGACTTTAAACGATATCATCTATTTTCAAAACTTAAGCATCCGCAACTGTAATAAAGTCATCTTCTTACAATGCTTTAGAAATGTACTTTAAACAATATCATCTATTTTCAAACCTTAAGAGTCCGCCACTTGAACAAAGTCATCTATTTACAATGCTTTAGAATCCGACTTAAAACGATATCATCTATTTTCAAACCTTAAGAATCCGCAACTTGAACAATGTCATCTATTTACAATGCTTTAGAATCCGACTTTAAACGATATCATCTATTTTTAAACCTAAAGAACTCGCAACTTGAACAAAGTCATCTATTTACAATGCTTTAGAATCGCACTTACAACGATATCATCTATTTTTAAACCTTAAGAATCGGCAACTTGAACAAAGTCATCTATTTACAGTGCGTTAAAATCCGACTTTAAACGATATCATCTATTTTCAAAGCTTGAGAATCGGCGACTTGAACAAGTCATTAATTAACAATGCTTTAGAATCCGACTTGAAACGATATCATCTATTTAAAAACCTTAAGAATCGGCAACTTGAACAAAGTCATCTATTTACAATGCTTTGGAATCCGACTTTAAACAATATCATCTATTTTCAAACCTAAAGAATCCGCAACTTGAACAAAGTCATCTATTTACAATGCTTTATAATCCGACTTTAAATCATATCATCTATTTTCAACACTTAAGCATCCGCAACTGTAATAAATTCATCTACTTACAATGCTTTAGAATCGTACTTTAAACAATATCATCTATTTTCAAACCTTAAGAGTCCGCCACTCTAACAAAGTCATCTATTTACAATGCTTTAGAATCGCACTTAAAACGATATCATCTATTTTCAAACCTTAAGAATCCGCAACTTGAACACAGTCATCTATTTACAATGCTTTAGAATCCGACTTTAAACGATATCATCTATTTTCAAACCTAAAGAACTCGCAACTTGAACAAAGTCATCTACTTACAATGCTTTAGAATCCGATTTTAAACGATATCATCTATTTTCAAACCTTAAGAATCCGCAATTTGAACAAAGTCATCTATTTACAATGCTTTAGAATCTGACTTTAAACGATATCATCTATTTTCAAACCTTAAGAATCCGCAACTTGAACAAAGTCATTTATTTACAATGCTTTAGAATCCGACTTTAAACGATATCATCTATTTTCAAACCTTAAGAATCCGCAACTTAAACAAAGTCATCTATTTACAATGCTTTAGAATCCGACTTCAAACGATATAATCTATTTGCAAACCTTAAGAATCCGCAACTTGAACAAAGTCATCTATTTACAATGCGTTAGAATCCGACTTTAAACGATATCATCTATTTTCAAAGCTTAAGAATCCGCAACTTGAACAAAGTCATCTATTTACAATGCTTTAGAATAACACTTGCAACGATATCATCTGATTTAAAACCTTAAGAATCCACAACTTGAACGAAGTCATCTATTTACAATGCTTTTGAATCCTACTTTAAACATTATCTTCTATTTTCAAACCTTAAGAATCCGCAACTTGAACAAAGTCATCTATTTACAATGCTTTAGAATCCGACTTTAAACGATATCATCTATTTTCACCCGCTTAAGAATCCGCAACTTGAACAAAGTCATTTATTTACAATGCTTTAGAACCCGACTTTAAACGATATAATCTATTTTCAAACCTTAAGAATCCGCCACTTGAACAAAGTCATCTATTTACAATGCTTTAGAATCCGACTTTAAACGATATCATCTATTTTCAAACCTTAAGAATCCGCAACTTGAACAAAGTCATCTATTTACAATGCTTTAGAATCCGACTTAAAACGATATCATCTATTTTCAAACCTTAAGAATCCGCAACTTGAACAAAGTCATCTATTTACAATGCTTTAGAATCCGACTTTAAACGATATCATCTATTTCTAAACCTAAAGAACTCGCAACTTGCACAAAGTCATCTATTTACAATGCTTTAGAATCCGATTTTAAACGATATCATCTATTTTCAAACATTAAGAATCCGCAACTTGAACAAAGTAATCTATTAACAATGCTTTAGAATCCGACTTTAAACTATGTAATCTATGTTTAAACATCAAGCATCCGCAACTTGAACAAGGTCATCTATTTACAATGCTTTAGAATCCGACTATAAACGATATCATCTATTTTCAAACCTAAAGTATCGGCCACTTGAACAAAGTCATCTATTTACAATGCTGTAGAATCCGACTTTAAACGATATCATCTATTTTCAAACCTTAAGAATCCGCAACTTAACAAAGTCATCTATTTACAATGGTTTGTAATCCGATCTTAAACGATATCATCTATTTTCAAACCTTAAGAATCCTCAACTTGAACACAGTCATCTATTTACAATGCTTAGAATCCGACTTGAAACTATGTCATCTATTTTCAAACATCAAGCATCCGCAACTTGAACAAGGTCATCTATTTACAATGCTTTAAAATGCGACTATAAACGATATCATCTATTTTCAAACCTAAAGTATCGGCCACTTAACAAAGTCATCTATTTACAATGCTGTAGAATCCGACTTTAAACGATATCATCTATTTTAACCCTTAAGAATCCGCAACTGTACAAAGTCATCTATTTACAATGGTTTGGAATCCGATCTTAAACGATATCATCTATTTTCAAACCTTAAGAATCCGCAACTTGAACACAGTCATCTATTTACAATGCTTTAGAATCCGACTTTAAACGATATCATCTATTTTCAAACCTTAAGAATCCGCAACTTGAACAAAGTCATCTATTTACAATGCTTTAGAATCCGACTTTAAACGATATCATCTATTTTTAAACCTAAAGAACTCGCAACTTGAACAAAGTCATCTATTTACAATGCTTTAGAATCGAACTTACAACGATATCATCTATTTTTAAACCTTAAGAATCGGCAACTTGAACAAAGTCATCTATTTACAGTGCTTTAAAATCCGACTTTAAACGATATCATCTATTTTCAAAGCTTGAGAATCGGCGACTTGAACAAGTCATTAATTAACAATGCTTTAGAATCCGACTTGAAACGATATCATCTATTTAAAAACCTTAAGAATCGGCAACTTGAACAAAGTCATCTATTTACAATGCTTTGGAATCCGACTTTAAACAATATCATCTATTTTCAAACCTAAAGAATCCGCAACTTGAACAAAGTCATCTATTTACAATGCTTTATAATCCGACTTTAAATGATATCATCTATTTTCAAAACTTAAGCATCCGCAACTGTAATAAATTCATCTACTTACAATGCTTTAGAATCGTACTTTAAACAATATCATCTATTTTCAAACCTTAAGAGTCCGCCACTCTAACAAAGTCATCTATTTACAATGCTTTAGAATCGCACTTAAAACGATATCATCTATTTTCAAACCTTAAGAATCCGCAACTGGAACAAAGTCATCTATTTACAATGCTTTAGAATCCGACTTTAAACGATATCATCTATTTTCAAACCTAAAGAACTCGCAACTTGAACAAAGTCATCTACTTACAATGCTTTAGAATCCGATTTTAAACGATATCATCTATTTTCAAACCTTAAGAATCCGCAATTTGAACAAAGTCATCTATTTACAATGCTTTAGAATCTGACTTTAAACGATATCATCTATTTTCAAACCTTAAGAATCCGCAACTTGAACAAAGTCATTTATTTACAATGCTTTAGAATCCGACTTTAAACGATATCATCTATTTTCAAACCTTAAGAATCCGCAACTTAAACAAAGTCATCTATTTACAATGCTTTAGAATCCGACTTTAAACGATATAATCTATTTGCAAACCTTAAGAATCCGCAACTTGAACAAAGTCATCTATTTACAATGCGTTAGAATCCGACTTTAAACGATATCATCTATTTTCAAAGCTTAAGAATCCGCAACTTGAACAAAGTCATCTATTTACAATGCTTTAGAATAACACTTGCAACGATATCATCTGATTTAAAACCTTAAGAATCCACAACTTGAACGAAGTCATCTATTTACAATGCTTTTGAATCCTACTTTAAACATTATCTTCTATTTTCAAACCTTAAGAATCCGCAACTTGAACAAAGTCATCTATTTACAATGCTTTAGAATCCGACTTTAAACGATATCATCTATTTTCACCCGCTTAAGAATCCGCAACTTGAACAAAGTCATTTATTTACAATGCTTTAGAATCCGACTTTAAACGATATAATCTATTTTCAAACCTTAAGAATCCGCCACTTGAACAAAGTCATCTATTTACAATGCTTTAGAATCCGACTTTAAACGATATCATCTATTTTCAAACCTTAAGAATCCGCAACTTGAACAAAGTCATCTATTTACAATGCTTTAGAATCCGACTTCAAACGATATCATCTATTTTCAAACCTTAAGAATCAACAACTTGAACAAAGTCATCTATTTACAATGCTTTAGAATCCGACTTTAAACGATATCATCTGTTTTCAAACCTAAAGAACTCGCAACTTGCACAAAGTCATCTATTTACAATGCTTTAGAATCCGATTTTAAACGATATCATCTATTTTCAAACATTAAGAATCCGCAACTTGAACAAAGTAATCTATTTACAATGCTTTAGAATCCGACTTTAAACTATGTAATCTATTTTTAAACATCAAGCATCCGCAACTTGAACAAGGTCATCTATTTACAATGCTTTAGAATCCGACTATAAACGATATCATCTATTTTCAAACCTAAAGTATCGGCCACTTGAACAAAGTCATCTATTTACAATGCTGTAGAATCCGACTTTAAACGATATCATCTATTTTCAAACCTTAAGAATCCGCAACTTAACAAAGTCATCTATTTACAATGGTTTGTAATCCGATCTTAAACGATATCATCTATTTTCAAACCTTAAGAATCCTCAACTTGAACACAGTCATCTATTTACAATGCTTAGAATCCGACTTGAAACTATGTCATCTATTTTCAAACATCAAGCATCCGCAACTTGAACAAGGTCATCTATTTACAATGCTTTAAAATGCGACTATAAACGATATCATCTATTTTCAAACCTAAAGTATCGGCCACTTGAACAAAGTCATCTATTTACAATGCTGTAGAATCCGACTTTAAACGATATCATCTATTTTAACCCTTAAGAATCCGCAACTTAACAAAGTCATCTATTTACAATGGTTTGGAATCCGATCTTAAACGATATCATCTATTTTCAAACCTTAAGAATCCGCAACTTGAACACAGTCATCTATTTACAATGCTTTAGAATCCGACTTTAAACGATATCATCTATTTTCAAACCTTAAGAATCCGCAACTTAAACAAAGTCATCTATTTACAATGCTTTAGAATCCGACTTTAAACGATATAATCTATTTTCAAACCTTAAGAATCCGCAACTTGAACAAAGTCATCTATTTACAATGCTTTAGAATCCGACTTTAAACTATGTCATCTATTTTCAAACATCAAGCATCCGCAACTTGAACAAGGTCATCTATTTACAATGCTTTAGAATCCGACTATAAACGATATCATCTATTTTCAAACCTAAAGTATCGGCCACTTGAACAAAGTCATCTATTTACAATGCTGTAGAATCCGACTTTAAACGATATCATCTATTTTAAAACCTTAAGAATCCGCAACTTAACAAAGTCATCTATTTACAAGAGTTTGGAATCCGATCTTAAACGATATCATCTACTTTCAAACCTTAAGAATCCGCAACTTGAACACAGTCATCTATTTACAATGCTTTAGAATCCGACTTTAAACGATATCATCTATTTTCAAACCTTAAGAATCCGCAACTTGAACAAAGTCATCTATTTACAATGCTTTAGAATCTGACTTAAAACAATATCATCTATTTTCAAACCTTAAGAATCCGCAACTGGAACAAAGTCATCTATTAACAATGCTTTAGAATCCGACTTTAAACGATATAATCTATTTTCAAACTATTAGAGTCCGCAACTTGAACAAAGTCATCTATTTACAATGCTTTAGAATCCGACTTTAACCGATATCATCTATTTTCAATCCTTAAGTATCGGCAACTTGAACAAAGTCATCTATTTACAATGCTTTAGAATCCGACTTTAAACGATATCATCTATTTTTAATCCTTAAGAATCGGCAACTTGAACAAAGTCATCTATTTACAATGCTTTAGAATCGAACTTACAACGATATCATCTATTTTCAAACCTTAAGAATCGGCAACTTGAACAAAGTCATCTATTTACAGTGCTTTAAAATCCGACTTTAAACGATATCATCCATTTTCAAAGCTTGAGAATCAGCGACTTGAACAAGTCATTAATAAACAATGCTTTAGAATCCGACTTGAAACGATATCATCTATTTAAAAACCTTAAGAATCGTCAACTTGTACAAAGTCATCTATTTACAATGCTTTGAAATCCGACTTTAAACGATATAATCTATTTTCAAACCTTAAGAATCCGCAACTTGAACAAAGTCATCTATTTACAATGCTTTAGAATCCGACTTTAAACGATATCATCTATTTTCAAACCTAAAGAATCCGCAACTTGAACAAAGTCATCTATTTACAATGCTTTATAATCCGACTTTAAATGATATCATCTATTTTCAAAACTTAAGCATCCGCAACTCTAATAAAGTCATCTACTTACAATGCTTTAGAATCGTACTTTAAACAATATCATCTATTTTCAAACCTTAAGAGTCCGCCACTTGAACAAAGTCATCTATTTACAATGCTTTAGAATCCGACTTAAAACGATATCATCTATTTTCAAACCTTAAGAATCCGCAACTAGAACAAAGTCATCTATTTACAATGCTTTAGAATCCGACTTTAAACGATATCATCTATTTTCAAACCTAAAGAACTCGCAACTTGAACAAAGTCATCTACTTACAATGCTTTAGAATCCGATTTTAAACGATATCATCTATTTTCAAACCTTAAAAATCCGCAATTTGAACAAAGTCATCTATTTACAATGCTTTAGAATCTGACTTGAAACGATATCATCTATTTTCAAACCTTAAGAATCCGCAACTTGAACAAAGTCATCTATTTACAATGCTTTAGAATCCGACTTTAAACGATATCATCTATTTTCAAACCTTAAGAATCCGCAACTTAAACAAAGTCATCTATTTACAATGCTTTAGAATCCGACTTTAAACGATATAATCTATTTTCAAACCTTAAGAATCCGCAACTTGAACAAAGTCATCTATTTACAATGCTTTAGAATCCGACTTTAAACGATATCATCTATTTTCAAACCTTAAGAATCCGCAACTTGAACAAAGTCATCTATTTACAATGCTTTAGAATCACACTTGCAACGATATCATCTGATTTAAAACCTTAAGAATCCACAACTTCAACGAAGTCATCTATTTACAATGCTTTTGAATCCTACTTTACACATTATCTTCTATTTTCAAACCTTAAGAATCCGCAACTTGAACAAAGTCATCTATTTACAATGCTTTAGAATCCGACTTTAAACGATATCATCTATTTTCACCCCCTTAAGAATCCGCAACTTGAACAAAGTCATTTATTTACAATGCTTTAGAATCCGACTTTAAACGATATAATCTATTTTCAAACCTTAAGAATCCGCAACTTGAACAAAGTCATCTATTTACAATGCTTTAGAATCCGACTTTTAACGATATCATCTATTTTCAAACCTTAAGAATCGGCAACTTGAACAAAGTCATCTATTTACAATGCTTTAGAATCCGACTTAAAACGATATCATCTATTTTCAAACCTTAAGAATCCGCAACTTGAACAAAGTCATCTATTTACAATGCTTTAGAATCCGACTTTAAACGATATAATCTATTTTCAAACCTAAAGAACTCGCAACTTGCACAAAGTCATCTATTTACAATGCTTTAGAATCCGATTTTAAACGATATCATCTATTTTCAAACCTTAAGAATCCGCAACTTGAACAAAGTAATCCATTTACAATGCTTTAGAATCCGACTTTAAACGATATCATCTATTTTCAAACCTTAAAAATCCGCAATTTGAACAAGGTCATCTATTTACAATGCTTTAGAATCCGACTATAAACGATATCATCTATTTTCAAACCTAAAGTATCGGCCACTTGAACAAAGTCATCTATTTACAATGCTGTAGAATCCGACTTTAAACGATATCATCTATTTTCAAACCTTAAGAATCCGCAACTTAACAAAGTCATCTATTTACAATGGTTTGTAATCCGTTCTTAAACGATATAATCTATTTTCAAACTATCAGAGTCCGCAACGTGAACAAAGTCATCTATTTACAATGCTTTAGAATCCGACTTTAACCGATATCATCTATGTTTAATCATTAAGTATCGGCAACTTGAACAAAGTCATCTATTTACAATGCTTTAGAATCCGACTTTAAACGATATCATCTATTTTCAATCCTTAAGAATCGGCAACTTGAACAAAGTCATCTATTTACAATGCTTTAGAATCCGACTTAAAACGATATCATCTATTTTCAAACATTAAGAATCCGCAACTTTAACAAGGTCATCTATTTACAATGCTTTAGAATCCGACTTTAAACGATATCATCTATTTTCAAACCTAAAGTATCGGCCACTTGAACAAAGTCATCTATTTACAATGCTGTAGAATCCGACTTTAAACGATATCATCTATTTTCAAACCTTAAGAATCCGCAACTTAACAAAGTCATCTATTTACAATGGTTTGTAATCCGATCTTAAACGATATCATCTATTTTCAAACCTTAAGAGTCCGCCACTTGAACAAAGTCATCTATTTACAATGCTTTAGAATCCGACTTAAAACGATATCATCTATTTTCAAACCTTAAGAATCCGCAACTAGAACAAAGTCATCAATTTACAATGCTTTAGAATCCGACTTTAAACGATATCATCTATTTTCAAACCTAAAGAACTCGCAACTTGAACAAAGTCATCTACTTACAATGCTTTAGAATCCGATTTTAAACGATATCATCTATTTTCCAACCTTAAAAATCCGCAATTTGAACAAAGTCATCTATTTACAATGCTTTAGAATCTGACTTTAAACGATATCATCTATTTTCAAACCTTAAGAATCCGCAACTTGAACAAAGTCATTTATTTACAATGCTTTAGAATCCGACTTTAAACGATATCATCTATTTTCAAACCTTAAGAATCCGCAACTTAAACAAAGTCATCTATTTACAATGCTTTAGAATCCGACTTTAAACGATATCATCTATTTTCAAACCTTAAGAATCCGCAACTTGAACAAAGTCATCTATTTACAATGCTTTAGAATCCGACTTTAAACGATATCATCTATTTTCAAACCTTAAGAATCCGCAACTTGAACAAAGTCATCTATTTACAATGCTTTAGAATCACACTTGCAACGAAATCATCTGATTTAAAACCTTAAGAATCCACAACTTCAACGAAGTCATCTATTTACAATGCTTTTGAATCCTACTTTAAACATTATCTTCTATTTTCAAACCTTAAGAATCCGCAACTTGAACATAGTCATCTATTTACAATGCTTTAGAATCCGACTTTAAACGATATCATCTATTTTCACCCCCTTAAGAATCCGCAACTTGAACAAAGTCATTTATTTACAATGCTTTAGAATCCGACTTTAAACGATATCATCTATTTTCAAACCTTAAGAATCCGCAACTTGAACAAAGTCATCTATTTACAATGCTTTAGAATCCGACTTTAAACGATATCATCTATTTTCAAACCTTAAGAATCCGCAACTTGAACAAAGTCATCTATTTACAATGCTTTAGAATCCGACTTAAAACGATATCATCTATTTTCAAACCTTAAGAATCCGCAACGTGAACAAAGTCATCTATTTACAATGCTTTAGAATCCGACTTTAAACGATATCATCTATTTTCAAACCTAAAGAACTCGCAACTTGCACAAAGTCATCTATTTACAATGCTTTAGAATCCGATTTTAAACGATATCATCTATTTTCGAACCTTAAGAATCCGCAACTTGAACAAAGTAATCCATTTACAATGCTTTAGAATCCGACTGTAAACTATGTCATTTATTTTTAAACATCAAGCATCCGCAACTTGAACAAGGTCATCTATTTACAATGCTTTAGAATCCGACTATAAACGATATCATCTATTTTCAAACCTAAAGTATCGGCCACTTGAACAAAGTCATCTATTTACAATGCTGTAGAATCCGACTTTAAACGATATCATCTATTTTCATACCTTAAGAATCCGCAACTTAACAAAGTCATCTATTTACAATGGTTTGTAATCCGATCTTAAACGATATAATCTATTTTCAAACTATCAGAGTCCGCAACGTGAACAAAGTCATCTATTTACAATGCTTTAGAATCCGACTTTAACCGATATGATCTATGCTTAATCATTAAGTATCGGCAACTTGAACAAAGTCATCTATTTACAATGCTTTAGAGTCCGACTTTAAACGATATCATCTATTTTCAATCCTTAAGAATCGGCAACTTGAAAAAAGTCATCTATTAACAATGCTTTAGAATCCGACTTAAAACGATATCATCTATTTTCAAACATTAAGAATCCGCAACTTTAACAAGGTCATCTATTTACAATGCTTTAGAATCCGACTTTAAACGATATCATCTATTTTCAAACCTAAAGTATCGGCCACTTGAACAAAGTCATCTATTTACAATGCTGTAGAATCCGACTTTAAACGATATCATCTATTTTCAAACCTTAAGAATCCGCAACTTAACAAAGTCATCTATTTACAATGGTTTGTAATCCGATCTTTAACGATATCATCTATTTTCAAACCTTAAGAATCCGCAACTTGAACAAAGTCATCTATTTACAATGCTTTAGAATCCGACTTAAAACAATATGATCTATTTTAAAACCTAAAGAATCCGCAACTTGAACAAAGTCATCTATTTACAGTGCTTTAGAATCCGACTTTAAACGATATTATCTATTTTCAAAGCTTGAGAATCGGCGACTTGAACAAGTCATCTATTAACAATGCTTTTGAATCCGACTTTAAACGATATAATCTATTTTCAAACTATCAGAGTCCGCAACGTGAACAAAGTCATCTATTTACAATGCTTTAGAATCAGACTTTAACCGATATCATCTATTTTTAATCCTTAAGTATCGGCAACTTGAACAAAGTCATCTATTTACAATGCTTTAGAATTCGACTTTAAACGATATCATCTATTTTCAATCCTTAAGTATCGGCAACTTGAACAAAGTCATCTATTTACAATGCTTTAGAATCGAACTTAAAACGATATCATCTATTTTCAAACCTTAAGAATCGGCAACTTGAACAAAGTCATCTATTATCAGTGCTTTAGAATCCGACTTTAAACGATATCATCTATTTTCAAAGCTTGAGAATCGGCGACTTGAACAAGTCATTGATTAACAATGCTTTAGAATCCGACTTGAAACGATATCATCTATTTTAAAACCTTAAGAATCGTCAACTTGAACAAAGTCATCTATTTACAATGCTTTGGAATCTGACTTTAACCGATATCATCTATTTTCAAAGCTTAAGAATCGGAAACTTGAACAAAGTCATCTATTTAAAATGCTTTAGAATCCGACTTGAAACGATATTATCTATTTTCAAACCTTAAGAATCCGCAACTTGAACAAAGTCATCTATTTACATTGCTTTAGAATGCGACTTTAAACGATATCATCTATTTTCAAACATGAAGAATCCGCAACTTGAACAAGGTCATCTATTTACAATGCTTTAGAATCCGACTTTAAACGATATCATCTATTTTCAAACCTAAAGTATCGGCCACTTGAACAAAGTCATCTATTTACAATGCTGTAGAATCCGACTTTAAACGATATCATCTATTTTCAAACCTTAAGAATCCGCAACTTGAACAAAGTCATCTACTTACAATTGTTTGGAATCCGATCTTAAACGATATCATCTATTTTCAAACTTTAAGAATCCGCAACTTGAACACAGTTATCTATTTACAATGCTTTAGAATCCCACTTTAAACGATATCATCTATTTTCAAACCTTAAATCCGCAACTTGAACAAAGTCATCTATTTACAATGCTTTAGAATACGACTTTAACCGATATCATCTATTTTCAATCCTTAAGAATCGGCAACTTGAACAAAGTCATCTATTTACAATGCTTTAGAATCCGACTTTAAACGATATCATCTATTTTCAAACCTTACGAACTCGCAACTTGAACAAAGTCATCTATTTATAATGCTTTAGAATCCGATTTTAAACGATATCATCTATTTACAAACCTTAAGAATCCGCAACTTGAACAAAGTAATCTATTTACAATGCTTTAGAATCCGACTTTAAACTATGTCATCTATTTTTAAACATCAAGCATCCGCAACTTGAACAAGGTCATCTATTTACAATGCTTTAGAATCCGACTATAAACGATATCATCTATTTTCAAACCTAAAGTATCGGCCACTTAGAACAAAGTCATCTATTTACAATGCTGTAGAATCCGACTTTAAACGATATCATCTATTTTCGAACCTTAAGAATCCGCAACTAAACAAGGTCATCTATTTACAATCGTTTGTAATCAGATCTTAAACGATATCATCTATTTTCAAACCTTAAGAATCCGCAACTTGAACACAGTCATCTATTTACAATGCTTTAGAATCCGACTTTAAACGATATAATCTATTTTCAAACTATCAGAGTCCGCAACGTGAACAAAGTCATCTATTTACAATGCTTTAGAATCCGACTTTAACCGATATCATCTATTTTTAATCCTTAAGTATCGGCAACTTGAACAAAGTCATCTATTTACAATGCTTTAGAATCCGACTTTAAACGATATCATCTATTTTCAATCCTTAAGAATCGGCCACTTGAACAAAGTCATCTATTTACAATGCTTTAGAATCCGACTTAAAACGATATCATCTATTTTCAAACATTAAGAATCCGCAACTTGAACAAGGTCATCTAGTTACAATGCTTTAGAATCCGACTTTAAACGATATCATCTATTTTCAAACCTAAAGTATCGGCCACTTGAACAAAGTCATCTATTTACAATGCTGTAGAATCCGACTTTAAACGATATCATCTATTTTCAAACCTTAAGAATCCGCAACTTGAACAAAGTCATCTATTTACAATGCTTTAGAATCCGACTTTAAACTATGTCATCTATTTTTAAACATAAAGCATCCGCAACTTGAACAAGGTCATCTATTTACAATTCTTTAGAATCCGACTATAAACGATATCATCTATTTTCAAACCTAAAGTATCGGCCACTGGCACAAAGTCATCTATTTACAATGCTGTAGAATCCGACTTTAAACTATATCATCTATTTTCAAAACTTAAGAATCCGCAACTTAACAAAGTCATCTATTTACAATGGTTTGTAATCCGATCTTAAACGATATCATCTATTTTCAAACCTTAGGAATCCGCAACTTGAACACAGTCATCTATTTACAATGCTTAGAATCCGACTTTAAACGATATCATCTATTTTCAAACCTTAAGAATCCGCAACTTGAACAAAGTCATCTATTTACAATGCTTTAGAATCCGACTTAAAACATTATCTTCTATTTTCAAACCTAAAGAATCCGCAACTTGAACAAAGTCATCTATTTACAATGCTTTTGAATCCGACTTTAAACGATATAATCTATTTTCAAACTATCAGAGTCCGCAACGTGAACAAAGTCATCTATTTACAATGCTTTAGAATCCGACTTTAACCGATATCATCTATTTTTAATCCTTAAGTATCGGCAACTTGAACAAAGTCATCTATTTACAATGCTTTAGAATCGAACTTAAAACGATATCATCTATTTTCTAATCTTAAGAATCGGCAACTTGAACAAAGTCATCTATTTACAGTGCTTTAGAATCCGACTTTAAACGATATCATCTATTTTCAAAGCTTGAGAATCGGCAGCTTGAACAAGTCATTGATTAACAATGCTTTAGAATCCGACTTGAAACGATATCATCTATTTTAAAACCTTAAGAATCGTCAACTTGAACAAAGTCATCTATTTACAATGCTTTGGAATCTGACTTTAACCGATATCATCTATTTTCAAAGCTTAAGAATCGGAAACTTGAACAAAGTCATCTATTTAAAATGCTTTAGAATCCGACTTGAAACGATATCATCTATTTTCAAACCTTAAGAATCCGCAACTTGAACAAAGTCATCTATTTACAATGCTTTAGAATGCGACTTTAAACGATATCATCTATTTTCAAACATGAAGAATCCGCAAGTTGAACAAGGTCATCTATTTACAATGCTTTAGAATCCGACTTTAAACGATATCATCTATTTTCAAACCTAAAGTATCGGCCACTTGAACAAAGTCATCTATTTACAATGCTGTAGAATCCGACTTTAAACGATATCATCTATTTTCAAACCTTAAGAATCCGCAACTTGAACAAAGTCATCTACTTACAATTGTTTGGAATCCGATCTTAAACGATATCATCTATTTTCAAACTTTAAGAATCCGCAACTTGAACACAGTTATCTATTTACAATGCTTTAGAATCCCACTTTAAACGATATCATCTATTTTCAAACCTTAAGAATCCGCAACTTGAACAAAGTCATCTATTTACAATGCTTTAGAATACGACTTTAACCGATATCATCTATTTTCAATCCTTAAGAATCGGCAACTTGAACAAAGTCATCTATTTACAATGCTTTAGAATCCGACTTTAAACGATATCATCTATTTTCAAACCTAACGAACTCGCAACTTGAACAAAGTCATCTATTTACAATGCTTTAGAATCCGATTTTAAACGATATCATCTATTTACAAACCTTAAGAATCCGCAACTTGAACAAAGTAATCTATTTACAATGCTTTAGAATCCGACTTTAAACTATGTCATCTATTTTTAAACATCAAGCATCCGCAACTTGAACAAGGTCATCAATTTACAATGCTTTAGAATCCGACTATAAACGATATCATCTATTTTCAAACCTAAAGTATCGGCCACTTAGAACAAAGTCATCTATTTACAATGCTGTAGAATCCGACTTTAAACGATATCATCTATTTTCGAACCTTAAGAATCCGCAACTAAACAAGGTCATCTATTTACAATCGTTTGTAATACGATCTTAAACGATATCATCTATTTTCAAACCTTAAGAATCCGCAACTTGAACACAGTCATCTATTTACAATGCTTTAGAATCCGACTTTAAACGATATAATCTATTTTCAAACAATCAGAGTCCGCAACGTGAACAAAGTCATCTATTTACAATGCTTTAGAATCCGACTTTAACCGATATCATCTATTTTTTATCCTTAAGTATCGGCAACTTGAACAAAGTCATCTATTTACAATGCTTTAGAATCCGACTTTAAACGATATCATCTATTTTCAATCCTTAAGAATCGGCAACTTGAACAAAGTCATCTATTTACCATGCTTTAGAATCCGACTTAAAACGATATCATCTATTTTCAAACATTAAGAATCCGCAAATTGAACAAAGTCATCTATTTACAATGCTTTAGAATCCGACTTTAAACGATATCATCTATTTTCAAACCTAAAGTATCGGCCACTTGAACAAAGTCATCTATTTACAATGCTGTAGAATCCGACTTTAAACGATATCATCTATTTTCAAACCTTAAGAATCCGCAACTTGAACAAAGTCATCTATTTACAATGCTTTAGAATCCGACTTTAAACTATGTCATCTATTTTTAAACATAAAGCATCCGCAACTTGAACAAGGTCATCTATTTACAATGCTTTAGAATCCGACTACAAACGATATAATCTATTTTCAAACCTAAAGTATCGGCCACTTGCACAAAGTCATCTATTTACAATGCTGTAGAATCCGACTTTAAACGATATCATCTATTTTCAAACCTTAAGAATCCGCAACTTAACAAAGTCATCTATTTACAATGGTTTGTAATCCGATCTTAAACGATATCATCTATTTTCAAACCTTAGGAATCCGCAACTTGAACACAGTCATCTATTTACAATGCTTAGAATCCGACTTTAAACGATATCATCTATTTTCAAACCTTAAGAATCCGCAACTTGAACAAAGTCATCTATTTACAATGCTTTAGAATCCGACTTAAAACATTATCTTCTATTTTCAAACCTAAAGAATCCGCAACTTGAACAAAGTCATCTATTTACAATGCTTTTGAATCCGACTTTAAACGATATAATCTATTTTCAAACTATCAGAGTCCGCAACTTGAACAAAGTCATCTATTTACAATGCTTTAGAATCCGACTTTAACCGATATCATCTATTTTTAATCCTTAAGTATCGGCAACTTGAACAAAGTCATCTATTTACAATGCTTTAGAATCGAACTTAAAACGATATCATCTATTTTCTAACCTTAAGAATCGGCAACTTGAACAAAGTCATCTATTTACAGTGCTTTAGAATCCGACTTAAAACGATATCATCTATTTTCAAAGCTTGAGAATCGGCGACTTGAACAAGTCATTGATTAACAATGCTTTAGAATCCGACTTGAAACGATATCATCTATTTTAAAACCTTAAGAATCGTCAACTTGAACAAAGTCATCTATTTACAATGCTTTGGAATCTGACTTTAACCGATATCATCTATTTTCAAAGCTTAAGAATCGGAAACTTGAACAAAGTCATCTATTTAAAATGCTTTAGAATCCGACTTGAAACGATATCATCTATTTTTAAACCTTAAGAATCCGCAACTTGAACAAAGTCATCTATTTACAATGCTTTAGAATGCGACTTTAAACGATATCATCTATTTTCAAACATGAAGAATCCGCAACTTGAACAAGGTCATCTATTTACCATGCTTTAGAATCCGACTTTAAACGATATCATCTATTTTCAAACCTAAAGTATCGGCCACTTGAACAAAGTCATCTATTTACAATGCTGTAGAATCCGACTTTAAACGATATCATCTATTTTCAAACCTTAAGAATCCGCAACTTGAACAAAGTCATCTACTTACAATTGTTTGGAATCCGATCTTAAACGATATCATCTATTTTCAAACTTTAAGAATCCGCAACTTGAACACAGTTATCTATTTACAATGCTTTAGAATCCCACTTTAAACGATATCATCTATTTTCAAACCTTAAGAATCCGCAACTTGAACAAAGTCATCTATTTACAATGCTTTAGAATACGACTTTAACCGATATCATCTATTTTCAAACCTAACGAACTCGCAACTTGAACAAAGTCATCCATTTACAATGCTGTAGAATCCGACTTTAAACGATATCATCTATTTTCAAACCTTAAGAATCCGCAACTTAACAAAGTCATCTATTTACAATCGTTTGTAATCCGATCTTAAACGATATCATCTATTTTCAAACCTTAAGAATCCGCAACTTGAACACAGTCATCTATTTACAATGCTTTCGAATCCGACTTTAAACGATATCATCTATTTTCAAACTATCAGAGTCCGCAACGTGAACAAAGTCATCTATTTACAATGCTTTAGAATCCGACTTTAACCGATATCATCTATTTTTAATCCTTAAGTATCGACAACTTGAACAAAGTCATCTATTTACAATGCTTTAGAATCCGACTTTAAACGATATCATCTATTTTCAATCCTTAAGAATCGGCAACTTGAACAAAGTCATCTATTTACAATGCTTTAGAATCCGACTTGAAACGATATCATCTATTTTCAAACCTTAAGAATCCGCAACTTGAACAAGGTCATCTATTTACAATGCTTTAGAATCCGACTTTAAACGATATCATCTATTTGCAAACCTAAAGTATCGGCCACTTAAACAAAGTAATCTATTTACAATGCTGTAGAATCCGACTTTAAACGATATCATCTATTTTCAAACCTTAAGAATCCGCAACTTGAACAAAGTCATCTATTTACAATGCTTAGAATCCGACTTTAAACGATATCATCTATTTTCAAACCTTAAGAATCCGCAACTTGAACAAAGTCATCTATTTACAATGCTTTAGAATCCGACTTAAAACATTATCTTCTATTTTCAAACCTAAAGAATCCGCAACTTGAACAAAGTCATCTATTTACAATGCTTTTGAATCCGACTTTAAACGATATAATCTATTTTCAAACTATCAGAGTCCGCAACTTGAACAAAGTCATCTATTTACAATGCTTTAGAATCCGACTTTAACCGATATCATCTATTTTTAATCCTTAAGTATCGGCAACTTGAACAAAGTCATCTATTTACAATGCTTTAGAATCGAACTTAAAACGATATCATCTATTTTCTAACCTTAAGAATCGGCAACTTGAACAAAGTCATCTATTTACAGTGCTTTAGAATCCGACTTAAAACGATATCATCTATTTTCAAAGCTTGAGAATCGGCGACTTGAACAAGTCATTGATTAACAATGCTTTAGAATCCGACTTGAAACGATATCATCTATTTTAAAACCTTAAGAATCGTCAACTTGAACAAAGTCATCTATTTACAATGCTTTGGAATCTGACTTTAACCGATATCATCTATTTTCAAAGCTTAAGAATCGGAAACTTGAACAAAGTCATCTATTTAAAATGCTTTAGAATCCGACTTGAAACGATATCATCTATTTTCAAACCTTAAGAATCCGCAACTTGAACAAAGTCATCTATTTACAATGCTTTAGAATGCGACTTTAAACGATATCATCTATTTTCAAACATGAAGAATCCGCAACTTGAACAAGGTAATCTATTTACCATGCTTTAGAATCCGACTTTAAACGATATCATCTATTTTCAAACCTAAAGTATCGGCCACTTGAACAAAGTCATCTATTTACAATGCTGTAGAATCCGACTTTAAACGATATCATCTATTTTCAAACCTTAAGAATCCGCAACTTGAACAAAGTCATCTACTTACAATTGTTTGGAATCCGATCTTAAACGATATCATCTATTTTCAAACTTTAAGAATCCGCAACTTGAACACAGTTATCTATTTACAATGCTTTAGAATCCCACTTTAAACGATATCATCTATTTTCAAACCTTAAGAATCCGCAACTTGAACAAAGTCATCTATTTACAATGCTTTAGAATACGACTTTAACCGATATCATCCATTTTCAAACCTTAAGAATCGGCAACTTGAACAAAGTCATCTATTTACAATGCTTTAGAATCCGACTTTAAACGATATCATCTATTTTCAAACCTAACGAACTCGCAACTTGAACAAAGTCATCTATTTACAATGCTGTAGAATCCGACTTAAAACGATATCATCTATTTTCAAACCTTAAGAATCCGCAACTTAACAAAGTCATCTATTTACAATCGTTTGTAATCCGATCTTAAACGATATCATCTATTTTCAAACCTTAAGAATCCGCAACTTGAACACAGTCATCTATTTACAATGCTTTAGAATCCGACTTTAAACGATATCATCTATTTTCAAACTATCAGAGTCCGCAACGTGAACAAAGTCATCTATTTACAATGCTTTAGAATCCGACTTTAACCGATATCATCTATTTTTAATCCTTAAGTATCGACAACTTGAACAAAGTCATCTATTTACAATGCTTTAGAATCCGACTTTAAACGATATCATCTATTTTCAATCCTTAAGAATCGGCAACTTGAACAAAGTCATCTATTTACAATGCTTTAGAATCCGACTTGAAACGATATCATCTATTTTCAAACCTTAAGAATCCGCAACTTGAACAAGGTCATCTATTTACAATGCTTTAGAATCCGACTTTAAACGATATCATCTATTTGCAAACCTAAAGTATCGGCCACTTAAACAAAGTAATCTATTTACAATGCTGTAGAATCCGACTTTAAACGATATCATCTATTTTCAAACCTTAAGAATCCGCAACTTGAACAAAGTCATCTATTTACAATGCTTTAGAATCCGACTTTAAACTATGTCATCTATTTTTAAACATCAAGCATCCGTAACTTGAACAAGGTCATCTATTTACAATGCTTTAGAATCCGACTATAAACGATATCATCTTTTTTCAAACCTAAAGTATCGGCCACTTGAACAAAGTCATCTATTTACAATGCTGTAGAATCCGACTTTAAACGATATCATCTATTTTCAAACCTTAAGAATCCGCAACTTAACAAAGTAATCTATTTACAATGCTTTAGAATGCGACTTTAAACATAATCATCTATTTTCGAACCTTAAGAATCCGCAACTGTAATAAAGTCATCTACTTACACTGCTTTAGAATCGTACTTTAAACAATATCATCTATTTTCAAACCTTAAGAGTCCGCCACTTGAACAAAGTCATCTATTTACAATGCTTTAGAATCGGACTTTAAACGATATCATCTATTTTCAAACCTTAAGAATCCGCAACTTGAACAAAGTCATCTATTTACAATGCTTTAGAATCCGACTTTAAACTATGTCATCTATTTTCAAACATCAAGCATCCGCAACTTGAACAAGGTCATCTATTTACAATGCTTTAGAATCCAACTATAAACGATATCATCTATTTTCAAACCTAAAGTATCGGCCACTTGAACAAAGTCATCTATTTACAATGCTTTAGAATCCGACTTTAAATGATATCATCTATTTTCAAAACTTAAGCATCCGCAACTGTAATAAAGTCTTCTACTTACAATGCTTTAGAATCGTACTTAAAACAATATCATCTATTTTCAAACCTTAAGAGTCCGCCACTTGACAAAGTCATCTATTTACAATGCTTTAGAATCCGACTTGAACCGATATCATCTATTTTCAAACCTTAAGAATCCGCAACTTGAACAAAGTCATCTATTTACAATGCTTTAGAATCCGACTTTTACCGATATCATCTATTTTCAAACCTTAAGAATCCGCAACTTTACAAAGTCATCTATTTACAATGCTTTAGAATCCGACTTTAAACGATATCATCTATTTTCACCCCCTTAAGAATCCATAACTTGAACAAAGTCATCTATTTACAATGCTTTAGAATCCGACTTTAAACGATATAATCTATTTTCAAACCTTAAGAATCCGCAACTTGAACAAAGTCATCTATTTACAATGCTTTAGAATCCGACTTTAAACGATATCATCTATTTTCAAACCTTAAGAATCCGCAACTTGAACAAAGTCATCTATTTACAATGCTTTAGAATCCGACTTTAAAGGATATCATCTATTTTCAAACCTTAAGAATCCGCCACTTGAACAAAGCTATCTATTTACAATGCTTTAGAATCCGACTTTTACCGATATCATCTATTTTCAAACCTTAAGAATCCGCAACTTAGACAAAGTCATCTATTTACAATGCTTTAGAATGCGACTTTAAACAATGTCATCTATTTTCGAACCTTAAGAATCCGCAACTGTAATAAAGTCATCTACTTACACTGCTTTAGAATCGTACTTTAAACAATATCATCTATTTTCAAACCTTAAGAGTCCGCCACTTGAACAAAGAAATCTATTTACAATGCTTTAGAATCCGACTTTAAACGATATCATCTATTTTCAAACCTTAAGAATACGCAACTTGAACAAAGTCATCTATTTACAATGCTTTAGAATCCGACTTTAAACTATGTCATCTATTTTCAAACATCAAGCATCCGCAACTTGAACAAGGTCATCTATTTACAATGCTTTAGAATCCGACTATAAACGATATCATCTATTTTCAAACCTAAAGTATCGGTCACTTGAACAAAGTCATCTATTTACAATGCTTTAGAATCCGACTTTAAACGATATCATCTATTTTCAAACCTAAAAAATCCGCAACTTGAACAAAGTCATCAATTTACAATGCTTTATAATCCGACTTTAAATGATATCATCTATTTTAAAAACTTAAGCATCCGCAACTGTAATAAAGTCATCTACTTACAATGCTTTAGAATCGTACTTTAAACAATATCATCTATTTTCAAACCTTAAGAGTCCGCCACTTGAACAAAGTCATCTATTTACAATGCTTTAGAATCCGACTTGAACCGATATCATCTATTTTCAAACCTTAAGAATCCGCAACTTGAACAAAGTCATCTATTTGCAATGCTTTAGAATCCGACTTAAAACGATATCATCTATTTTCAAACATTAGGCATCCGCAACTTGAACAAGGACATCTATTTACAATGCTTTAGAATCGTACTTTAAACGATATTATCTATTTTCAACCTTAAAGTATCGGCCACTTGAACAAAGTCATCTATTTACAATGCTGTAGAATCCGACTTTAAACGATATCATCTATTTTAAAACCTTAAAAATCGACAACTTGAACAAAGTCATCTATTTACAATGCTTTAGAATCCGACTTTAAAGGATATAATCTATTTTCAAAGCTTTAGAATCGGCAACTTGAACAAAGTCATCTATTTACAATGCTTTAGAATCCGACTTTAAACGATATCATCTATTTACAACTTAAAGAATCCGCAATTTGAACAAAGTCATCTATTTACAATGCTTTAGAATCTGACTTTAAACGATATCATCTATTTTCAAACCTTAAGAATCCGCAACTTGAACAAAGTCATCTATTTACAATGCTTTAGAATCCGACTTTAAACCATATCATCTATTTTCAAACGTTAAGAATCTGCAACTTGAACAAAGTCATCTATTTACAATACTTTAGAATCCGACTTTTAACGATATCATCTATTTTCAAACCTTAAGAATCCGCAACTTGAACAAAGTCATCTATTTACAATGCTTTAGAATCCGACTTTAAACGATATCATCTATTTTCAAACCTTAAGAATCCGCAACTTGAACAAAGTCATCTATTTACAATGCTTTAGAATGCGACTTTAAACAATATCATCTATTTTCCAACCTTAAGAATCCGCAACTTGAACAAAGTCATCTATTTACAATGCTTTAGAATCCGACTTTAAACGATATAATCTTTTTTAAAACTATCAGAGTCCGCAACTTGAACAAAGTCATTTATTTACAATGCTTTAGAATCCGACTTTAACCGATATCATCTATTTTCAATCCTTCAGAATCCGCAACATGAACAAAGTAATTTATTTACAATGCTTTAGAATCTGACTTAAAACAATATCATCTATTTTCAAACCTTAAGAATCCGCAACTTGAACAAAGTCATCTATTAACAATGCTTTAGAATCCGACTTTAAACGATATCATCTATTTTCAAACTATCAGAGTCCGCAACTTGAACAAAGTCATCTATTTACAATGCTTTAGAATCCGACTTTAAACGATATCATCAATTTTCAAACCTAAAGTATCGGCCACTTGAACAAAGTCATCTATTTACAATGCTGTAGAATCCGACTTTAAACGATATCATCTATTTTAAAACCTTAAGAATCGGCAAATTGAACAAAGTCATCTATTTACAATGCTTTGGAATCCGACTTTAAACGATATCATCTATTTTCAAAGCTTAAGAATCGGCAACTTGAACAAAGTCATCTATTTACAATGCTTTAGAATCCGACTTTAAACGATATCATCTATTTTCAAACCTAAAGAATCCGCAACTGTAATAAAGTCATCTACTTACAATGCTTTAGAATCGTACTTTAAACGATATCATCTATTTTCAAACATTAAGAACTCGCAACTTGAACAAAGTCATCTATTTACAATGCTTTAGATTCCGATTTTAAACGATATCATCTATTTTCAAACCTTAAGAATCCGCAACTTGAAAAAGTCATCTATTTACAATACTTTAGAATCCGACTTTAAACGATATGATCTATTTTCAAACCTAAAGAATCCGCAACTTTAACAAAGTCATCTATTTACAATGCTTTAGAATCCGACTTAAAACGATATCATCTATTTTCAAACATTAAGAATCCGCAACTTGAACAAGGTCATCTATTTACAATGCTTTAGAATCCGACTTTAAACGATATCATCTATTTTCAAACCTACCGTATCGGCCACTTGACCAAAGTCATCTATTTACAATGCTGTAGAATCCGACTTTAAACGATATCATCTATTTTAAAACCTTAAGAATCGGCAACTTGAATAAAGTCATCTATTTACAATGCTTTGGAATCCGACTTTAAACGATATCATCTATTTTCAAAGCTTAAGAATCGGCAACTTGAACAAAGTCATCTATTTACAATACTTTAGAATCCGACTTTAAACGATATGATCTATTTTCAAACCTAAAGAATCCGCAACTTGAACAAAGTCATCTATTTACAATGCTTTAGAATCCGACTTAAAACGATATCATCTATTTTAAAACATTAAGAATCCGCAACTTGAACAAGGTCATCTATTTACAATACTGTAGAATCCGACTTTAAACGATATCATCTATTTTCAAACCTAAAGAATCGGCCACTTGAACAAAGTCATCTATTTACAATGCTGTAGAATTTGACTTTAAACGATATCATCTATTTTAAAACCTTAAGAATCGGCCACTTGAACAAAGTCATCTATTTACAATGCTTTAGAATCCGACTTTAAACGATATCATCTATTTTCTAACCTTAAGAATCGGAAACTTTTACAAAGTCATCTATTTACAATGCTTTAGAATCCGACTTTAAACGATATCATCTATTTTCAAAACTTAAGAATCGGTAAATTGAACAAAGTTTTCTATTTAAAATGATTTAGAATCCGACTTTAAACGATATCATCTATTTTCAAACCTTAAGAATCTGCAATTTGAACTAAGTCATCTGTTTACAATGCTTTAGAATCTCACTTTAAACGATATCATCTATTTTCAAACCTTAAGAATCGGCAACTTGAACAAAGTCATCTATTTACAATGCTTTAGAATCCGACTTTAAACTATGTCATCTATTTTCAAACATCAAGCATCTGCAACTTGAACAAAGTCATCTATTTACAATGTTTTAGAATCCGACTATAAACGATATCATCTATTTTCAAACCTAAAGTATCGGCTACTTAGACAAAGTCATCTATTTAAAATGCTGTAGAATCCGACTTTAAACGATATCATCTATTTTCAAACCTTAAGAATCCGCAACTTAACAAAGTCATCTATTTACAATGCTTTAGAATCCGACTTTAAACGATATCATCTATTTTCAAACCTTAAGAATCCGCAACTTGAACAAAGTCATCTATTTACAATGCTTTAGAATCCGACTTAAAAGGATATCATCTATTTTCAAACCTTAAGAATCCGCAACTGGAACAAAGTCATCTATTTACAATGCTTTAGAATCCGACTTTTACCGATATCATCTATTTTCAAACCTTAAGAATCCGCAACTTGAAAAAAGTCATCTATTTACAATGCTTTAGAATGCGACTTTAAACAATGTCATCTATTTTCAAACCTTAAGAATCCGCAACTGAAATAAAGTCATCTACTTACAATGCTTTAGAATTGTACTTTAAACAATATCATCGTTTTTAAAACCTTAAGAATCCGCAACTTGATAAAAGTCATCTATTTAGAATGCTTTAGAATCCGACTTTAAACGATATCATCTATTTTCAAACCTTAAGAATCCGCAACTTGAACAAAGTCATCTATTTACAATGCTTAAGAATCCGACTTTAAACTATGTCATCTATTTTCAAACATCAAGCATCCGCAACTTGAACAAGGTCATCTATTTACAATGCTTTAGAATCCGACTATAAACAGTATCATCTATGTTAAAACCTAAAGTATCGGCCACTTGAACAAAGTCATCTATTTAAAATGCTGTAGAATCCGACTTTAAACGATATCATCTATTTTCAAACCTTAAGAATCCGCAACTTTACAAAGTCATCTATTTACAATGCTTTAGAATCCGACTTTAAACGATATCATCTATTTTAACCCCCTTAAGAATCCGCAACTTGAACAAAGTCATCTATTAACAATGCTTTAGAATCCGACTTTAAACGATATAATCTATTTTCAAACCTTAAGAATCCGTAACTTGAACAAAGTCATCTATTTACAATGCTTTAGAATCCGACTTTGAACGATATCATCTATTTTCAAACCTTAAGAATCCGCAACTTGAACAAAGTCATCTATTTACAATGCTTTAGAATCCGACTTTAAAGGATTTCATCTATTTTCAAACCTTAAGAATCCGCCACTTGAACAAAGTCATCTATTTACAATGCTTTAGAATCCGACTTTTACCGATATCATCTATTTTCAAACCTTAAGAATCCGCAACTTGAACAAAGTCATCTATTTACAATGCTTTAGAATGCGACTTTAAACAATGTCATCCATTTTCGAACCTTAAGAATCCGCAACTGTAATAATGTCATCTACTTACAATGCTTTAGAATCGTACTTTAAACAATATCATCTATTTTTAAACCTTAAGAGTCCGCCACTTGAACAAAGTCATCTATTTACAATGCTTTAGAATCCGACTTTAAACGATATCATCTATTTTAAGACCTTAAGAATCCGCAACTTGAACACAGTCATCTATTTACAATGCTTTAGAATCCGACTTTAAACTATGTCATCTATTTTCAAACATCAAGCATCCGCAACTTGAACAAGGTCATCTATTTACAATGATTTAGAATCCGACTATAAACGATATCATCTATTTTCAAACCTAAAGTATCGGCCACTTGAACAAAGTCATCTATTTACAATGCTTTAGAATCCGACTTTAAACGATATCATCTATTTTCAAACCTAAAGAATCCGCAACTGGAACAAAGTCATCTATTTACAATGCTTTATAATCCGACTTTAAATGATATCATCTATTTTCAAAACTTAAGCATCCGCAACTGTAATAAAGTCATCTACTTACAATGCTTTAGAATCGTACTTTAAACAATATCATCTATTTTCAAACCTAAAGTATCGGCCACTTGAACAAAGTCATCTATTTACAATGCTGTAGAATCCGACTTTAAACGATATCATCTATTTTAAAACCTTAAGAATCGGCAACTTGAACAAAGTCATCTATTTACAATGCTTTGGAATCCGACTTTAAACGATATCATCTATTTTGAAACCTTAAGAATCCGCAACTTGAACAAAGTCATCTATTTACAATACTTTAGAATCCGACTTTTAACGATATCATCTATTTTCAAACCTTAAGAATCCGCAACTTGAACAAAGTCATCTATTTACAATGCTTTAGAATCCGACTTTAAACGATATCATCTATCTTCAAACCTTAAGAATCCGCAACTTGAACAAAGTCATCTATTTACAATGCTTTAGAATGAGACTTTAAACAATATCATCTATTTTCAAACCTCAAGAATCCGCAACTTGAACAAAGTCATCTATTTACAATGCTTTAGAATCCGACTTACACGATATAATCTTTTTTCAAACTATCAGAGTCCGCAACTTGAACAAAGTCCTTTATTTACAATGCTTTAGAATCGTACTTTAACCGATATCATCTATTTTCAATCCTTAAGAATCCGCAACATGAACAAAGTCATCTATTTACAATGCTTTAGAATCTGACTTAAAACAATATAATCTATTTTCAAACCTTAAGAATCCGCAACTTGAACAAAGTCATCTATTAACAATGCTTTAGAATCCGACTTTAAACGATATCATCTATTTTCAAAACTTAAGAATCGGTAAATTGAACAAAGTCCTCTATTTAAAATGATTTAGAATCCGACTTTAAACGATATCATCTATTTTCAAACCTTAAGAATCTGCAATTTGAACTAAGTCATCTATTTACAATGCTTTAGAATCTAACTTTAAACGATATCATCTATTTTCAAACCTTAAGAATCGGCAACTTGAACAAAGTCATCTATTTACAATGCTTTAGAATCCGACTTTAAACTATGTCATCTATTTTCAAACATCAAGCATCTGCAACTTGAACAAAGTCATCTATTTACAATGTTTTAGAATCCGACTATAAACGATATCATCTATTTTCAAACCTAAAGTATCGGCTACTTAGACAAAGTCATCTATTTAAAATGCTGTAGAATCCGACTTTAAACGATATCATCTATTTTCAAACCTTAAGAATCCGCAACTTAACAAAGTCATCTATTTACAATGCTTTAGAATCCGACTTTAAACGATATCATCTATTTTCAAACCTTAAGAATCCGCAACTTGAACAAAGTCATCTATTTACAATGCTTTAGAATCCGACTTAAAAGGATATCATCTATTTTCAAACCTTAAGAATCCGCAACTGGAACAAAGTCATCTATTTACAATGCTTTAGAATCCGACTTTTACCGATATCATCTATTTTCAAACCTTAAGAATCCGCAACTTGAAAAAAGTCATCGTTTTACAATGCTTTAGAATGCGACTTTAAACAATGTCATCTATTTTCAAACCTTAAGAATCCGCAACTGTAATAAAGTCATCTACTTACAATGCTTTAGAATTGTACTTTAAACAATATCATCTATTTTAAAACCTTAAGAATCCGCAACTTGATAAAAGTCATCTATTTAGAATGCTTTAGAATCCGACTTTAAACGATATCATCTATTTTCAAACCTTAAGAATCCGCAACTTGAACAAAGTCATCTATTTACAATGCTTAAGAATCCGACTTTAAACTATGTCATCTATTTTCAAACATCAAGCATCCGCAACTTGAACAAGGTCATCTATTTACAATGCTTTAGAATCCGACTATAAACAGTATCATCTATGTTAAAACCTAAAGTATCGGCCACTTGAACAAAGTCATCTATTTAAAATGCTGTAGAATCCGACTTTAAACGATATCATCTATTTTAAAACCTTAAGAATCCGCAACTTTACAAAGTCATCTATTTACAATGCTTTAGAATCCGACTTTAAACGATATCATCTATTTTAACCCCCTTAAGAATCCGCAACTTGAACAAAGTCATCTATTAACAATGCTTTAGAATCCGACTTTAAACGATATAATCTATTTTCAAACCTTAAGAATCCGCAACTTGAACAAAGTCATCTATTTACAATGCTTTAGAATCCGACTTTGAACGATATCATCTATTTTCAAACCTTAAGAATCCGCAACTTGAACAAAGTCATCTATTTACAATGCTTTAGAATCCGACTTTAAAGGATTTCATCTATTTTCAAACCTTAAGAATCCGCCACTTGAACAAAGTCATCTATTTACAATGCTTTAGAATCCGACTTTTACCGATATCATCTATTTTCAAACCTTAAGAATCCGCAACTTGAACAAAGTCATCTATTTACAATGCTTTAGAATGCGACTTTAAACAATGTCATCCATTTTCGAACCTTAAGAATCCGCAACTGTAATAAAGTCATCTACTTACAATGCTTTAGAATCGTACTTTAAACAATATCATCTATTTTTAAACCTTAAGAGTCCGCCACTTGAACAAAGTCATCTATTTACAATGCTTTAGAATCCGACTTTAAACGATATCATCTATTTTAAAACCTTAAGAATCCGCAACTTGAACACAGTCATCTATTTACAATGCTTTAGAATCCGACTTTAAACTATGTCATCTATTTTCAAACATCAAGCATCCGCAACTTGAACAAGGTCATCTATTTACAATGATTTAGAATCCGACTATCAACGATATCATCTATTTTCAAACCTAAAGTATCGGCCACTTGAACAAAGTCATCTATTTACAATGCTTTAGAATCCGACTTTAAACGATATCATCTATTTTCAAACCTAAAGAATCCGCAACTGGAACAAAGTCATCTATTTACAATGCTTTATAATCCGACTTTAAATGATATCATCTATTTTCAAAACTTAAGCATCCGCAACTGTAATAAAGTCATCTACGTACAATGCTTTAGAATCGTACTTTAAACAATATCATCTATTTTCAAACCTAAAGTATCGGCCACTTGAACAAAGTCATCTATTTACAATGCTGTAGAATCCGACTTTAAACGATATCATCTATTTTAAAACCTTAAGAATCGGCAACTTGAACAAAGTCATCTATTTACAATGCTTTGGAATCCGACTTTAAACGATATCATCTATTTTGAAACCTTAAGAATCCGCAACTTGAACAAAGTCATCTATTTACAATACTTTAGAATCCGACTTTTAACGATATCATCTATTTTCAAACCTTAAGAATCCGCAACTTGAACAAAGTCATCTATTTACAATGCTTTAGAATCCGACTTTAAACGATATCATCTATCTTCAAACCTTAAGAATCCGCAACTTGAACAAAGTCATCTATTTACAATGCTTTAGAATGAGACTTTAAACAATATCATCTATTTTCAAACCTCAAGAATCCGCAACTTGAACAAAGTCATCTATTTACAATGCTTTAGAATCCGACTTACACGATATAATCTTTTTTCAAACTATCAGAGTCCGCAACTTGAACAAAGTCATTTATTTACAATGCTTTAGAATCGTACTTTAACCGATATCATCTATTTTCAATCCTTAAGAATCCGCAACATGAACAAAGTCATCAATTTACAATGCTTTAGAATCTGACTTAAAACAATATCATCTATTTTCAAACCTTAAGAATCCGCAACTTGAACAAAGTCATCTATTAACAATGCTTTAGAATCCGACTTTAAACGATATAATCTATTTTCAAACTATCAGAGTCCGCAACTTGAACAAAGTCATCTATTTACAATGCTTTAGAATCCGACTTTAAACGATATCATCTATTTTCAAACCTAAAGTATCGGCCACTTGAACAAAGTCATCTATTTACAATGCTGTAGAATCCGACTTTAAACGATATCATCTATTTTAAAACCTTAAGAATCGGCAACTTGAACAAAGTCATCTATTTACAATGCTTTGGAATCCGACTTTAAACGATATCATCTATTTTCAAAGCTTAAGAATCGGCAACTTGAACAAAGTCATCTATTTACAATGCTTTAGAATCTTACTTTAAACGATATCATCTATTTTCAAACTTAAAGAATCCGCAACTGTAATAAAGTCATCTACTTACAATGCTTTAGAATCGTACTTTAAACGATATCATCTATTTTCAAACATTGAGAATCCGCAACTTGAACAAGGTCATCTATTTACAATGCTTTAGAATCGTACTTTAAACGATATCATCTATTTTCAAACCTAAAGTATCGGCCACTTGAACAAAGTCATCTATTTACAATGCTGTAGAATCCGACTTTAAACGATATCATCTATTTTAAAACCTTAAGAATCGGCAACTTGAACAAAGTCATCTATTTACAATGCTTTAGAATCCGACTTTAAAGGATATAATCTATTTTCAAAGCTTTAGAATCGACAACTTGAACAAAGTCATCTATTTACAATGCTTTAGAATCCGACTTTAAACGATATCATCTATTTGCAAACCTAAAGAACTCGCAACTTGAACAAAGTCATCTATTTACAATGCTTTAGAATCCGATTTTAAACGATATCATCTATTTACAACTTTAAGAATCCGCAATTTGAACAAAGTGATCTATTTACAATGCTTTAGAATCTGACTTTAAACGATATCATCTATTTTCAAACCTTAAGAATCCGCAACTTGAACAAAGTCATCTATTTACAATGCTTTAGAATCCGACTTAAAACGATATCATCTATTTTCAAACCTTAAGAATCTGCAACTTGAACAAAGTCATCTATTTACAATAATTTAGAATCCGACTTTTAACGATATCATCTATTTTCAAACCTTAAGAATCCGCAACTTGAACAAAGTCATCAATTTACAATGCTTTAGAATCCGACTTTAAACGATATCATCTATTTTCAAACCTTAAGAATCCGCAACTTGAACAAAGTCATCTATTTACAATGCTTTAGAATGCGACTTTAAACAATATCATCTATTTTCAAACCTTAAGAATCCGCAACTTGAACAAAGTCATCTATTTACAATGCTTTAGAATCCGACTTTAAACGATATCATCTATTTTCTAACCTTTAGAATCGGAAACTTTAACAAAGTCATCTATTTACAATGCTTTAGAATCCGACTTTAAACGATATCATCTATTTTCAAAACTTAAGAATCGGCAAATTGAACAAAGTCCTCTATTTAAAATGATTTAGAATCCGACTTTAAACGATATCATCTATTTTCAAACCTTAAGAATCGGCAATTTGAACTAAGTCATCTATTTACAATGCTTTAGAATCTCACTTTAAACGATATCATCTATTTCCAAACCTTAAGAATGCACAACTTTAACAATGTCATCTATTTACAACTCTTTAGAATCCGACTTACAACAATATCATCTATTTTCAAACGTTAAGAATCGGCAACTTGAACAAAGTCATCTATTAACAATGCTTTAGAATCCGACTTTAAACGATATCATCTATTTTAAAACTTTAAGAATCGGCAACTAGAACAAAGTCATCTTTTTACAATGCTTTAGAATCCGACTTTAAACGATATCATCTATTTTCAAACTTTTAGAATCCGCAACTTGAACAATGTCATCTATTTACAATGCTTTGGAATCCGACTTTAAAAGATATCATCTATTTTCAAACCTTAAGAATCCGCAACTTGAACAAAGTCATCTATTTACAATGGTTTACAATCCGACTTTAAACGATATCATCGATTTTGCAACTTTTAGAATCCGTAACTTGAACAAAGTCATCTATTTACAATGCTTTAGAATCCGACTTTAAACATTATCATCTTTTTTCACACCTTAAGAATCCACAACTTTAACAATGTCATCTATTTACAATTCTTTAGAATCCGACTTACAACAATATCATCTATTTTCAAACGTTAAGAATCGGCAACTTGAACAAAGTCATCTATTTACAATGATTTAGAATTCGACTTTAAATGATATCATCTATTTTCAAACCTAAAGTATCGGCAACTTGAACAAAGTCATCTATTTAAAATGCTGTAGAATCCGACTTTAAACGATATCATCTATTTTCAAACCTTAAGAATCCGCAACTTTACAAAGTCATCTATTTACAATGCTTTAGAATCCGACTTTAAACGATATCATCTATTTTAACCCCCTTAAGAATCCGCAACTTGAACAAAGTCATCTATTAACAATGCTTTAGAATCCGACTTTAAACGATATAATCTATTTTCAAACCTTAAGAATCCGTAACTTGAACAAAGTCATCTATTTACAATGCTTTAGAATCCGACTTTGAACGATATCATCTATTTTCAAACCTTAAGAATCCGCAACTTGAACAAAGTCATCTATTTACAATGCTTTAGAATCCGACTTTAAAGGATTTCATCTATTTTCAAACCTTAAGAATCCGCCACTTGAACAAAGTCATCTATTTACAATGCTTTAGAATCCGACTTTTACCGATATCATCTATTTTCAAACCTTAAGAATCCGCAACTTGAACAAAGTCATCTATTTACAATGCTTTAGAATGCGACTTTAAACAATGTCATCCATTTTCGAACCTTAAGAATCCGCAACTGTAATAAAGTCATCTACTTACAATGCTTTAGAATCGTACTTTAAACAATATCATCTATTTTTAAACCTTAAGAGTCCGCCACTTGAACAAAGTCATCTATTTACAATGCTTTAGAATCCGACTTTAAACGATATCATCTATTTTAAAACCTTAAGAATCCGCAACTTGAACACAGTCATCTATTTACAATGCTTTAGAATCCGACTTTAAACTATGTCATCTATTTTCAAACATCAAGCATCCGCAACTTGAACAAGGTCATCTATTTACAATGATTTAGAATCCGACTATAAACGATATCATCTATTTTCAAACCTAAAGTATCGGCCACTTGAACAAAGTCATCTATTTACAATGCTTTAGAATCCGACTTTAAACGATATCATCTATTTTCAAACCTAAAGAATCCGCAACTGGAACAAAGTCATCTATTTACAATGCTTTATAATCCGACTTTAAATGATATCATCTATTTTCAAAACTTAAGCATCCGCAACTGTAATAAAGTCATCTACTTACAATGCTTTAGAATCGTACTTTAAACAATATCATCTATTTTCAAACCTAAAGTATCGGCCACTTGAACAAAGTCATCTATTTACAATGCTGTAGAATCCGACTTTAAACGATATCATCTATTTTAAAACCTTAAGAATCGGCAACTTGAACAAAGTCATCTATTTACAATGCTTTGGAATCCGACTTTAAACGATATCATCTATTTTGAAACCTTAAGAATCCGCAACTTGAACAAAGTCATCTATTTACAATACTTTAGAATCCGACTTTTAACGATATCATCTATTTTCAAACCTTAAGAATCCGCAACTTGAACAAAGTCATCTATTTACAATGCTTTAGAATCCGACTTTAAACGATATCATCTATCTTCAAACCTTAAGAATCCGCAACTTGAACAAAGTCATCTATTTACAATGCTTTAGAATGAGACTTTAAACAATATCATCTATTTTCAAACCTCAAGAATCCGCAACTTGAACAAAGTCATCTATTTACAATGCTTTAGAATCCGACTTACACGATATAATCTTTTTTCAAACTATCAGAGTCCGCAACTTGAACAAAGTCATTTATTTACAATGCTTTAGAATCGTACTTTAACCGATATCATCTATTTTCAATCCTTAAGAATCCGCAACATGAACAAAGTCATCTATTTACAATGCTTTAGAATCTGACTTAAAACAATATAATCTATTTTCAAACCTTAAGAATCCGCAACTTGAACAAAGTCATCTATTAACAATGCTTTAGAATCCGACTTTAAACGATATCATCTATTTTCAAAACTTAAGAATCGGTAAATTGAACAAAGTCCTCTATTTAAAATGATTTAGAATCCGACTTTAAACGATATCATCTATTTTCAAACCTTAAGAATCTGCAATTTGAACTAAGTCATCTATTTACAATGCTTTAGAATCTCACTTTAAACGATATCATCTATTTTCAAACCTTAAGAATCGGCAACTTGAACAAAGTCATCTATTTACAATGCTTTAGAATCCGACTTTAAACTATGTCATCTATTTTCAAACATCAAGCATCTGCAACTTGAACAAAGTCATCTATTTACAATGTTTTAGAATCCGACTATAAACGATATCATCTATTTTCAAACCTAAAGTATCGGCTACTTAGACAAAGTCATCTATTTAAAATGCTGTAGAATCCGACTTTAAACGATATCATCTATTTTCAAACCTTAAGAATCCGCAACTTAACAAAGTCATCTATTTACAATGCTTTAGAATCCGACTTTAAACGATATCATCTATTTTCAAACCTTAAGAATCCGCAACTTGAACAAAGTCATCTATTTACAATGCTTTAGAATCCGACTTAAAAGGATATCATCTATTTTCAAACCTTAAGAATCCGCAACTGGAACAAAGTCATCTATTTACAATGCTTTAGAATCCGACTTTTACCGATATCATCTATTTTCAAACCTTAAGAATCCGCAACTTGAAAAAAGTCATCTATTTACAATGCTTTAGAATCCGACTTTAAACAATGTCATCTATTTTCAAACCTTAAGAATCCGCAACTGTAATAAAGTCATCTACTTACAATGCTTTAGAATTGTACTTTAAACAATATCATCTATTTTAAAACCTTAAGAATCCGCAACTTGATAAAAGTCATCTATTTACAATGCTTTAGAATCCGACGTTAAACGATATCATCTATTTTCAAACCTTAAGAATCCGCAACTTGAACAAAGTCATCTATTTACAATGCTTAAGAATCCGACTTTAAACTATGTCATCTATTTTCAAACATCAAGCATCCGCAACTTGAACAAGGTCATCTATTTACAATGCTTTAGAATCCGACTATAAACAGTATCATCTATGTTAAAACCTAAAGTATCGGCCACTTGAACAAAGTCATCTATTTAAAATGCTGTAGAATCCGACTTTAAACGATATCATCTATTTTAAAACCTTAAGAATCCGCAACTTTACAAAGTCATCTATTTACAATGCTTTAGAATCCGACTTTAAACGATATCATCTATTTTAACCCCCTTAAGAATCCGCAACTTGAACAAAGTCATCTATTAACAATGCTTTAGAATCCGACTTTAAACGATATAATCTATTTTCAAACCTTAAGAATCCGCAACTTGAACAAAGTCATCTATTTACAATGCTTTAGAATCCGACTTTGAACGATATCATCTATTTTCAAACCTTAAGAATCCGCAACTTGAACAAAGTCATCTATTTACAATGCTTTAGAATCCGACTTTAAAGGATTTCATCTATTTTCAAACCTTAAGAATCCGCCACTTGAACAAAGTCATCTATTTACAATGCTTTAGAATCCGACTTTTACCGATATCATCTATTTTCAAACCTTCAGAATCCGCAACTTGAACAAAGTCATCTATTTACAATGCTTTAGAATGCGACTTTAAACAATGTCATCCATTTTCGAACCTTAAGAATCCGCAACTGTAATAAAGTCATCTACTTACAATGCTTTAGAATCGTACTTTAAACAATATCATCTATTTTTAAACCTTAAGAGTCCGCCACTTGAACAAAGTCATCTATTTACAATGCTTTAGAATCCGACTTTAAACGATATCATCTATTTTAAAACCTTAAGAATCCGCAACTTGAACACAGTCATCTATTTACAATGCTTTAGAATCCGACTTTAAACTATGTCATCTATTTTCAAACATCAAGCATCCGCAACTTGAACAAGGTCATCTATTTACAATGATTTAGAATCCGACTATCAACGATATCATCTATTTTCAAACCTAAAGTATCGGCCACTTGAACAAAGTCATCTATTTACAATGCTTTAGAATCCGACTTTAAACGATATCATCTATTTTCAAACCTAAAGAATCCGCAACTGGAACAAAGTCATCTATTTACAATGCTTTATAATCCGACTTTAAATGATATCATCTATTTTCAAAACTTAAGCATCCGCAACTGTAATAAAGTCATCTACGTACAATGCTTTAGAATCGTACTTTAAACAATATCATCTATTTTCAAACCTAAAGTATCGGCCACTTGAACAAAGTCATCTATTTACAATGCTGTAGAATCCGACTTTAAGCGATATCATCTATTTTAAAACCTTAAGAATCGGCAACTTGAACAAAGTCATCTATTTACAATGCTTTGGAATCCGACTTTAAACGATATCATCTATTTTGAAACCTTAAGAATCCGCAACTTGAACAAAGTCATCTATTTACAATACTTTAGAATCCGACTTTTAACGATATCATCTATTTTCAAACCTTAAGAATCCGCAACTTGAACAAAGTCATCTATTTACAATGCTTTAGAATCCGACTTTAAACGATATCATCTATCTTCAAACCTTAAGAATCCGCAACTTGAACAAAGTCATCTATTTACAATGCTTTAGAATGAGACTTTAAACAATATCATCTATTTTCAAACCTCAAGAATCCGCAACTTGAACAAAGTCATCTATTTACAATGCTTTAGAATCGACTTACACGATATAATCTTTTTTCAAACTATCAGAGTCCGCAACTTGAACAAAGTCATTTATTTACAATGCTTTAGAATCGTACTTTAACCGATATCATCTATTTTCAATCCTTAAGAATCCGCAACATGAACAAAGTCATCTATTTACAATGCTTTAGAATCTGACTTAAAACAATATCATCTATTTTCAAACCTTAAGAATCCGCAACTTGAACAAAGTCATCTATTAACAATGCTTTAGAATCCGACTTTAAACGATATAATCTATTTTCAAACTATCAGAGTCCGCAACTTGAACAAAGTCATCTATTTACAATGCTTTAGAATCCGACTTTAAACGATATCATCTATTTTCAAACCTAAAGTATCGGCCACTTGAACAAAGTCATCTATTTACAATGCTGTAGAATCCGACTTTAAACGATATCATCTATTTTAAAACCTTAAGAATCGGCAACTTGAACAAAGTCATCTATTTACAATGCTTTGGAATCCGACTTTAAACGATATCATCTATTTTCAAAGCTTAAGAATCGGCAACTTGAACAAAGTCATCTATTTACAATGCTTTAGAATCTTACTTTAAACGATATCATCTATTTTCAAACCTAAAGAATCCGCAACTGTAATAAAGTCATCTACTTACAATGCTTTAGAATCGTACTTTAAACGATATCATCTATTTTCAAACATTGAGAATCCGCAACTTGAACAAGGTCATCTATTTACAATGCTTTAGAATCGTACTTTAAACGATATCATCTATTTTCAAACCTAAAGTATCGGCCACTTGAACAAAGTCATCTATTTACAATGCTGTAGAATCCGACTTTAAACGATATCATCTATTTTAAAACCTTAAGAATCGGCAACTTGAACAAAGTCATCTATTTACAATGCTTTAGAATCCGACTTTAAAGGATATAATCTATTTTCAAAGCTTTAGAATCGACAACTTGAACAAAGTCATCTATTTACAATGCTTTAGAATCCGACTTTAAACGATATCATCTATTTTCAAACCTAAAGAACTCGCAACTTGAACAAAGTCATCTATTTACAATGCTTTAGAATCCGATTTTAAACGATATCATCTATTTACAACTTTAAGAATCCGCAATTTGAACAAAGTGATCTATTTACAATGCTTTAGAATCTGACTTTAAACGATATCATCTATTTTCAAACCTTAAGAATCCGCAACTTGAACAAAGTCATCTATTTACAATGCTTTAGAATCCGACTTAAAACGATATCATCTATTTTCAAACCTTAAGAATCTGCAACTTGAACAAAGTCATCTATTTACAATAATTTAGAATCCGACTTTTAACGATATCATCTATTTTCAAACCTTAAGAATCCGCAACTTGAACAAAGTCATCTATTTACAATGCTTTAGAATCCGACTTTAAACGATATCATCTATTTTCAAACCTTAAGAATCCGCAACTTGAACAAAGTCATCTATTTACAATGCTTTAGAATGCGACTTTAAACAATATCATCTATTTTCAAACCTTAAGAATCCGCAACTTGAACAAAGTCATCTATTTACAATGCTTTAGAATCCGACTTTAAACGATATCATCTATTTTCTAACCTTTAGAATCGGAAACTTTAACAAAGTCATCTATTTACAATGCTTTAGAATCCGACTTTAAACGATATCATCTATTTTCAAAACTTAAGAATCGGCAAATTGAACAAAGTCCTCTATTTAAAATGATTTAGAATCCGACTTTAAACGATATCATCTATTTTCAAACCTTAAGAATCGGCAATTTGAACTAAGTCATCTATTTACAATGCTTTAGAATCTCACTTTAAACGATATCATCTATTTTCAAACCTTAAGAATGCACAACTTTAACAATGTCATCTATTTACAACTCTTTAGAATCCGACTTACAACAATATCATCTATTTTCAAACGTTAAGAATCGGCAACTTGAACAAAGTCATCTATTAACAATGCTTTAGAATCCGACTTTAAACGATATCATCTATTTTAAAACTTTAAGAATCGGCAACTAGAACAAAGTCATCTTTTTACAATGCTTTAGAATCCGACTTTAAACGATATCATCTATTTTCAAACTTTTAGAATCCGCAACTTGAACAATGTCATCTATTTACAATGCTTTGGAATCCGACTTTAAAAGATATCATCTATTTTCAAACCTTAAGAATCCGCAACTTGAACAAAGTCATCTATTTACAATGGTTTACAATCCGACTTTAAACGATATCATCGATTTTGCAACTTTTAGAATCCGTAACTTGAACAAAGTCATCTATTTACAATGCTTTAGAATCCGACTTTAAACATTATCATCTTTTTTCACACCTTAAGAATCCACAACTTTAACAATGTCATCTATTTACAATTCTTTAGAATCCGACTTACAACAATATCATCTATTTTCAAACCTTAAGAATCCGAAACTTGAACAAAGTCATCTATTTACAATGATTTAGAATTCGACTTTAAATGATATCATCTATTTTCAAACCTTAAGAATCGGCAACTTGAACAAAGTAATCTATTTACAGTGCTTTAGAATCCGACTTTAAACGATATCATCTATTCCCAAACCTTAAGAATGCGCAACTTGAACAAAGTCATCTATTTACAATGCATTAGAATCAGACTTTAAACAATATCATCTATTTTCAAACCTTAAGAATCTGCAACTTGAACAAAGTGATCAATTTACAATGCTTTAGAATCTTACTTTAAACGATATAATCTATTTTCAAAGCTTAAGAACGGGCAATTTGTAAGAAAGCCATCTATTTACAATGCTTTAGAATCTCACTTTAACCGACATCATCGATTTTCAAACCGTAAGAATCGGTAACTTGAACAAAATCATCTATTTACAATGCTTTAGAATCCGACTTTAAACGATATTATCTATTTACAAACCTTAAGAATCCGCAACTTGAACAAAGTCATCTATTTACAATGCGTTAGAATCCGACTTTAAACGATATCATCTATTTTCAAACCTTAAGAATCCGCAACTTGATCAAAGTCATCTATTTACAATGCTTTAGAATCACACTTGCAACGATATCATCTTATTTAAAATGCTTTTGAATCCTACTTTAAACATTATCTTCTATTTTCAAACCTTAAGAATCCGATCCTTGAACAAAGTCATCTATTTACAATGCTTTAGAATCCGACTTTAAACGATATCATCTATTTTCACCCCCTTAAGAATCCGCAACTTGAACAAAGTCATTTATTTACAATGCTTTAGAATCCGACTTTAAACGATATAATCTATTTTCAAACCTTAAGAATCCGCAACTTTAACAAAGTCATCTATTTACAATGCTTTAGAATCCGACTTTAAACGATATCATCTATTTTCAAACCTTAAGAATCCGCAACTTGAACAAAGTCATCTATTTACAATGCTTTAGAATCCGACTTTAAAGGATATCATCTATTTTCAAACCTTAAGAATCCGCAACTTGAACAAAGTCATCCATTTACAATGCTTTAGAATTCGACTTTTACCGATATCATCTATTTTCAAACCTTAAGAATCCGCAACTTGAACAAAGTCATCTATTTACAATGCTTTAGAACGCGACTTTAAACAATGTCATCTATTTTCAAACCTTAAGAATCCGCAACTGTAATAAAGTCATCTACTTATAATGCTTTAGAATCGTACTTCAAACAATATCATCTATTTTCAAACCTTAAGAGTCCGCCACTTGAACAAAGTCATCTATTTACAATGCTTTACAATTCGACTTTAAACGATATCATCTATTTTCAAACCTTAAGAATCCGCAACTTGGACAAAGTCATCTATTTACAATGCTTTAGAATCCGACTTTAAATGATATAATCTATTTTCAAAGCTTTAGAATCGGCAACTTGAACAAAGTCATCTATTTACAATGCTTTAGAATCCGACTTTAAAGGATATAATCTATTTTCAAAGCTTTAGAATCGGCAACTTGAACAAAGTCATCTATTTACAATGCTTTAGAATCCGACTTTAAACTATGTCATCTATTTTCAAACATCAAGAATCCGCAACTTGAACAAAGTCATCTATTTACAATGCTTTAGAATCCGACTTTAAAGGATATAATCTATTTTCAAAGCTTTAGAATCGGCAACTTGAACAAAGTCATCTATTTACAATGCTTTAGAATCCGATTTTAAACGATATCATCTATTTACAACTTTAAGAATCCGCAATTTGAACAAAGTCATCTATTTACAATGCTTTAGAATCTGACTTTAAACGATATCATCTATTTTCAAACCTTAAGAATCCGCAACTTGAACAAAGTCATCTATTTACAATGCTTTAGAATCCGACTTTAAACGATATCATCCATTTTCAACCCTTAAGAATCCGCAACTTGAACAAAGTCATCTATTTACAATAATTTAGAATCCGACTTTTAACGATATCATCTATTTTCAAACCTTAAGAATCCGCAACTGGAACAAAGTCATCTATTTACAATGCTTTAGAATCCGACTTTAAACGATATCATCTATTTTCAAACCTTAAGAATCCGCAACTTGAACAAAGTCATCTATTTACAATGCTTTAGAATGTGACTTTAAACAATATCATCTATTTTCAAACATTAAGAATCCGCAACTTGAACAAAGTCATCTATTTACAATGCTTTAGAATCCGACTTTAAACGATATAATCTATTTTCAAACCTAAAGTATCGGCCACTTGAACAAAGTCATCTATTTACAATGCTGTAGAATCCGACTTTAAACCATATCATCTATTTTAAAACCTTAAGAATCGGCAACTTGAACAAAGTCATCTACTTACAATGCTTTAGAATCGTACTTTAAACAATATCATCTATTTTCAAACCTTAAGAGTCCGCCACTTAAACAAAGTCATCTATTTACAATGCTTTAGAATCCGACTTGAAACGATATCATCTATTTTCGAACCTTAAGAATCCGCAACTTGAACAAAGTCATCTATTTACAATGCTTTAGAATCCGACTTAAAACGATATCATCTATTTTCAAACATTAAGAATCCGCAACTTGAACAAGGTCATCTATTTACAATGCTTTAGAATCCGACTTGAAACGATATGATCTATTTTCAAACCTTAAGAATCCGCAACTTAAACAAAGTCATCTATTTACAATGCTTTAGAATCCGACTTAAAACGATATCATCTATTTTCAAACATTAAGAATCCGCAACTTGAACACGGTCATCTATTTTCAAACCTAAAGTATCGGCCACTTGAACAAAGTCATCTATTTACAATGCTGTAGAATCCGACCTTAAACGATATCATCTATTTTAAAACCTTAAGAATCGGCAACTTGAACAAAGTCATCTATTTACAATGCTTTGGAATCCGACTTTAAACGATATCATCTATTTACAACTTTAACTATTTAACTAACTATGTTAAAAGCTTAAGAATCGGCAAATTGAACAAAGTCCTCTATTTAAAATGATTTAGAATCCGACTTTAAACGATATCATCTATTTTCAAACCTTAAGAATCGGCAATTTGCACTAAGTCATCTATTTACAATGCTTTAGAATCTCACTTTAAACGATATCATCTATTTTCAAACCTTAAGAATCGGCAACTAAAACAAAGTCATCTATTTACAATGCTTTAGAATCCGACTTTTAACGATATCATCTATTTTCAAACCTTAAGAATCGGCAATTTGAACTAAGTCATCTATTTACAATGCTTTAGAATCTCACTTTAAACGATATGATCTATTTTAAAACCTTAAGAATCGGCAACTAGAACTCAGTCATCGATTTACAATGCTTTAGAATCCGACTTTAAACATCATCATCTATTTTCAAACCTTAAGAATCTTCAACTTTAACAAAGTCATCTATTTACAATTCATTAGAACCCGACTTTAAACAATATCATCTATATTCAAACCTTAAGAATCCGCAACTTGAACAAAGTCATCTATTTACAATGCTTTAGAATCCGACTTGAAACGATATCATCTATTTTCAAACCATAAGAGTCCGTAACTTGAACAAAGTCATCTATTTACAATGCTTAAGAATCCGACTTTAAACGATATCATTTATTTTAAAATCTTAAGAATCTGCAACTTGAACAAAATCATCTATTTACAATGCTTTAGTATCCGACATTAAACGATATCATCTACTTTCAAACCTTGAGAATCCTCAACTTGAACAAAGTAATCTATTTACAATGCTTTAGAATCCGACTTTAAACGATATCGTTATTTTCAAACCTTGAGAATCCGCAACTTGATCAAAGTCATCTATTTATCATTCTTTTGAATCCGACTTTAAACGACATCATCTATTTTCAAACATTAAGAATCGGAAACTTGAACAAAGTCATCTATTTACAATGCTTTAGAATCCGACTTCAAACGGTATAATCTATTTTCGAACCTGAAGAATCCGCAACTTGAACAAAGTCATCTATATACAATGCTTTAGAATCCGACTTTAAACGATATCATCTATTTTCAAACCTTAAGAATCGGGATCTTGTACAAAGTCATCTATTTAAAAATGCTTTAGAATCCGAATTTAAACGATATCATCTATTTTCAAACCTTAAGATTCCGCAACTTAAACAAAGTCATCTATTTACAATGATTTAGTATCCGACATTAAACGATATCATCTATTTGTAGACATTAACAACTCGAAACTTGAACCACGTCATCTATTTACAATGCTTTAGAATCCGACTTGAAACGATATCATCTATTTTCAAACCTTAAGAATCCGGAACTGGAACAAAGTCATCTATTTACAATGCTTCAGAATCCGACTTTAAACGATATCATCTATTTTCAAACATTAAGAATCCGCTACTTAAAAAAAGTCATCTATTTACAATGCTTTAGTATCCGACATTAAACGATATTATCTACTTTCCAACCTTGTGAATCCTTACTTGAACAAAGTCATCTATTTACAATGCTTTAGAAACCGACTATAACCGATATAATCGACTTTCAAACCTTGACAATCCGCAAATTGAACAAAGTCATCTATTTCCAATGCTTTAGAATCTGACTTTAAACAATATCATCTATTTTCAAACCTTGAGAATCCTCAACTTGAACAAAGTCATCTATTTACAATGCTTTAGAATGCAACTTTAAACAATATCATCTATTTTCAAGCCTTAAGAATCCGCAACTGTAATAAAGTCAGCTACTTACAATGCTTTAGAATCGTACTTTAAACAATATCATCTATTTTCACACCTTAAGAGTCCGCAACTTGAACAAAGTCATCTATTTACAATGCTTTAGAATCCGACTTTAAACGATATCATCTATTTTAAAATCTTAAGAATCCGCTACTTGAATAAAGTCATCTATTTACAATGATTTAGAATCCGACTGTAAACTATATTATCTATTTTCAATCTTTAAGAATCGGCAACTTGAACAACGTCATCTATTTACAATGCTTTAGAATATGACTTGAAACGATATAATCTATTTTCAAAACTTAAGAATCCGCAACTGGAACAAAGTCATCTATTTACAATGCTTTAGAATCCGACTTTCAACGATATCATCTATTTTCAAACCTTAAGCATCCGCAACTTGAACACAGTCATCTATTTACAATGCTTTAGAATCCGACTTTAAACATGATCATCTATTTTCAAACCGAAAGAATCGGAAACTTGAACAAAGTCATCTATTTACAATCTTTTAGAATCCGAATTAAAACAATATTATCTATTTTCAAACCTTAAGAATCAGCAACTTGAACAAAGTCATCTATTTACAATGCTTTAGAATCCGACTTTAAACGATATCATCTATTTTCAAACATTAAGATTCCGCAACTTGCACAAGTCATCTATTTACAATGCTAAAGAATCCGACTTTAAACGATATCATCTATTTTCAAACCTCAAGAATCCGCAACTTGAATAAAGTCCTCTATTTACAATGCTTTAGAAACCGTCTTTAAAAGATATCATCTATTTTCAAACCTTAAGAATCAGAAACTTGAACAAAGTCATCTATTTACAAGGCTTTAGAATCCAACTTTAAACGATATCATCTATTTTCAAACCTAAAAAATCGCAACTTGAACAAAGTCATCTATTTACAATGCTTTGGAATCCGACTTTAAGCGATATCATCTATTTTAAAACCTAAAAAATTCGCAACTTGAACAAAGTCATCAATTTATAATGCTTTATAATCCGACTTTAAATGATATCATCTATTTTCAAACCTCAAGAATACGTAACTTGAACATAATAATCTATTTACAATGCTTTAGTATCCGACATTAAACGATATCATCTATTTTCAAACCTTCAGTATCAGACACTTGAACAAAGTCATCTATTTACAATGCTTTGGAATCCGACTTTAAACGATATCATCTATTTTCAAACCTAAAGAATCCGCAACTTGAACAAAGTCATCTATTTACAATGCTTTAGAATCTGACTTTAAACAATATCATCTATTTTCAAACCTTAAGAATCCGCAACTTGAACAAAGTCATCTATTAACAATGCTTTAGAATCCGACTTTAAACGATATCATCTATTTTCAAACCTTTAGAGTCCGCAACTTGAACAAAGTCATCTATTTACAATGCTTTAGCATCCGACTTTACCGATATCATCTATTTTCAAACCTCAAGAATCGGCCACTTGAACAAGGTCATCTATTTACAATGCTTTAGTATCCGACATTAAATGATATCATCTAGTTTTAAACTTTAAGAACTCGCAACTTGAACAAAGTCATCTATTTACAATGCTTTAGAATCCGACTTTAAACGATATCATCTATGTCGGAACCTAAAGAATCGGCAACTTTAACAAAGTCATCCATTTACCGTGCTTTAGAATCCGACTTTTAACCATATCATCTATTTTCAAAGCTTAAGAATCGGCAACTTTAACAAGTCACCTATTTACAATGCTTTAGAATCCGACTTTAACCGATATCCTCTATTTTCAACCCTTAAGAATCTTCCACTGGAAAAAAGTAATCTATTTACAATGCTTTGGAATCCGACTTTAAACGATATCCTCTATTTTCAAACCTAAAGAATCTGCAACTTGAACAGAGTCATCTGTTTACAATGCTTTAGAATCCGACTTTAAACGATATCATCTATTTTCAACCCTTAAGAATCCGCAACTTGAACAAAGTCATCTATTTACAATGCTTTAGAATCCGACTTAAAACAATATCATCTATTTTCAAACCTTAAGAATCCGCAACTTGAAAAAGTCATCTATTAACAGTGCTTTAGATTCCGACTTAAAACGATATCATCTATTTTCAAAGCTTGAGAATCGGCGACTTGAACAAGTCCTTAATTTACAATGCTTTAGAATCCGACTTGAAACGATATCATCTATTTTCAAACCTTAAGATCCGGTAACTTGAACAAAGTCATCTATTTACAATGCTTTGGAATCCGACTTTAAACGATATCATCTATTTTTAAAGCTTAAGAATCGGCAACTTGAACAAAGTCATCTATTTACAATGCTTTAGAATCCGACTTTAAACGATATCATCTATTTTCAAACCTTAAGAATCCGCAACTTGAAAAAGTCATCTATTTACAATACTTTAGAATCCGACTTTAAACGATATCATCTATTGTCAAACCTTAAGAATCCGCAACTTGAACAAAGTCATCTATTTACAATGCTTAAGAATCCGACTTTAAACGATATCATCTATTTTCAAACCTTAAGAATCCGCAACTTGAACAAAGTCATCTATTTACAATGCTTTAGAATCCGACTTTAAACTATGTCATCTATTTTCAAACATCAAGCATCCGCAACTTGAACAAAGTCATCTATTTACAATGCTTTAGAATCCTACTATAAACGATATCATCTATTTTCAAACCTCAAGAATCCGCAACTTGAACAAAGTCATCTATTTACAATGCTTTAGAATCCGACTTACACGATATAATCTTTTTTCAAACTATCAGAGTCCGCAACTTGAACAAAGTCATTTATTTACAATGCTTTAGAATCGTACTTTAACCGATATCATCTATTTTCAATCCTTAAGAATCCGCAACATGAACAAAGTCATCTATTTACAATGCTTTAGAATCTGACTTAAAACAATATAATCTATTTTCAAACCTTAAGAATCCGCAACTTGAACAAAGTCATCTATTAACAATGCTTTAGAATCCGACTTTAAACGATATCATCTATTTTCAAAACTTAAGAATCGGTAAATTGAACAAAGTCCTCTATTTAAAATGATTTAGAATCCGACTTTAAACGATATCATCTATTTTCAAACCTTAAGAATCTGCAATTTGAACTAAGTCATCTATTTACAATGCTTTAGAATCTCACTTTAAACGATATCATCTATTTTCAAACCTTAAGAATCGGCAACTTGAACAAAGTCATCTATTTACAATGCTTTAGAATCCGACTTTAAACTATGTCATCTATTTTCAAACATCAAGCATCTGCAACTTGAACAAAGTCATCTATTTACAATGTTTTAGAATCCGACTATAAACGATATCATCTATTTTCAAACCTAAAGTATCGGCTACTTAGACAAAGTCATCTATTTAAAATGCTGTAGAATCCGACTTTAAACGATATCATCTATTTTCAAACCTTAAGAATCCGCAACTTAACAAAGTCATCTATTTACAATGCTTTAGAATCCGACTTTAAACGATATCATCTATTTTCAAACCTTAAGAATCCGCAACTTGAACAAAGTCATCTATTTACAATGCTTTAGAATCCGACTTAAAAGGATATCATCTATTTTCAAACCTTAAGAATCCGCAACTGGAACAAAGTCATCTATTTACAATGCTTTAGAATCCGACTTTTACCGATATCATCTATTTTCAAACCTTAAGAATCCGCAACTTGAAAAAAGTCATCTATTTACAATGCTTTAGAATGCGACTTTAAACAATGTCATCTATTTTCAAACCTTAAGAATCCGCAACTGTAATAAAGTCATCTACTTACAATGCTTTAGAATTGTACTTTAAACAATATCATCTATTTTAAAACCTTAAGAATCCGCAACTTGATAAAAGTCATCTATTTAGAATGCTTTAGAATCCGACTTTAAACGATATCATCTATTTTCAAACCTTAAGAATCCGCAACTTGAACAAAGTCATCTATTTACAATGCTTAAGAATCCGACTTTAAACTATGTCATCTATTTTCAAACATCAAGCATCCGCAACTTGAACAAGGTCATCTATTTACAATGCTTTAGAATCCGACTATAAACAGTATCATCTATGTTAAAACCTAAAGTATCGGCCACTTGAACAAAGTCATCTATTTAAAATGCTGTAGAATCCGACTTTAAACGATATCATCTATTTTAAAACCTTAAGAATCCGCAACTTTACAAAGTCATCTATTTACAATGCTTTAGAATCCGACTTTAAACGATATCATCTATTTTAACCCCCTTAAGAATCCGCAACTTGAACAAAGTCATCTATTAACAATGCTTTAGAATCCGACTTTAAACGATATAATCTATTTTCAAACCTTAAGAATCCGCAACTTGAACAAAGTCATCTATTTACAATGCTTTAGAATCCGACTTTGAACGATATCATCTATTTTCAAACCTTAAGAATCCGCAACTTGAACAAAGTCATCTATTTACAATGCTTTAGAATCCGACTTTAAAGGATTTCATCTATTTTCAAACCTTAAGAATCCGCCACTTGAACAAAGTCATCTATTTACAATGCTTTAGAATCCGACTTTTACCGATATCATCTATTTTCAAACCTTAAGAATCCGCAACTTGAACAAAGTCATCTATTTACAATGCTTTAGAATGCGACTTTAAACAATGTCATCCATTTTCGAACCTTAAGAATCCGCAACTGTAATAAAGTCATCTACTTACAATGCTTTAGAATCGTACTTTAAACAATATCATCTATTTTTAAACCTTAAGAGTCCGCCACTTGAACAAAGTCATCTATTTACAATGCTTTAGAATCCGACTTTAAACGATATCATCTATTTTAAAACCTTAAGAATCCGCAACTTGAACACAGTCATCTATTTACAATGCTTTAGAATCCGACTTTAAACTATGTCATCTATTTTCAAACATCAAGCATCCGCAACTTGAACAAGGTCATCTATTTACAATGATTTAGAATCCGACTATCAACGATATCATCTATTTTCAAACCTAAAGTATCGGCCACTTGAACAAAGTCATCTATTTACAATGCTTTAGAATCCGACTTTAAACGATATCATCTATTTTCAAACCTAAAGAATCCGCAACTGGAACAAAGTCATCTATTTACAATGCTTTATAATCCGACTTTAAATGATATCATCTATTTTCAAAACTTAAGCATCCGCAACTGTAATAAAGTCATCTACGTACAATGCTTTAGAATCGTACTTTAAACAATATCATCTATTTTCAAACCTAAAGTATCGGCCACTTGAACAAAGTCATCTATTTACAATGCTGTAGAATCCGACTTTAAACGATATCATCTATTTTAAAACCTTAAGAATCGGCAACTTGAACAAAGTCATCTATTTACAATGCTTTGGAATCCGACTTTAAACGATATCATCTATTTTGAAACCTTAAGAATCCGCAACTTGAACAAAGTCATCTATTTACAATACTTTAGAATCCGACTTTTAACGATATCATCTATTTTCAAACCTTAAGAATCCGCAACTTGAACAAAGTCATCTATTTACAATGCTTTATAATCCGACTTTAAATGATATCATCTATTTTCAAAACTTAAGCATCCGCAACTGTAATAAAGTCATCTACGTACAATGCTTTAGAATCGTACTTTAAACAATATCATCTATTTTCAAACCTAAAGTATCGGCCACTTGAACAAAGTCATCTATTTACAATGCTTTAGAATCCGACTTTAAACGATATCATCTATTTTAAAACCTTAAGAATCGGCAACTTGAACAAAGTCATCTATTTACAATGCTTTAGAATCCGACTTAAAACGATATCATCTATTTTCAAACCTTAAGAATCTGCAACTTGAACAAAGTCATCTATTTAAAATAATTTAGAATCCGACTTTTAACGATATCATCTATTTTCAAACCTTAAGAATCCGCAACTTGAACAAAGTCATCTATTTACAATGCTTTAGAATCCGACTTTAAACGATATCATCTATTTTCAAACCTTAAGAATCCGCAACTTGAACAAAGTCATCTATTTACAATGCTTTAGAATGCGACTTTAAACAATATCATCTATTTTCAAACCTTAAGAATCCGCAACTTGAACAAAGTCATCTATTTACAATGCTTTAGAATCCGACTTTAAACGATATCATCTATTTTCTAACCTTTAGAATCGGAAACTTTAACAAAGTCATCTATTTACAATGCTTTAGAATCCGACTTTAAACGATATCATCTATTTTCAAAACTTAAGAATCGGCAAATTGAACAAAGTCCTCTATTTAAAATGATTTAGAATCCGACTTTAAACGATATCATCTATTTTCAAACCTTAAGAATCGGCAATTTGAACTAAGTCATCTATTTACAATGCTTTAGAATCTCACTTTAAACGATATCATCTATTTTCAAACCTTAAGAATGCACAACTTTAACAATGTCATCTATTTACAACTCTTTAGAATCCGACTTACAACAATATCATCTATTTTCAAACGTTAAGAATCGGCAACTTGAACAAAGTCATCTATTAACAATGCTTTAGAATCCGACTTTAAACGATATCATCTATTTTAAAACTTTAAGAATCGGCAACTAGAACAAAGTCATCTTTTTACAATGCTTTAGAATCCGACTTTAAACGATATCATCTATTTTCAAACTTTTAGAATCCGCAACTTGAACAAAGTCATCTATTTACAATGCTTTGGAATCCGACTTTAAAAGATATCATCTATTTTCAAACCTTAAGAATCCGCAACTTGAACAAAGTCATCTATTTACAATGGTTTACAATCCGACTTTAAACGATATCATCGATTTTGCAACTTTTAGAATCCGTAACTTGAACAAAGTCATCTATTTACAATGCTTTAGAATCCGACTTTAAACATTATCATCTTTTTTCACACCTTAAGAATCCACAACTTTAACAATGTCATCTATTTACAATTCTTTAGAATCCGACTTACAACAATATCATCTATTTTCAAACGTTAAGAATCGGCAACTTGAACAAAGTCATCTATTTACAATGATTTAGAATTCGACTTTAAATGATATCATCTATTTTCAAACCTTAAGAATCGGCAACTTGAACAAAGTAATCTATTTACAGTGCTTTAGAATCCGACTTTAAACGATATCATCTATTCCCAAACCTTAAGAATGCGCAACTTGAACAAAGTCATCTATTTACAATGCATTAGAATCAGACTTTAAACAATATCATCTATTTTCAAACCTTAAGAATCTGCAACTTGAACAAAGTGATCAATTTACAATGCTTTAGAATCTTACTTTAAACGATATAATCTATTTTCAAAGCTTAAGAACGGGCAATTTGTAAGAAAGCCATCTATTTACAATGCTTTAGAATCTCACTTTAACCGACATCATCGATTTTCAAACCGTAAGAATCGGTAACTTGAACAAAATCATCTATTTACAATGCTTTAGAATCCGACTTTAAACGATATTATCTATTTACAAACCTTAAGAATCCGCAACTTGAACAAAGTCATCTATTTACAATGCGTTAGAATCCGACTTTAAACGATATCATCTATTTTCAAACCTTAAGAATCCGCAACTTGATCAAAGTCATCTATTTACAATGCTTTAGAATCACACTTGCAACGATATCATCTTATTTAAAATGCTTTTGAATCCTACTTTAAACATTATCTTCTATTTTCAAACCTTAAGAATCCGATCCTTGAACAAAGTCATCTATTTACAATGCTTTAGAATCCGACTTTAAACGATATCATCTATTTTCACCCCCTTAAGAATCCGCAACTTGAACAAAGTCATTTATTTACAATGCTTTAGAATCCGACTTTAAACGATATAATCTATTTTCAAACCTTAAGAATCCGCAACTTTAACAAAGTCATCTATTTACAATGCTTTAGAATCCGACTTTAAACGATATCATCTATTTTCAAACCTTAAGAATCCGCAACTTGAACAAAGTCATCTATTTACAATGCTTTAGAATCCGACTTTAAAGGATATCATCTATTTTCAAACCTTAAGAATCCGCAACTTGAACAAAGTCATCCATTTACAATGCTTTAGAATTCGACTTTTACCGATATCATCTATTTTCAAACCTTAAGAATCCGCAACTTGAACAAAGTCATCTATTTACAATGCTTTAGAACGCGACTTTAAACAATGTCATCTATTTTCAAACCTTAAGAATCCGCAACTGTAATAAAGTCATCTACTTATAATGCTTTAGAATCGTACTTCAAACAATATCATCTATTTTCAAACCTTAAGAGTCCGCCACTTGAACAAAGTCATCTATTTACAATGCTTTACAATTCGACTTTAAACGATATCATCTATTTTCAAACCTTAAGAATCCGCAACTTGGACAAAGTCATCTATTTACAATGCTTTAGAATCCGACTTTAAAGGATATAATCTATTTTCAAAGCTTTAGAATCGGCAACTTGAACAAAGTCATCTATTTACAATGCTTTAGAATCCGACTTTAAAGGATATAATCTATTTTCAAAGCTTTAGAATCGGCAACTTGAACAAAGTCATCTATTTACAATGCTTTAGAATCCGACTTTAAACTATGTCATCTATTTTCAAACATCAAGAATCCGCAACTTGAACAAAGTCATCTATTTACAATGCTTTAGAATCCGACTTTAAAGGATATAATCTATTTTCAAAGCTTTAGAATCGGCAACTTGAACAAAGTCATCTATTTACAATGCTTTAGAATCCGATTTTAAACGATATCATCTATTTACAACTTTAAGAATCCGCAATTTGAACAAAGTCATCTATTTACAATGCTTTAGAATCTGACTTTAAACGATATCATCTATTTTCAAACCTTAAGAATCCGCAACTTGAACAAAGTCATCTATTTACAATGCTTTAGAATCCGACTTTAAACGATATCATCCATTTTCAACCCTTAAGAATCCGCAACTTGAACAAAGTCATCTATTTACAATAATTTAGAATCCGACTTTTAACGATATCATCTATTTTCAAACCTTAAGAATCCGCAACTGGAACAAAGTCATCTATTTACAATGCTTTAGAATCCGACTTTAAACGATATCATCTATTTTCAAACCTTAAGAATCCGCAACTTGAACAAAGTCATCTATTTACAATGCTTTAGAATGTGACTTTAAACAATATCATCTATTTTCAAACATTAAGAATCCGCAACTTGAACAAAGTCATCTATTTACAATGCTTTAGAATCCGACTTTAAACGATATAATCTATTTTCAAACCTAAAGTATCGGCCACTTGAACAAAGTCATCTATTTACAATGCTGTAGAATCCGACTTTAAACCATATCATCTATTTTAAAACCTTAAGAATCGGCAACTTGAACAAAGTCATCTACTTACAATGCTTTAGAATCGTACTTTAAACAATATCATCTATTTTCAAACCTTAAGAGTCTGCCACTTAAACAAAGTCATCTATTTACAATGCTTTAGAATCCGACTTGAAACGATATCATCTATTTTCGAACCTTAAGAATCCGCAACTTGAACAAAGTCATCTATTTACAATGCTTTAGAATCCGACTTAAAACGATATCATCTATTTTCAAACATTAAGAATCCGCAACTTGAACAAGGTCATCTATTTACAATGCTTTAGAATCCGACTTGAAACGATATGATCTATTTTCAAACCTTAAGAATCCGCAACTTAAACAAAGTCATCTATTTACAATGCTTTAGAATCCGACTTAAAACGATATCATCTATTTTCAAACATTAAGAATCCGCAACTTGAACACGGTCATCTATTTTCAAACCTAAAGTATCGGCCACTTGAACAAAGTCATCTATTTACAATGCTGTAGAATCCGACCTTAAACGATATCATCTATTTTAAAACCTTAAGAATCGGCAACTTGAACAAAGTCATCTATTTACAATGCTTTGGAATCCGACTTTAAACGATATAATCTATTTACAACTTTAACTATTTAACTAACTATGTTAAAAGCTTAAGAATCGGCAAATTGAACAAAGTCCTCTATTTAAAATGATTTAGAATCCGACTTTAAACGATATCATCTATTTTCAAACCTTAAGAATCGGCAATTTGCACTAAGTCATCTATTTACAATGCTTTAGAATCTCACTTTAAACGATATCATCTATTTTCAAACCTTAAGAATCGGCAACTTGAACAAAGTCATCTATTTACAATGCTTTAGAATCCGACTTTTAACGATATCATCTATTTTCAAACCTTAAGAATCGGCAATTTGAACTAAGTCTTCTATTTACAATGCTTTAGAATCTCACTTTAAACGATATCATCTATTTTAAAACCTTAAGAATCGGCAACTAGAACTCAGTCATCGATTTACAATGCTTTAGAATCCGACTTTAAACATCATCATCTATTTTCAAACCTTAAGAATCTTCAACTTTAACAAAGTCATCTATTTACAATTCATTAGAACCCGACTTTAAACAATATCATCTATATTCAAACCTTAAGAATCCGCAACTTGAACAAAGTCATCTATTTACAATGCTTTAGAATCCGACTTGAAACGATATCATCTATTTTCAAACCATAAGAGTCCGCAACTTGAACAAAGTCATCTATTTACAATGCTTAAGAATCCGACTTTAAACGATATCATTTATTTTAAAATCTTAAGAATCTGCAACTTGAACAAAATCATCTATTTACAATGCTTTAGTATCCGACATTAAACGATATCATCTACTTTCAAACCTTGAGAATCCTCAACTTGAACAAAGTAATCTATTTACAATGCTTTAGAATCCGACTTTAAACGATATCGTTATTTTCAAACCTTGAGAATCCGCAACTTGATCAAAGTCATCTATTTATCATTCTTTTGAATCCGACTTTAAACGACATCATCTATTTTCAAACATTAAGAATCGGAAACTTGAACAAAGTCATCTATTTACAATGCTTTAGAATCCGACTTCAAACGGTATAATCTATTTTCGAACCTGAAGAATCCGCAACTTGAACAAAGTCATCTATATACAATGCTTTAGAATCCGACTTTAAACGATATCATCTATTTTCAAACCTTAAGAATCGGGATCTTGTACAAAGTCATCTATTTAAAAATGCTTTAGAATCCGAATTTAAACGATATCATCTATTTTCAAACCTTAAGATTCCGCAACTTAAACAAAGTCATCTATTTACAATGATTTAGTATCCGACATTAAACGATATCATCTATTTGTAGACATTAACAACTCGAAACTTGAACCACGTCATCTATTTACAATGCTTTAGAATCCGACTTGAAACGATATCATCTATTTTCAAACCTTAAGAATCCGGAACTGGAACAAAGTCATCTATTTACAATGCTTCAGAATCCGACTTTAAACGATATCATCTATTTTCAAACATTAAGAATCCGCTACTTAAAAAAAGTCATTTATTTACAATGCTTTAGTATCCGACATTAAACGATATAATCGACTTTCAAACCTTGACAATCCGCAAATTGAACAAAGTCATCTATTTCCAATGCTTTAGAATCTGACTTTAAACAATATCATCTATTTTCAAACCTTGAGAATCCTCAACTTGAACAAAGTCATCTATTTACAATGCTTTAGAATGCAACTTTAAACAATATCATCTATTTTCAAGCCTTAAGAATCCGCAACTGTAATAAAGTCAGCTACTTACAATGCTTTAGAATCGTACTTTAAACAATATCATCTATTTTCAAACCTTAAGAGTCCGCAACTTGAACAAAGTCATCTATTTACAATGCTTTAGAATCCGACTTTAAACGATATCATCTATTTTAAAATCTTAAGAATCCGCTACTTGAATAAAGTCATCTATTTACAATGATTTAGAATCCGACTGTAAACTATATTATCTATTTTCAAACTTTAAGAATCGGCAACTTGAACAACGTCATCTATTTACAATGCTTTAGAATATGACTTGAAACGATATAATCTATTTTCAAAACTTAAGAATCCGCAACTGGAACAAAGTCATCTATTTACAATGCTTTAGAATCCGACTTTCAACGATATCATCTATTTTCAAACCTTAAGCATCCGCAATTTGAACACAGTCATCTATTTACAATGCTTTAGAATCCGACTTTAAACATGATCATCTATTTTCAAACCGAAAGAATCGGAAACTTGAACAAAGTCATCTATTTACAATCTTTTAGAATCCGAATTAAAACAATATTATCTATTTTCAAACCTTAAGAATCAGCAACTTGAACAAAGTCATCTATTTACAATGCTTTAGAATCCGACTTTAAACGATATCATCTATTTTCAAACATTAAGATTCCGCAACTTGCACAAGTCATCTATTTACAATGCTAAAGAATCCGACTTTAAACGATATCATCTATTTTCAAACCTCAAGAATCCGCAACTTGAATAAAGTCCTCTATTTACAATGCTTTAGAAACCGTCTTTAAAAGATATCATCTATTTTCAAACCTTAAGAATCATAAACTTGAACAAAGTCATCTATTTACAAGGCTTTAAAATCCAACTTTAAACGATATCATCTATTTTCAAACCTAAAAAATCGCAACTTGAACAAAGTCATCTATTTACAATGCTTTGGAATCCGACTTTAAGCGATATCATCTATTTTAAAACCTAAAAAATTCGCAACTTGAACAAAGTCATCAATTTATAATGCTTTATAATCCGACTTTAAATGATATCATCTATTTTCAAACCTCAAGAATACGTAACTTGAACATAATAATCTATTTACAATGCTTTAGTATCCGACATTAAACGATATCATCTATTTTCAAACCTTCAGTATCAGACACTTGAACAAAGTCATCTATTTACAATGCTTTGGAATCCGACTTTAAACGATATCATCTATTTTCAAACCTAAAGAATCCGCAACTTGAACAAAGTCATCTATTTACAATGCTTTAGAATCTGACTTTAAACAATATCATCTATTTTCAAACCTTAAGAATCCGCAACTTGAACAAAGTCATCTATTAACAATGCTTTAGAATCCGACTTTAAACGATATCATCTATTTTCAAACCTTTAGAGTCCGCAACTTGAACAAAGTCATCTATTTACAATGCTTTAGCATCCGACTTTACCGATATCATCTATTTTCAAACCTCAAGAATCGGCCACTTGAACAAGGTCATCTATTTACAATGCTTTAGTATCCGACATTAAATGATATCATCTAGTTTTAAACTTTAAGAACTCGCAACTTGAAGAAAGTCATCTATTTACAATGCTTTAGAATCCGACTTTAAACGATATCATCTATGTCGGAACCTAAAGAATCGGCAACTTTAACAAAGTCATCCATTTACCGTGCTTTAGAATCCGACTTTTAACCATATCATCTATTTTCAAAGCTTAAGAATCGGCAACTTTAACAAGTCACCTATTTACAATGCTTTAGAATCCGACTTTAACCGATATCCTCTATTTTCAACCCTTAAGAATCTTCCACTGGAAAAAAGTAATCTATTTACAATGCTTTGGAATCCGACTTTAAACGATATCATCTATTTTCAAACCTAAAGAATCTGCAACTTGAACAGAGTCATCTGTTTACAATGCTTTAGAATCCGACTTTAAACGATATCATCTATTTTCAACCCTTAAGAATCCGCAACTTGAACAAAGTCATCTATTTACAATGCTTTAGAATCCGACTTAAAACAATATCATCTATTTTCAAACCTTAAGAATCCGCAACTTGAAAAAGTCATCTATTAACAGTGCTTTAGATTCCGACTTAAAACGATATCATCTATTTTCAAAGCTTGAGAATCGGCGACTTGAACAAGTCCTTAATTTACAATGCTTTAGAATCCGACTTGAAACGATATCATCTATTTTCAAACCTTAAGATCCGGTAACTTGAACAAAGTCATCTATTTACAATGCTTTGGAATCCGACTTTAAACGATATCATCTATTTTCAAAGCTTAAGAATCGGCAACTTGAACAAAGTCATCTATTTACAATGCTTTAGAATCCGACTTTAAACGATATCATCTATTTTCAAACCTTAAGAATCCGCAACTTGAAAAAGTCGTCTATTTACAATACTTTAGAATCCGACTTTAAACGATATCATCTATTGTCAAACCTTAAGAATCCGCAACTTGAACAAAGTCATCTATTTACAATGCTTAAGAATCCGACTTTAAACGATATCATCTATTTTCAAACCTTAAGAATCCGCAACTTGAACAAAGTCATCTATTTACAATGCTTTAGAATCCGACTTTAAACTATGTCATCTATTTTCAAACATCAAGCATCCGCAACTTGAACAAAGTCATCTATTTACAATGCTTTAGAATCCTACTATAAACGATATCATCTATTTTCAAACCTAAAGTATCGGCCACTTGAACAAAGTCATCTATTTACAATGCTGTAGAATCCGACTTTAAACGATATCATCTATTTTCAAACCTTAAGAATCCGCAACTTAACAAAGTCATCTATTTACAATAATTTGGAATCCGATCTTAAACGATATCATCTATTTTCAAACCTTAAGAATCCGCAACTTGAAAACAGTCATCTATTTACAATGCTTTAGAATCCGACTTTAAACGATATCATCTATTTTCAAACCTTAAGAATCCGCAACTTGAACAAAGTCATCTATTTACAATGCTTTAGAATCCGACTTAAAACAATATCATCTATTTTCAACCCTTAAGAATCCGCTACTTGAACAAAGTCATCTATTAACAATGCTTTAGAATCCGACTTTAAACAATATAATCAATTTTCAAACTATCAGAGTCCGCAACTTGAACAAAGTCATCTATTTACAATGCTTTAGAATCCGATATTAAACGATATCATCTATTTTCAATCCTTAAGAATCGGCAACTTGAACAAAGTCATCTATTTACAATGCTTTAGAATCGAACTTTAAACGATATTATCTATTTTCAAACCTTAAGAATCCGCAACTTGAACAAAGTCATCTATTTACAGTGCTTTAGAATCCGACTTTAAACGATATCATCTATTTTCAAAGCTTGAGAATCGGCGACTTGAACAAGTCATTAATTAACAGTGCTTTAGAATCCGACTTGAAACGATATCATCTATTTAAAAACCTTAAGAATCGGCAACTTGAACAAAGTCATCTATTTACAATGCTTTAGAATCCGACTTGAAACGATATCATCTATTTTCAAACCATAAGAGTCCGCAACTTGAACAAAGTCATCTATTTACAATGCTTAAGAATCCGACTTTAAACGATATCATTTATTTTAAAATCTTAAGAATCTGCAACTTGAACAAAGTCATCTATTTACAATGCTTTAGTATCCGACATTAAACGATATCATCTACTTTCAAACCTTGAGAATCCTCAACTTGAACAAAGTAATCTATTTACAATGCTTTAGAATCCGACTTTAAACGATATCGTCTATTTTCAAACCTTGAGAATCCGCAACTTGAACAAAGTCATCCATTTATCATTCTTTTAAATCCGACTTTTAACGACATCATCTATTTTCAAACATTAAGAATCGGAAACTTGAACAAAGTCATCTATTTACAATGCTTTAGAATCCGACTTCAAACGGTATAATCTATTTTCGAACCTGAAGAATCCGCAACTTGAACAAAGTCATCTATATACAATGCTTTAGAATCCGACTTTAAACGATATCATCTATTTTCAAACCTTAAGCATCGGGATCTTGTACAAAGTCATCTATTTAAAAATGCTTTAGAATCCGAATTTAAACGATATCATCTATTTTCAAACCTTAAGATTCCGCAACTTAAACAAAGTCATCTATTTACAATGATTTAGTATCCGACATTAAACGATATCATCTATTTGTAGAGATTAACAACTCGAAACTTGAACAACGTCATCTATTTACAATGCTTTAGAATCCGACTTGAAACGATATCATCTATTTTCAAACCTTAAGAATCCGGAACTGGAACAAAGTCATCTATTTACAATGCTTCAGAATCCGACTTTAAACGATATCATCTATTGTCAAACATTAAGAATCCGCTACTTAAACAAAGTCATTTATTTACAATGCTTTAGTATCCGACATTAAACGATATTATCTACTTTCCAACCTTGTGAATCCTTACTTGAACAAAGTCATCTATTTACAATGCTTTAGAATCCGACTATTACCGATATAATCTACTTTCAAACTTTGACAATCCGATAATTGATAACGACATCTATTTACAATGCTTTAGAATGCAACTTTAAACAATATCATCTATTTTCAAGCCTTAAGAATCCGCAACTGTAATAAAGTCAGCTACTTACAATGCTTTAGAATCGTACTTTAAACAATATCATCTATTTTCAAACCTTAAGAGTCCGCAACTTGAACAAAGTCATCTATTTACAATGCTTTAGAATCCGACTTTAAACGATATCATCTATTTTAAAATCTTAAGAATCCGCTACTTGAACAAAGTCATCTATTTACAATGATTTAGAATCCGACTTTAAACTATATTATCTATTTTCAAACTTTAAGAATCGGCAACTTGAACAACGTCATCTATTTACAATGCTTTAGAATCCGACTTGAAACGATATAATCTATTTTCAAAACTTAAGAATCCGCAACTGGAACAAAGTCATCTATTTACAATGCTTTAGAATCCGACTTTCAACGATATCATCTATTTTCAAACCTTAAGCATCCGCAACTTGAACACAGTCATCTATTTACAATGCTTTAGAATCCGACTTTAAACATGATCATCTATTTTCAAACCGAAAGAATCGGAAACTTGAACAAAGTCATCTATTTACAATCCTTTAGAATCCGAATTAAAACAATATTATCTATTTTCAAACCTTAAGAATCAGCAACTTGAACAAAGTCATCTATTTACAATGCTTTAGAATGCAACTTTAAACAATATCATCTATTTTCAAGCCTTAAGAATCCGCAACTGTAATAAAGTCAGCTACTTACAATGCTTTAGAATCGTACTTTAAACAATATCATCTATTTTCAAACCTTAAGAGTCCGCAACTTGAACAAAGTCATCTATTTACAATGCTTTAGAATCCGACTTTAAACGAAATCATCTATTTTAAAATCTTAAGAATCCGCTACTTGAACAAAGTCATCTATTTACAATGATTTAGAATCCGACTGTAAACTATATTATCTATTTTCAAACTTTAAGAATCGGCAACTTGAACAACGTCATCTATTTACAATGCTTTAGAATATGACTTGAAACGATATAATCTATTTTCAAAACTTAAGAATCCGCAACTGGAACAAAGTCATCTATTTACAATGCTTTAGAATCCGACTTTCAACGATATCATCTATTTTCAAACCTTAAGCATCCGCAACTTGAACACAGTCATCTATTTACAATGCTTTAGAATTCGACTTTAAACATGATCATCTATTTTCAAACCGAAAGAATCGGAAACTTGAACAAAGTCATCTATTTACAATCTTTTAGAATCCGAATTAAAACAATATTATCTATTTTCAAACCTTAAGAATCAGCAACTTGAACAAAGTCATCTATTTACAATGCTTTAGAATCCGACTTTAAACGATATCATCTATTTTCAAACATTAAGATTCCGCAACTTGCACAAGTCATCTATTTACAATGCTAAAGAATCCGACTTTAAACGATATCATCTATTTTCAAACCTCAAGAATCCGCAACTTGAATAAAGTCCTCTATTTACAATGCTTTAGAAACCGTCTTTAAAAGATATCATCTATTTTCAAACCTTAAGAATCAGAAACTTGAACAAAGTCATCTATTTACAAGGCTTTAGAATCCAACTTTAAACGATATCATCTATTTTCAAACCTAAAAAATCGCAACTTGAACAAAGTCATCTATTTACAATGCTTTGGAATCCGACTTTAAGCGATATCATCTATTTTAAAACCTAAAAAATTCGCAACTTGAACAAAGTCATCAATTTATAATGCTTTATAATCCGACTTTAAATGATATCATCTATTTTCAAACCTCAAGAATACGTAACTTGAACATAATAATCTATTTACAATGCTTTAGTATCCGACATTAAACGATATCATCTATTTTCAAACCTTCAGTATCAGACACTTGAACAAAGTCATCTATTTACAATGCTTTGGAATCCGACTTTAAACGATATCATCTATTTTCAAACCTAAAGAATCCGCAACTTGAACAAAGTCATCTATTTACAATGCTTTAGAATCTGACTTTAAACAATATCATCTATTTTCAAACCTTAAGAATCCGCAACTTGAACAAAGTCATCTATTAACAATGCTTTAGAATCCGACTTTAAACGATATCATCTATTTTCAAACCTTTAGAGTCCGCAACTTGAACAAAGTCATCTATTTACAATGCTTTAGCATCCGACTTTACCGATATCATCTATTTTCAAACCTCAAGAATCGGCCACTTGAACAAGGTCATCTATTTACAATGCTTTAGTATCCGACATTAAACGATATCATCTAGTTTTAAACTTTAAGAACTCGCAACTTGAACAAAGTCATCTATTTACAATGCTTTAGAATCCGACTTTAAACGATATCATCTATGTCGGAACCTAAAGAATCGGCAACTTTAACAAAGTCATCTATTTACAGTGCTTTAGAATCCGACTTTTAACCATATCATCTATTTTCAAAGCTTAAGAATCGGCAACTTCAACAAGTCACCTATTTACAATGCTTTAGAATCCGACTTTAACCGATATCATCTATTTTCAACCCTTAAGAATCTTCCACTGGAAAAAAGTAATCTATTTACAATGCTTTGGAATCCGACTTTAAACGATATCATCTATTTTCAAACCTAAAGAATCTGCAACTTGAACACAGTCATCTGTTTACAATGCTTTAGAATCCGACTTTAAACGATATCATCTATTTTCAACCCTTAAGAATCCGCAACTTGAACAAAGTCATCTATTTACAATGCTTTAGAATCCGACTTAAAACAATATCATCTATTTTCAAACCTTAAGAATCCGCAACTTGAAAAAGTCATCTATTAACAGTGCTTTAGATTCCGACTTAAAACGATATCATCTATTTTCAAAGCTTGAGAATCGGCGACTTGAACAAGTCCTTAATTTACAATGCTTTAGAATCCGACTTGAAACGATATCATCTATTTTCAAACCTTAAGATCCGGTAACTTGAACAAAGTCATCTATTTACAATGCTTTGGAATCCGACTTTAAACGATATCATCTATTTTCAAAGCTTAAGAATCGGCAACTTGAACAAAGTCATCTATTTACAATGCTTTAGAATCCGACTTTAAACGATATCATCTATTTTCAAACCTTAAGAATCCGCAACTTGAAAAAGTCATTTATTTACAATACTTTAGAATCCGACTTGAAACGATATAATCTATTGTCAAACCTTAAGAATCCGCAACTTGAACAAAGTCATCTATTTACAATGCTTAAGAATCCGACTTTAAACGATATCATCTATTTTCAAACCTTAAGAATCCGCAACTTGAACAAAGTCATCTATTTACAATGCTTTAGAATCCGACTTTAAACTATGTCTTCTATTTTCAAACATCAAGCATCCGCAACTTGAACAAAGTCATCTATTTACAATGCTTTAGAATCCTACTATAAACGATATCATCTATTTTCAAACCTAAAGTATCGGCCACTTGAACAAAGTCATCTATTTACAATGCTGTAGAATCCGACTTTAAACGATATCATCTATTTTCAAACCTTAAGAATCCGCAACTTAACAAAGTCATCTATTTACAATAATTTGGAATCCGATCTTAAACGATACCATCTATTTTCAAACCTTAAGAATCCGCAACTTGAACACAGTCATCTATTTACAATGCTTTAGAATCCGACTTTAAACGATATCATCTATTTTCAAACCTTAAGAATCCGCAACTTGAACAAAGTCATCTATTTACAATGCTTTAGAATGCGACTTAAAACAATATCATCTATTTTCAAACCTTAAGAATCCGCTACTTGAACAAAGTCATCTATTAACAATGCTTTAGAATCCGACTTTAAACAATATAATCTATTTTCAAACTATCAGAGTCCGCAACTTGAACAAAGTCATCTATTTACAATGCTTTAGAATCCGACTTTAACCGATATCATCTATTTTCAATCCTTAAGTATCGGCAACTTTAACAAAGTCATCTATTTACAATGCTTTAGAATCGAACTTTAAACGATATTATCTATTTTCAAACCTTAAGAATCCGCAACTTGAACAAAGTCATCTATTTACAGTGCTTTAGAATCCGACTTTAAACGATATCATCTATTTTCAAAGCTTGAGAATCGGCGACTTGAACAAGTCATTAATTAACAGTGCTTTAGAATCCGACTTGAAACGATATCATCTATTTAAAAACCTTAAGAATCGGCAACTTGAACAAAGTCATCTATTTACAATGCTTTAGAATCCGACTTGAAACGATATCATCTATTTTCAAACCATAAGAGTCCGCAACTTGAACAAAGTCATCTATTTACAATGCTTAAGAATCCGACTTTTAACGATATCATTTATTTTAAAATCTTAAGAATCTGCAACTTGAACAAAGACATCTATTTACAATGCTTTAGTATCCGACATTAAACGATATCATCTACTTTCAAACCTTGAGAATCCTCAACTTGAACAAAGTAATCTATTTACAATGCTTTAGAATCCGACTTTAAACGATATCGTCTATTTTCAAACCTTGAGAATCCGCAACTTGAACAAAGTCATCCATTTATCATTCTTTTGAATCCGACTTTAAACGACATCATCTATTTTCAAACATTAAGAATCGGAAACTTGAACAAAGTCATCTATTTACAATGCTTTAGAATCCGACTTCAAACGGTATAATCTATTTTCGAACCTGAAGAATCCGCAACTTGAACAAAGTCATCTATATACAATGCTTTAGAATCCGACTTTAAACGATATCATCTATTTTCAAACCTTAAGAATCGGGATCTTGTACAAAGTCATCTATTTAAAAATGCTTTAGAATCCGAATTTAAACGATATCATCTATTTTCAAACCTTAAGATTCCGCAACTTAAACAAAGTCATCTATTTACAATGATTTAGTATCCGACATTAAACGATATCATCTATTTGTAGACATTAACAACTCGAAACTTGAACAACGTCATCTATTTACAATGCTTTAGAATCCGACTTGAAACGATATCATCTATTTTCAAACCTTAAGAATCCGGAACTGGAACAAAGTCATCTATTTACAATGCTTCAGAATCCGACTTTAAACGATATCATCTATTGTCAAACATTAAGAATCCGCTACTTAAACAAAGTCATTTATTTACAATGCTTTAGTATCCGACATTAAACGATATTATCTACTTTCCAACCTTGTGAATCCTTACTTGAACAAAGTCATCTATTTACAATGCTTTAGAATCCGACTATAACCGATATAATCTACTTTCAAACCTTGACAATCCGATAATTGAACAACGACATCTATTTACAATGCTTTAGAATGCAACTTTAAACAATATCATCTATTTTCAAGCCTTAAGAATCCGCAACTGTAATAAAGTCAGCTACTTACAATGCTTTAGAATCGTACTTTAAACAATATCATCTATTTTCAAACCTTAAGAGTCCGCAACTTGAACAAAGTCATCTATTTACAATGCTTTAGAAACCGACTGTAAACGATATCATCTATTTTAAAATCTTAAGAATCCGCTACTTGAACAAAGTCATCTATTTACAATGATTTAGAATCCGACTGTAAACTATATTATCTATTTTCAAACTTTAAGAATCGGCAACTTGAACAACGTCATCTATTTACAATGCTTTAGAATCCGACTTTAAACGATATCATCTATTTTCAAACCTTAAGAATCCGCAACTTGAACAAAGTCATCTATTTACAATGCTTTAGAATCCGACTTAAAACAATATCATCTATTTTCAAACCTTAAGAATCCGCTACTTGAACAAAGTCATCTATTAGCAATGCTTTAGAATCCGACTTTAAACAATATAATCTATTTTCAAACTATCAGAGTCCGCAACTTGAACAAAGTCATCTATTTACAATGCTTTAGAATCCGACTTTAACCGATATCATCTATTTTCAATCCTTAAGTATCGGCAACTTTAACAAAGTCATCTATTTACAATGCTTTAGAATCCGATATTAAACGATATCATCTATTTTCAATCCTTAAGAATCGGCAACTTGAACAAAGTCATCTATTTACAATGCTTTAGAATCGAACTTTAAACGATATTATCTATTTTCAAACCTTAAGAATCCGCAACTTGAACAAAGTCATCTATTTACAGTGCTTTAGAATCCGACTTAAAACGATATCATCTATTTTCAAAGCTTGAGAATCGGCGACTTGAACAAGTCATTAATTAACAGTGCTTTAGAATCCGACTTGAAACGATATCATCTATTTAAAAACCTTAAGAATCGGCAACTTGAACAACGTCATCTATTTACAATGCTTTAGAATCCGACTTTAAACGATATCATCTATTTTCGAACCTGAAGAATCCGCAACTTGAACAAAGTCATCTATATACAATGCTTTAGAATCCGACTTTAAACGATATCATCTATTTTCAAACCTTAAGAATCGGGATCTTGTACAAAGTCATCTATTTAAAAATGCTTTAGAATCCGAATTTAAACGATATCATCTATTTTCAAACCTTAAGATTCCGCAACTTAAACAAAGTCATCTATTTACAATGATTTAGTATCCGACATTAAACGATATCATCTATTTGTAGACATTAACAACTCGAAACTTGAACAACGTCATCTATTTACAATGCTTTAGAATCCGACTTGAAACGATATCATCTATTTTCAAACCTTAAGAATCCGGAACTGGAACAAAGTCATCTATTTACAATGCTTCAGAATCCGACTTTAAACGATATCATCTATTGTCAAACATTAAGAATCCGCAACTTGAACAAAGTCATCTATTTACAATGCTTTAGAATCCGACTGTAAACTATATTATCTATTTTCAAACTTTAAGAATCGGCAACTTGAACAACGTCATCTATTTACAATGCTTTAGAATCCGACTTGAAACGATATAATCTATTTTCAAAACTTAAGAATCCGCAACAGGAACAAAGTCATCTATTTACAATGCTTTAGAATCCGACTTTCAACGATATCATCTATTTTCAAACCTTAAGCATCCGCAACTTGAACACAGTCATCTATTTACAATGCTTTAGAATCCGACTTTAAACATGATCATCTATTTTCAAACCGAAAGAATCGGAAACTTGAACAAAGTCATCTATTTACAATCCTTTAGAATCCGAATTAAAACAATATTATCTATTTTCAAACCTTAAGAATCAGCAACTTGAACAATGTCATCTATTTACAATGCTTTAGAATCCGACTTTAAACGATATCATCTATTTTCAAACATTAAGATTCCGCAACTTGCACAAGTCATCTATTTACAATGCTAAAGAATCCGACTTTAAACGATATCATCTATTTTCAAACCTCAAGAATCCGCAACTTGAATAAAGTCCTCTATTTACAATGCTTTAGAAACCGTCTTTAAAAGATATCATCTATTTTAAAACCTTAAGAATCAGAAACTTGAACAAAGTCATCTATTTACAAGGCTTTAGAATCCTACTTTAAACGATATTATCTATTTTTAAACCTAAAAAATCGCAACTTGAACAAAGTCATCTATTTACAATGCTTTGGAATCCGACTTTAAGCGATATCATCTATTTTAAAACCTAAAAAATTCGCAACTTGAACAAAGTCATCAATTTATAATGCTTTATAATCCGACTTTAAATGATATCATCTATTTTCAAACCTCAAGAATACGTAACTTGAACATAATAATCTATTTACAATGCTTTAGTATCCGACATTAAACGATATCATCTATTTTCAAACCTTCAGTATCAGACACTTGAACAAAGTCATCTATTTACAATGCTTTGGAATCCGACTTTAAACGATATCATCTATTTTCAAACCTAAAGAATCCGCAACTTGAACAAAGTCATCTATTTACAATGCTTTAGAATCTGACTTTAAACAATATCATCTATTTTCAAACCTTAAGAATCCGCAACTTGAACAAAGTCATCTATTAACAATGCTTTAGAATCCGACTTTAAACGATATCATCTATTTTCAAACCTTTAGAGTCCGCAACTTGAACAAAGTCATCTATTTACAATGCTTTAGCATCCGACTTTACCGATATCATCTATTTTCAAACCTCAAGAATCGGCCACTTGAACAAGCTCATCTATTTACAATGCTTTAGTATCTGACATTAAACGATATCATCTAGTTTTAAACTTTAAGAACTCGCAACTTGAACAAAGTCATCTATTTACAATGCTTTAGAATCCGACTTTAAACGATATCATCTATTTCGGAACCTAAAGAATCGGCAACTTTAACAAAGTCATCCATTTACAGTGCTTTAGAATCCGACTTTTAACCATATCATCTATTTTCAAAGCTTAAGAATCGGCAACTTAAACAAGTCATCTATTTACAATGCTTTAGAATCCGACTTTAACCGATATCATCTATTTTCAACCCTTAAGAATCTTCCACTGGAAAAAAGTAATCTATTTACAATGCTTTGGAATCCGACTTTAAACGATATCATCTATTTTCAAACCTAAAGAATCTGCAACTTGAACACAGTCATCTGTTTACAATGCTTTAGAATCCGACTTTAAACGATATCATCTATTTTCAAACCTTAAGAATCCGCAACTTGAACAAAGTCATCTATTTACAATGCTTTAGAATCCGACTTAAAACAATATCATCTATTTTCAAACCTTAAGAATCCGCAACTTGAACAAAGTCATCTATTTACAATGCTTTAGAATCCGACTTTAAACGATATAATCTATTTTCAAACTATCAGAGTCCGCAACTTGAACAAAGTCATCTATTTACAATGCTTTAGAATCCGACTTTTACCGATATCATCTATTTTCAATCCTTAAGTATCGGCAACTTTAACAAAGTCATCTATTTACAATGCTTTAGAATCCGATATTAAACGATATCATCTATTTTCAATCCTTAAGAATCGGCAACTTGAACAAAGTCATCTATTTACAATGCTTTAGAATCGAACTTTAAACGATATCATCTATTTTCAAACCTTAAGAATCCGCAACTTGAACAAAGTCATCTATTTACAGTGCTTTAGAATCCGACTTTAAACGATATCATCTATTTTCAAAGCTTGAGAATCGGCGACTTGAACAAGTCATTAATTAACAATGCTTTAGAATCCGACTTGAAACGATATCATTTATTTAAAAACCTTAAGAATCGGCAACTTGAACAAAGTCATCTATTTACAATGCTTTAGAATCCGACTTGAAACGATATCATCTATTTTCAAACCATAAGAGTCCGCAACTTGAACAAAGTCATCTATTTACAATGCTTAAGAATCCGACTTTTAACGATCTCATTTATTTTAAAATCTTAAGAATCTGCAACTTGAACAAAGTCATCTATTTACAATGCTTTAGTATCCGACATTAAACGATATCATCTACTTTCAAACCTTGAGAATCCTCAACTTGAACAAAGTAATCTATTTACAATGCTTTAGAATCCGACTTTAAACGATATCGTCTATTTTCAAACCTTGAGAATCCGCAACTTGAACAAAGTCATCTATTTATCATTCTTTTGAATCCGACTTTAAACGACATCATCTATTTTCAAACATTAAGAATCGGAAACTTGAACAAAGTCATCTATTTACAATGCTTTAGAATCCGACTTCAAACGGTATAATCTATTTTCGACGCTGAAGAATCCGCAACTTGAACAAAGTCATCTATATACAATGCTTTAGAATCCGACTTTAAACAATATCATCTATTTTCAAACCTTAAGAATCGGGATCTTGTACAAAGTCATCTATTTACAATGATTTAGTATCCGACATTAAACGATATCATATATTTGTAGACATTAACAACTCGAAACTTGAAAAACGTCATCTATTTACAATGCTTTAGAATCCGACTTTAAACGATATCATCTATTTTCAAACCTCAAGAATCCGCAACTTGAATAAAGTCCTCTATTTACAATGCTTTAGAAACCGTCTTTAAAAGATATCATCTATTTTAAAACCTTAAGAATCAGAAACTTGAACAAAGTCATCTATTTACAAGGCTTTAGAATCCTACTTTAAACGATATTATCTATTTTTAAACCTAAAAAATCGCAACTTGAACAAAGTCATCTATTTACAATGCTTTGGAATCCGACTTTAAGCGATATCATCTATTTTAAAACCTAAAAAATTCGCAACTTGAACAAAGTCATCAATTTATAATGCTTTATAATCCGACTTTAAATGATATCATCTATTTTCAAACCTCAAGAATACGTAACTTGAACATAATAATCTATTTACAATGCTTTAGTATCCGACATTAAACGATATCATCTATTTTCAAACCTTCAGTATCAGACACTTGAACAAAGTCATCTATTTACAATGCTTTGGAATCCGACTTTAAACGATATCATCTATTTTCAAACCTAAAGAATCCGCAACTTGAACAAAGTCATCTATTTACAATGCTTTAGAATCTGACTTTAAACAATATCATCTATTTTCAAACCTTAAGAATCCGCAACTTGAACAAAGTCATCTATTAACAATGCTTTAGAATCCGACTTTAAACGATATCATCTATTTTCAAACCTTTAGAGTCCGCAACTTGAACAAAGTCATCTATTTACAATGCTTTAGCATCCGACTTTACCGATATCATCTATTTTCAAACCTCAAGAATCGGCCACTTGAACAAGCTCATCTATTTACAATGCTTTAGTATCTGACATTAAACGATATCATCTAGTTTTAAACTTTAAGAACTCGCAACTTGAACAAAGTCATCTATTTACAATGCTTTAGAATCCGACTTTAAACGATATCATCTATTTCGGAACCTAAAGAATCGGCAACTTTAACAAAGTCATCCATTTACAGTGCTTTAGAATCCGACTTTTAACCATATCATCTATTTTCAAAGCTTAAGAATCGGCAACTTAAACAAGTCATCTATTTACAATGCTTTAGAATCCGACTTTAACCGATATCATCTATTTTCAACCCTTAAGAATCTTCCACTGGAAAAAAGTAATCTATTTACAATGCTTTGGAATCCGACTTTAAACGATATCATCTATTTTCAAACCTAAAGAATCTGCAACTTGAACACAGTCATCTGTTTACAATGCTTTAGAATCCGACTTTAAACGATATCATCTATTTTCAAACCTTAAGAATCCGCAACTTGAACAAAGTCATCTATTTACAATGCTTTAGAATCCGACTTAAAACAATATCATCTATTTTCAAACCTTAAGAATCCGCAACTTGAACAAAGTCATCTATTTACAATGCTTTAGAATCCGACTTTAAACGATATAATCTATTTTCAAACTATCAGAGTCCGCAACTTGAACAAAGTCATCTATTTACAATGCTTTAGAATCCGACTTTTACCGATATCATCTATTTTCAATCCTTAAGTATCGGCAACTTTAACAAAGTCATCTATTTACAATGCTTTAGAATCCGATATTAAACGATATCATCTATTTTCAATCCTTAAGAATCGGCAACTTGAACAAAGTCATCTATTTACAATGCTTTAGAATCGAACTTTAAACGATATCATCTATTTTCAAACCTTAAGAATCCGCAACTTGAACAAAGTCATCTATTTACAGTGCTTTAGAATCCGACTTTAAACGATATCATCTATTTTCAAAGCTTGAGAATCGGCGACTTGAACAAGTCATTAATTAACAATGCTTTAGAATCCGACTTGAAACGATATCATTTATTTAAAAACCTTAAGAATCGGCAACTTGAACAAAGTCATCTATTTACAATGCTTTAGAATCCGACTTGAAACGATATCATCTATTTTCAAACCATAAGAGTCCGCAACTTGAACAAAGTCATCTATTTACAATGCTTAAGAATCCGACTTTTAACGATCTCATTTATTTTAAAATCTTAAGAATCTGCAACTTGAACAAAGTCATCTATTTACAATGCTTTAGTATCCGACATTAAACGATATCATCTACTTTCAAACCTTGAGAATCCTCAACTTGAACAAAGTAATCTATTTACAATGCTTTAGAATCCGACTTTAAACGATATCGTCTATTTTCAAACCTTGAGAATCCGCAACTTGAACAAAGTCATCTATTTATCATTCTTTTGAATCCGACTTTAAACGACATCATCTATTTTCAAACATTAAGAATCGGAAACTTGAACAAAGTCATCTATTTACAATGCTTTAGAATCCGACTTCAAACGGTATAATCTATTTTCGACGCTGAAGAATCCGCAACTTGAACAAAGTCATCTATATACAATGCTTTAGAATCCGACTTTAAACAATATCATCTATTTTCAAACCTTAAGAATCGGGATCTTGTACAAAGTCATCTATTTACAATGATTTAGTATCCGACATTAAACGATATCATATATTTGTAGACATTAACAACTCGAAACTTGAAAAACGTCATCTATTTACAATGCTTTAGAATCCGACTTGAAACGATATCATCTATTTTCAAACCTTAAGAATCCGGAACTGGAACAAAGTCATCTATTTACAATGCTTCAGAATCCGACTTTAAACGATATCATCTATTTTCAAACATTAAGAATCCGCTACTAAAACAAAGTCATTTATTTACAATGCTTTAGTATCCGACATTAAACGATATTATCTACTTTCCAACCTTGTGAATCCTTACTTGAACAAAGTCATCTATTTACAATGCTTTAGAATCCGATTTTAAACAATCTCATCTATTTTCAAACCTTAAGAATCGGCAACTTGAACAAAGTCATCTACTTACAATGCTTTAGAATCCGATTTTAAACAATCTCATCTATTTTCAAACCTTAAGAATCGGTAACTTGAACAAAGTCATCTATTTACAATGCTTTAGAATCCGACTATAACCGATATAATCTACTTTCAAACCTTGACAATCCGCAAATTGAACTAAGTCATCTATTTCCAATGCTTTAGAATCTGACTTTAAACAGTATCATCTATTTTCAAACCTTGAGAATCCTCAACTTGAACAAAGTCATCTATTTACAATGCTTTAGAATGCAACTTTAAACAATATCATCTATTTTCAAGCCTTAAGAATCCGCAACTGTAATAAAGTCAGCTACTTACAATGCTTTAGAATCGTACTTTAAACAATATCATCTATTTTCAAACCTTAAGAGTCCGCTACTTGAACAAAGTCATCTATTTACAATGATTTAGAATCCGACTGTAAACTATATTATCTATTTTCAAACTTTAAGAATCGGCAACTTGAACAACGTCATCTATTTACAATCCTTTAGAATCCGACTTGAAACGATATAATCTATTTTCAAAACTTAAGAATCCGCAACTGGAACAAAGTCATCTATTTACAATGTTTTAGAATCCGACTTTAAACATGATCATCTATTTTCAAACCGAAAGAATCGGAAACTTGAACAAAGTCATCTATTTACAATCCTTTAGAATCCGAATTAAAACAATATTATCTATTTTCAAACATTAAGAATCAGCAACTTGAACAAAGTCATCTATTTACAATGCTTTAGAATCCGACTTTAAACGATATCATCTATTTTCAAACATTAAGATTCCGCAACTTGCACAAGTCATCTATTTACAATGCTAAAGAATCCGACTTTAAACGATATCATCTATTTTCAAACCTCAAGAATCCGCAAATTGAATAAAGTCCTGTATTTACAATGCTTTAGAAACCGTCTTTAAAAGATATCATCTATTTTCAAACCTTAAGAATCAGAAACTTGAACAAAGTCATCTATTAACAAGGCTTTGGAATCCGACTTTAAGCGATATCATCTATTTTAAAACCTAAAAAATTCGCAACTTGAACAAAGTTATCAATTTATAATGCTTTATAATCCGACTTTAAATGATATTATCTATTTTCAAACCTCAAGAATACGTAACTTGAACATAATAATCTATTTACAATGCTTTAGTATCCGACATTAAACGATATCATCTATTTTCAAACCTTCAGTATCAGACACTTGAACAAAGTCATCTATTTACAATGCTTTGGAATCCGACTTTAAACGATATCATCTATTTTCAAACCTAAAGAATCCGCAACTTGAACAAAGTCATCTATTAACAATGCTTTAGAATCCGACTTTAAACGATATCATCTATTTTCAAACCTTTAGAGTCCGCAACTTTAATAAAGTCATCTATTTACAATGCTTTAGCATCCGACTTTACCGATATCATCTATTTTCAAACCTCAATAATCGGCCACTTGAACAAGGTCATCTATTTACAATGCTTTAGTATCCGACATTAAACGATATCATCTAGTTTTAAACTTTAAGAACTCGCAACTTGAACAAAGTCATCTATTTACAATGCTTTAGAATCCGACTTTAAACGATATCATCTATTTCGGAACCTAAAGAATCGGCAACTTTAACAAAGTCATCCATTTACAGTGCTTTAGAATCCGACTTTTAACCATATCATCTATTTTCAATCCTTAAGAATCGGCAACTTCAACAAGTCATCTATTTACAATGCTTTAGAATCCGACTTTAACCGATATCATCTATTTTCAAACCTAAAGAATCTGCAACTTGAACACAGTCATCTATTTACAATGCTTTAGAATCCGACTTTAAACGATATCATCTATTTTCAAACCTTAAGAATCCGCAACTTGAACAAAGTCATCTATTTACAATGCTTTAGAATCCGACTTAAAACAATATCATCTATTTTAAAACCTTCAGAATCCGCAACTTGAACAAAGTCATCTATTAACAATGCTTTAGAATCCGACTTTAAACAATATAATCTATTTTCAAACTATCAGAGTCCGCCACTTGAACAAAGTCATCTATTTACAATGCTTTAGAATCCGACTTAAACCGATATCATCTATTTTCAATCCTAAAGTATCGGCAACTTTAACAAAGTCATCTATTTACAATGCTTTAGAATCCGATATTAAACGATATCATCTATTTTCAATCCTTAAGAATCGGCAACTTGAACAAAGTCATCTATTTACAATGCTTTAGAATCGAACTTTAAACGATATCATCTATTTTCAAACCTTAAGAATCCGCAACTTGAACAAAGTCATCTATTTACAGTGCTTTAGAATTCGACTATAAACGATATCATCTATTTTCAAAGCTTGAGAATCGGCGACTTGAACAAGTCATTAATTAACAATGCTTTAGAATCCGACTTGAAACGATATCATCTATTTAAAAACTCTAAGAATCGGCAACTTGAACAAAGTCATCTATTTACAATGCTTTAGAATCCGACTTGAAACGATATCATCTATTTTCAAACCATAAGAGTCCGCAACTTGAACAAAGTCATCTATTTACAATGCTTAAGAATCCGACTTTAAACGATATCATTTATTTTAAAATCTTAAGAATCCTCAACTTGAACAAAGTAATCTATTTACAATGCTTTAGAATCCGACGTTAAACGATATCGTCTATTTTCAAACCTTGAGAATCTGCAACTTGAACAAAGTCATCCATTTATCATTCTTTTGAATCCGACTTTAAACGACATCATCTATTTTCAAACATCAGGAATCGGAAACTTGAACAAAGTCATCTATTTACAATGCTTTAGAATCCGACTTCAAACGGTATAATCTATTTTCGAACCTGAAGAATCCGCAACTTGAACAAAGTCATCTATATACAATGCTTTAGAATCCGACTTTAAACGATATCATCTATTTTCAAACCTTAAGAATCGGGATCTTGTACAAAGTCATCTATTTAAAAATGCTTTAGAATCCGAATTTAAACGATATCATCTATTTTCAAACCTTAAGATTCCGCAACTTAAACAAAGTCATCTATTTACAATGATTTAGTATCCGACATTAAACGATATCATCTATTTGTAGACATTAACAACTCGAAACTTGAACAACGTCATCTATTTACAATGCTTTAGAATCCGACTTGAAACGATATCATCTATTTTCAAACCTTAAGAATCCGGAACTGGAACAAAGTAGTATCTGACATTAAACGATATTATCTACTTTCCAACCTTGTGAATCCTTACTTGAACAAAGTCATCTTTTTACAATGCTTTAGAATCCGACTATAACCGATATAATCTACTTTCAAACCTTGACAATCCGCAAATTGAACAAAGTCATCTATTTCCAATGCTTTAGAATCTGACTTTAAACAATATCATCTATTTTCAAACCTTTGAGAATCCTCAACTTGAACAAAGTCATCTATTTACAATGCTTTAGAATGCAACTTTAAACAATATCATCTATTTTCAAGCCTGAGGAATCCGCAACTGTAATAAAGTCAGCTACTTACAATGCTTTAGAATCGTACTTTAAACAATATCATCTATTTTGAAACCTTAAGAGTCCGCAACTTGAACAAAGTGATCTATTTACAATGCTTTAGAATCCTACTTTAAACGATATCATCTATTTTAAAATCTTAAGAATCCGCTACTTGAACAAAGTCATCTATTTACAATGATTTAGAATCCGACTGTAAACTATATTATCTATTTTCAAACTTTAAGAATCGGCAACTTGAACAACGTCATCTATTTACAATGCTTTAGAATCCGACTTGAAACGATATAATCTTTTTTCAAAACTTAAGAATCCGCAACTGGAACAAAGTCATCTATTTACAATGCTTTGGAATCCGACTTTAAACGATATCATCTATTTTCAAACCTAAAGAATCCGCAACTTGAACAAAGTCATCTATTTACAATGCTTTAGAATCTGACTTTAAACAATATCATCTATTTTAAAACCTTAAGAATCCGCAACTTGAACAAAGTCATCTATTAACAATGCTTTAGAATCCGACTTTAAACGATATCATCTATTTTCAAACCTTTAGAGTCCGCAACTTGAACAAAGTCATCTATTTACAATGCTTTAGCATCCGACTTTACCGATATCATCTATTTTCAAACCTCAAGAATCGGCCACTTGAACAAGGTCATCTATTTACAATGCTTTAGTATCCGACATTAAACGATATCATCTAGTTTTAAACTTTAAGAACTCGCAACTTGAACAAAGTCATCTATTTACAATGCTTTAGAATCCGACTTTAAACGATATCATCTATTTCGGAACCTAAAGAATCGGCAACTTTAACAAAGTCATCCATTTACAGTGCTTTAGAATCCGACTTTTAACCATATCATCTCTTTTCAAAGCTTAAGAATCGGCAACTTCAACAAGTCATCTATTTACAATGCTTTAGAATCCGACTTTAACCGATATCATCTATTTTCAACCCTTAAGAATCTTCCACTGGAAAAAAGTAATCTATTTACAATGCTTTGGAATCCGACTTTAAACGATATCATCTATTTTCAAACCTAAAGAATCTGCAACTTGAACAAAGTCATCTATTAACAGTGCTTTAGAATCCGACTTGAAACATTATCATCGATTTTCAAACCTAAGGAATCCGCACCTAGAACAAAGTCATCTATTTACAATGCTTTAGAATCCGACTTTAAACATGATCATCTATTTTCAAACCGAAAGAATCGGAAACTTGAACAAAGTCATCTATTTACAATGCTTTAGAATCCGACTTCAACCGATATTATCTATTTTCAAACCTCAAGAATCTGCAACTTGAACAAAGTCATCTATTTACAATGCTTTAGAATCCGACTTTGAACGATATCATCTATTTTCGCACCTTAAGAATCGGCAACTTGAACAAAGTCATCTATTTACAGTGCTTTAAAATCCGACTTTAAACGATATCATCTATTTTCAACCTTAAGAATCGGCAACTTGAACCATGTCATCTATTTACAATGCTGTAGAATCCGACTTTAAATGATATCATTAATGTTCAAACCTTTAGAATACGTTACTTGAGTATAGTAATCTATTTACAATGCTTTAGTATCCGACATTAAACGATATCATCTAGTTTTAAACCTTAAGAACTCGCAACTTGAACAAAGTCATCTATTTACAATGCTTTAGAATCCGACTTTAAACGATATCATCTATTTCGGAACCTTAAGAATCGGCAACTTGAACAAAGTAATCTATTTACAGTGCTTTAGAATCCGACTTTAAACCATATCATCTATTTTCCAAGCTTGAGAATCGGCAACTTAAACAAGTCATCTATTTATAATGCTTTAGAATCCGACTTTAAACGATATCATCTATTTTCAAACGTTAAGAATCTGCAACTTGAACAAAGTCATCTATTTACAATGCTTTGGAATCTGACTTTAAACGATATCATCTATTTTCAAAGCTTAAGAATCCGCAACTTGAACAAAGTCATCTATTTACAATGCTTTAGAATCCGACTTTCCACGATATCATCTATTTTAAACCCGTAAGAATTGGAAACTTGAACAAAGTCATCTATTTACAATGCTTTAGAATCCGACTTCAACCGATATTATCTATTTTCTAACATCAAGAATCCGCAACTTGAACAAAGTCATCTATTTACAATGCTTTAGAATCCGACTTTAAACGATATCATCTATTTTCAAAGCTTAAGAATCCGCAACTTAAACAAAGTCATCTATTTACTATGATTTAGTATCCGACATTAAACGATATTCTCTAGTTTTTAACTTTAAGAACTCGCAACTTGAACAAAGTCATCTATGTAGAATGCATGAGACTTCGACTTTAACCGATATCATCTATTTTCGAACCTTACGAATCAGCAACTTGAACAAAGTCAACTATTTACAATGCTTTAGAATCCGACTTTAACCGATATCATCTATTTTACAAACCTTAAGTATCTGCAACTGGAAAAAAGTAATCTATTTACAATGCTTTGGAATCCGACTTTAAACGATATCATCTATTTTCAAACCTAAAAAATCTGCAACTTGAACAAAGTCATCTATTAACAGTGCTTTAGAATCCGACTTGAAACATTATCATCGATTTTGAAACCTTAAGAATCCGCAACTTGAACAAAGTAATCTATTTACAATGCTTTATAATCCGACTTTAAATGATATCATCAATTTTCAAACGTTAAGAATACGTAACTTAAACATAATAATCTATTTACAATGCTTTAGTATCCGACATTAAACGATATCATCTAGTTTTAAACTTTAAGAACTCGCAACTTGAACAAAGTCATCTATTTACAAGGCTTTAGAATCCGACTTTAAACGATATCATCTATTTTCAAACCTTAAGAATCGGCAACTTTAACAAAGTCATCCATTTACAGTGCTTTAGAATCCGACTTTTAAACATATCATCTATTTTCAAAGCTTAAGAATCGGCAATTTGAACAAGTCATCTATTTACAATGCTTTAGAATCCGACTTTAACTGATACCATCTATTTTCAAACCTTAAGAATCTGCAACTGGAAAAAAGTAATCTATTTACAATGCTTTAGAATCCGACTTTAAACGATATCATCTATTTTCAAACCTAAAGAATCTGCAACTTGAACAAAGTCATCTATTAACAGTGCTTTAGAATCCGACTTGAAACATTATCATCGATTTTCAAACCTTAAGAATCCGCACCTAGAACAAAGTCATCTATTTACAATGCTTTAGAATCCGACTTTAAACATGATCATCTATTTTCAAACCGAAAGAATCGGAAACTTGAACAAAGTCATCTATTTACAATGCTTTAGAATCGGACTTCAACCGATATTATCTATTTTCAAACCTCAAGAATCCGCAACTTGAACAAAGTCATCTATTTACAATGCTTTAGAATCCGACTTTGAACGATATCATCTATTTTAAAACCTTAAGAATCCGCAACTTGAACAAAGTCAACTATTTACAGTGCTGTAGAATCCGACTTTAAACGATATCATCTATTTACAAAGCTTAAGAATCGGCGACTTGAACAAGTCATCAATTTACAATGCTTTAGAATCCGACTTTAACCGATATCATCTATTTTAAACCCGTAAGAATTGGAAACTTGAACAAAGTCATCTATTTACAATGCTTTAGAATCCGACTTCAACCGATATTATCTATTTTCAAACCTCAAGAATCCGCAACTTGAACAAAGTCATCTATTTACAATGCTTTAGAATCCGACTTTAAACGATATCATCTATTTTCAAAGCTTAAGAATCCGCAACTTAAACAAAGTCATCTATTTACTATGATTTAGTATCCGACATTAAACGATATTCTCTAGTTTTTAACTTTAAGAACTCGCAACTTGAACAAAGTCATCTATGTAGAATGCTTGAGACTTCGACTTTAACCGATATCATCTATTTTCGAACCTTACGAATCGGCAACTTGAACAAAGTCAACTATTTACAATGCTTTAGAATCCGACTCTAAACGATATCATCTATTTTTAAAGCTTAAGAATCGGCGACTTGCACAAGTCATCAATTTACAATGCTTTAGAATCCGACTTTAACCGATATCATCGATTATCAAACCTTAAGAATCCGCAACTGGAACAAACCATCTATTTAAAATGCTTTATAATCACACTTTAAACGATATCATCTATTTTCAAACCTTAAGAATCCGCAACTCGAACAAAGTCATCTGCTTACATTCTTTAGAATCTGACTTTAAACATTATCATGTATTTTCAACCCTTAATAACCCGCAACTTTAACAAAGTCATCTATTTACAATGCTTTAGAATCCGAATTTAAAAAATATCATCTATTTTGCCACCTTAAGAATCGGCAACTTGAACAAAATCATCTATTTACAATGCTTAAAAATCCGACTTTAAAGCATATCATCTACTTTCTTACCCAAAAAATCGGCCTCTTCAATAAATCTATCTATTTACAATAGTTTAGAATACGACTTTAAACGATATCATCTATTTTCAAACCTAAAGATTCCGCAATCTGAAAAAAGTAATCTATTTACAATGCTTTAGAATCCGACATAAAACAATATCATCTATTTTCAAACCTTAAGAATAAGCAACTGAAAAAAGTCATCTATTTACGATGCTTTACCATCCGACTTTAAACGATATCATCTATTTTATAACCTTAAGAATCGGCAACCAGAACTATGTCATCTATTTACAATGCTTTAGAATCCGACTTTAAAAGATATAATCTATTTTCAAACCTTAAGATCGGCATATTGAACAAAGTCATCTATTTACAATGCTTTAGAATCATACTTTAAACGATATAATCTTTTTTCAAACCTTAAGAATCCGCAACTTGAACAAAGTCATCTATTTACAATGCTTTAGAATCCGACATAAAACAATATCATCTATTTTCAAACCTTAAGAATCAGGAACTGAAAAAAGTCATCTATTTACGATGGTTTACCATCCGACTTTAAACGATATCATCTATTTTATAACCTTAAGAATTGGCAACTTGACCAAAGTCATCTATTTACAATGGTTTGGAATCCGAGTTTAAACGATACTATCTATTTTCAAACCTTAATAATCCGCAAGTTGAACAAGGTCATCTATTTACAATGCTGTAGAATCCGACTTTAAACGATATCATCTATTTTCAAACCTCCAGAATCGGCAACTTGAACAAAGTCATCTATTTACAATGCTTTAGAATCACACTTAAAACGATCTCATCTATTTGGAAACATTAAGAATCCGCAACGGTAACAAAGTCATCTATTTACAATGCTGTAGAATCCGACTTTAAAGGATATCATCTATTTTCAAACCTTGAGAATCCGCAACTGGAACAAAATCATCTATTTACAATGCTTTAGAATCCGACTTTAAACAATATCTCTATTTTCAAACCTTAAGAATCGGCAACTTGAACAAAGTCATCTATTTACAGTGCTTTAGAATCCGACTAGAAACGACATCATCCATTTCTAAACCTACAAAATCCGCAACTTGAACAACGTCATCTATTAACAATGCTTTAGAATCCGACTTTAATCAATATCATCTATTTTTAAACCTTATGAATACGCAACTTGTCAAAGTAATCTATTTACAGTGCTTTAGAATTCGACTTTAAACGATATCATCTATTTTCAAACCTTAAGAATCGGCTACTTGAACAAAGTCATCTATTTACAATGTTTTAGAATCCGAGTTTCAACGATATCATATATTTAGAAACCTTAAGTATCCGCAACTTGAACAAAGTCATCTATTTACAATGCTTTAGAATCCGACCTATAACAATATAATCTATTTTCAAACAACAGGAATGTGAACTTGAAAAAAGTCATCTATTTACAATGCTGTAGAATCCGACTTTCAACGATATCATCTATTTTCAAACATTAAAAATCCGCAACTGGAATAAAGTCATCTATTTACAATGCTGTAGATTCGACTTTAACGTATATCATTTGGTTTTAAACCTCAAGAATCCGCAACTTGAACAAAGTCATCTATTTACAATGCTTTAGAATCCGATTTAAAACATTATCTTTTTTTTTCAAACCTTGAGAATCTGCAACTTGAACAAAGTCATCTATTTACAATGCTTTAAAATCTTAATTTAAACGATATTATCTATTTTCAAACCTTAAGAATCCGCAACCTGAACAAAGTCATCTATTTACAATGCTTTAGAATGCGACTTTAAACATTATTATCTATTTTCAAACCTAAAGAATCCGCAACTGTAATAAAGTCATCTACTTACAATGCTTTAGAATCGTACTTTAAACAATATCATCTATTTTAGTCCGCCACTTGAACAAAGTAATCTATTTACAATGCTTTAGAATCCGACTTTAAACGATATTATCTATTTTTAAACCCTCAGAATCCGCAACTTGAACAAAGTCATCTATTTACAATGCTTTAGAATCCGACTTTAAACGATATAATCTATTTTCAAACCTTAAGAATCGGCCACTTGAACAAAGTCATCTATTTACAATGCTGTAGAATCCGACTTCAAACGATATCATCTATTTTCAACCCTAAAGAATTCGCAACTTAACAAAGTCATCTATTTACAATGGTTTGCAATCCGATCTTAAACGATATCATCAATTTTCAAACGTTAAGTGTCCGCAACTTTAACAAAGTCATCTATTTACAATGCTTTAGAATCCGACTTTAAACGATATCATCTATTTTCAAACCTTAAGAATCCGCAACTTGAACACAGTCATCTATTTACAAAACTTTAGAATCCGACTTTAAACGATATCATCTATTTTGAAACCTTAAGAATCCGCAACTTGAACAAAGTCATCTATTTACAATGCATTAGAATCTGACTTTAAACAATATCATCTATTTTCAAACCTTAAGAATTGGCAACTTGAACAAAGTCATCTATTAACAATGCTTTAGAATCTGACTTTAAACGATATCATCTATTTTAAAACCTTAAGAATCCGCAACTTGAACAAAGTCATCTATTTAAAGTGCTTTAGAATCCGACTTTAAACGATATAATCTATTTTCAAACCTTATGAATCCGCACCTCGAACACAGTCATCTATTTACCATGATTTAGAATCCGACTTCAAACATTATCATCTATTTTCCAACTTTAAGAATCCGCAACCTGAACAAAGTCATCTATTTTCAATGATTTAGAATCCGACTTTAAACAATATCATCTATTTTCAAACCTTAAGAATCCGCAACTTGAACAAAGTCATCAATTTACAATGCTTTAGAATCCGACTTTAAACAATATCATCTTTTCAAACCTTAAGAATCGTCACCTTGAACAAAGTCATCTATTTTCAATGATTTAGAATCCGACTTTCAACGATATCATCTATTTTCAAACCTTAAGAATCGGCCACTTGAACAAAGTCATCTATTAACAATGCTTTAGAATCCGACTTTAAACGATTTAATCTATTTAAAAATTTTGAGAATCCGCAACTTCAACAAAGTCATCTATTTACAATGCTTTAGAATCCGACTTGAAACGATATACTCTATGTTCAAACCATAAGAGTCCGCAACTTGAACAAAGTCATCTATTTACAATGATTTAGAATCCGAGTTTAAACGATATAATCTATTTTCAAACTTTAAGAATCGGCAACTTGAACAATGTCCTCTATTTACATTTCTTTAGAATCCGAATTTAAACGATATCATCGATTTTAAAACTTTAAGAATCCGCAACTTGAACAAAGTCGTCTATTTACAATGCTTTAGAATCACACTTGAAACGATATCATATATTTTCAAACCTTAAAGATTAGCAACTTGAACAAAGTCATCTATTTACAATGCTTTAGAATCCGACTGTACACGATATCATCTATTTTCAAACCTAAAGAATCCGCAACTTGAACAAAGTCATCTATTTACAATGCTTTAGAATCCGACTAAAACGATATCATCTATTTTCAAACCTTAAGAATCCGCAACTTGAACAAAGTCATCTATTTACATTGCTTTAGAATCGAACTTTAAACGATATCATCTATTTTAAAACCTTAAGAGTCCGCAACTTGAAAAAAGTAATCTATTTACAATGCTTTAGAATCAGACTTTAAACAATATCATCTATTTTCAAACCTTAAGAATCCGAAACTGTAATAAAGTCATCTACTTACAATGCTTTAAAATGCGACTTTAAACAATATCATCTATTTTCAAACCTTAAGAATCTGCACATTGAACAAAGTCATCAATTTACAATGCTTTAGAATCCAACTTTAAACGATATAATCTTTTTTCAAACTATCAGAGTCCGCAACTTGAACAAAGTCATTTATTTACAATGCTTTAGAATCCGACTTTAACCGATATCATCTATTTTCAATCCTTAAGAATCGGCAACTTGAACAAAGTCATCTATTTACAATGCTTTAGAATCCGACTTTAAACGATATCATCTATGTTCAAAGCTTAAGAATCGGCAACTTGAACAAAGTCATCTATTTACAGTTCTTTGGAATCCGACTTTCAGCGATATAATCTATGTTCAAACCTAAAAAATCCGCAACTTGAACAAAGTCATCTATTTACACAGCTTTATAATCCGACTTTAAACAATATCATCTATTTTAAAACCTTAAGAATCCGCAACTTGAACAAAGTCATTAATTTACAATGCTTTAGAATCCGATTTTAAACGATATCATCTATTTTCAAACCTTAAGAATCCGCATCTTTAACAAAGTCATCTATTTACAATGCTTTAGAATCCGACTTTAAACGATATCATCTATTTTCAAAACTTAAGAATCCGCAACTTGAACAAAGTCATCTATTTACAATGCTTTAGAATCCGACTTTAAACGATATCATCTATTTTCAAACCTAAAGAATCCGCAACTTGAACAAAGTTATCTATTTACAATGCTTTGGAATCCGACTTTAAACGATATCATCTATTTTCAAAGCTTAAGAATCCGCAACTTGAACAAAGTCATCTATTTACAATGCTTTAGAATCCGACTTTAAACGATATCATCTATTTTCAAACGTAAAGAATCCGCAACTTGAACAAAGTCATCTATCTACTATGCTTTATAATCCGACTTTAAATGATATCATCTATTTTCAAAACTTAAGCATCCGCAACTTGAACAAAGTCATCTATTTACAATGCTTTAGAATCCGACTTTAAACGATATCATCTATTTCCAAACCTAAAGAATCGGCCACTTACACAAAGTCATCTATTTACAATGCTTTAGAATCCGATTTTAAACGATATCATCTATTTTCAAACCTTAAGAATCCGAAAATGGAACAAAGTCATCTATTTACAATGCTTTAGAATCCGACTTTAACCGATATCATCTATTTTCAAACCTTAAGAATCCGCACCTTCAACAAAGTCATGTATTTACAATGCTTTAGAATCCGACTTTAAACGATATCATCTATTTTCAAACCTTAAGAATCCGCAACTTGAACAAAGTCATCTATTTACAATGCGTTAGAATCCGACTTTAAACGATATCATCTATTTTCAAACCTTAAGAATCCGCAACTTGAACAAAGTCATCTATTTACAATGCTTTAGAATCCGACTTTAAACGATATCATCTATTTTCAAACCTAAAGAATCGGCAACTTGAACAAAGTCATTAATTTACAATGCTGTAGAATCCGACTTTTAACTATATCATCTATTTTTAAACCTTAAGAATCTGCAACTTAACAAAGTCATCTATTTACAATTGTTTGGAATCCGATCTTAAACGATATCATCTATTTGCAAACTTTAAGAATCCGCAACTTGAACACAGTCATCTATTTACAATGCTTTAGAATCGCACTTTAAACGATATCATCTATTTTCAAACCTTAAGAATCCGCCACTTGAACAAAGTCATCTATTTACAATGCCTTAGAATCCGACTGTAAACGATATCATTAATTTTCAAAATCCCAGAATCCGACACTTGAACAAAGTAATCTATTTACAATACTTGAGAATCCGACTTTAAACGATATCATCTATTTTCAAACCTTAAGAACTCGCAACTTGAACAAAGTCATCTATTTCCAATGCTTTAGAATCTGACTTTAAACGATATCATCTATTTTCAAACCTTAAGAATCCGCAACTTGAACAAAGTCATCTATTTACAATGCTTTAGAATCCGACTTAAAACGATATCATCTATTTTCTAACATTAAGAATCTGCAACTTAAACAAAGTCATCTATTTACAATGCTTTAGTATCCGACATAAAACGATATTATCTACTTTTACACGTTGACAACTCGCAACTTGAAGAAAGTCATCTATTTACAATGCTTTAGAATCCGACTTTAAACGATATCATCTATTTTCAAACATTAAGAATCCGCAACTTGAACAAAGTTATCTATTTAGAATGCTTTAGAATCCAACTTTAAATTATATAATCTATTTTCAAACCTTAAGAATCGGACACTTGAACACAGTCATCTATTTACAATGCTTTAGAATCCGACTTGAAAGTATATCATCTATTTTCAAACCTTAAGAGTCCGAAACTGTACAAAGTCATCTATTTACAATGCTTTAGAATCCGACTTTAAACGATATCGTCTATTTTCAAACATTAAGAATCGGAAACTTGAACAAAGTCATCTATTTACAATGCTTTAGAACTCGACTTAAAACGATATCATCTATTTTCTAAACCTGAAGAATCCGCAACTTGAAAAAAGTAATCTATTTACAATGCTTTAGAATCCGACTTTAAACGATATCATCTATTTTGATACCTTAAGAATCGGGAACTTGTACAAAGTTATCTATTTACTATGCTTTAGAATCCGACTTTAAACGATAACATCTATTTTCAAACCTTGAGAATCAGTAACTTAAAAGTTATCTATTTACAATGCTTTAGTATCCGACATTAAACGATATCATCTATTTTTAAACCTTAACAACTCGAAACTTGAACAAAGTCATCTATTTACAATGCTTTAGAATCCGATTTTAAGCGATATAATCTATTTTAAAATCTTGACAATCCGCAACTGTAACAAAGTCATCGATTTCCAATGCTTTAGAATCCGACTTTAAACAATATCATCTATTTTCAAAATTTAAGAATCCGCAACTTGAACAAAGTCATCTATTTACAATGCTTTAGAATCCGACTTTAAACGAAATCATCTATTTTCAAACACTAAGAATCTGCAACTTAAACAAAGTCATCTATTTACAATGCTTTAGTATCCGACATAAAACGATATTATCTATTTTCAAACCTTAAGAATCCGCAACTTGAACAAAGTCATCTATTTACAATGCTTTAGAATCCGACTTTAACCGATATCATCTATATTCAAACCTTAAGAATCCGCAACTTGAACAAAGTCATCTATTTACAATGCTTTAGAATGCGACTTCAAACAATGTCATCTATTTTCAAACCTTAAGAATCCGCAAGGGTAATAAAGTCATCTACTTACAAGTCTTTAGAATCGTACTTTAAACAATATCATCTATTTTCAAACCTTAAGAGTCCGCCACTTGACCAAAGTCATCTATTTACAATGCTTTAGAATCCGACTTTAAACGATATCATCTATTTTCAAACCTTAAGAATCCGCAACTTGAACAAAGTCATCTATTTACAATGCTTTAGAATCCGACTTTAAACTATGTCATCTACTTTCAAACATCAAGCATCCGCCACTTGACCAAAGTCATCTATTTACAATGCTTTAGAATCCGACTTTAAACGATATCATCTATTTTCAAACATTAAGAATCTGCAACTTGAACAAAGTCATCTATTTACAATGCTGTAGAATCCGACCTTAAACAATATCATCTATTTTCAAACCTTAAGAATCCGCAACTTAACAAAGTCATCTATTTACAATGGTTTGGAATCCGATCTTAAACGATATAATCTATTTTCAAGCCTTAAGAATCCGCAACTTGAACAAAGTCATCTATTTACAATGCTTTAGAATCCGACTTTAAACGATATAATCTATTTTCAAACTATCAGAGTCAGCAACTTGGACAAAGTCATCTATTTACAATGCTTTAGAATCCGACTTTAAACGATATCATCTATTTAAAAACCTAAAGAATCCGACACTTGAACAAAGTCATCTATTTACAATACTTTAGAATCCGACTTTAAACGATATCATCTATTTTCAAAGCTTAAGAATCCGCAACTTGAACAAAGTCATCTATTTACAATGCTTTAGAATCCGACTTTAAACCATATCATCTATTTTCAAACCTTAAGAATCCGGAACTTGAACAAAGTAATCTATTTACAATGCTTTGGAATCCGACTTTAAACAATATCATCTATTTTCAAAGCTTAAGAATCGGTACTTTGAACAAAGTCATCTATTTACAATTCTTTAGAATCCGACTTCAAACGATATCATCGATTTTCAAACCTTAAGAATCCGCACTTTTAACAAAGTCATCTATTTACAATGCTTTAGAATCACACTTGCAACGATATCATCTGATTTAAAACCTTAAGAATCCGCAACTTGAACGAAGTCATCTATTTACAATGATTTGAATCCAACTTCAAACATTATCTTCTATTTTCAAACCTTAAGTATCCGCAACTTGAACAAAGTCATCTATTTACAATGCTTTAGAATCCGACTTTAAACGATATCATCTATTTTCAAACCTTAAGAATCCGCAACTTGAACAAAGTCATTTATTTACAATGCTTTAGAATCCGACTTTAAACGATATCATCTATTTTCAAACCTTAAGAATCCGCAACTTGAACAAAGTCATCTATTTACAATGCTTTAGAATCCGACTTTAAACGATATCATCTATTTTCAAACCTTAAGAATCCGCAACTTGAACAAAGTCATCTATTTACAATGCTTTAGAATCCGACTTTAAACGATATCATCTATTTCCAAACCTTAAGAATCCGCAACTTGAACAAAGTCATCTATTTACAATGCTTTAGAATCCGACTTTAAACGATATCATCTATTTTCAAACATTAAGAATCCGCAACTTGAACAAAGTAATCTATTTAGAATGCTTTAGAATCCAACTTTAAACGATATAATCTATTTTCAAACCTTAAGAATCGGCAACTTGAACACAGTCATCTATTTACAATGCTTTAGAATCCGACTTGAAACGATATCATCTATTTTCAAACCTTAAGAGTCCGAAACTGTACAAAGTCATCTATTTACAATGCTTTAGAATCCGACTTTAAACGATATCGTCTATTTTCAAACATTAAGAATCGGAAACTTGAACAAAGTCATCTATTTACAATGCTTTAGAATTCGACTTAAAACGATATCATCTATTTTCTAAACATGAAGAATCCGAAACTTGAAAAAAGTAATCTATTTACAATGCTTTAGAATCCAACTTTAAACGATATCATCTATTTTGAAACCTTAAGAATCGGGAACTTGTACAAAGTTATCTATTTACTATGCTTTAGAATCCGACTTTAAACGATATCATCTATTTTCAAACCTTGAGAATCAGTAACTTAAAAGTCATCTATTTACAATGCATTAGTATCCGACATTAAACGATATCATCTATTTTTAAACCTTAACAACTCGAAACTTGAACAAAGTCATCTATTTACAATGCTTTAGAACTCGACTTAAAACGATGTCATCTATTTTCTAAACCTGAAGAATCCGCAACTTGAAAAAAATAATCTATTTACAATGCTTTAGAATCCGACTTTAAACGATATCATCTATTTTGAAACCTTAAGAATCGGGAACTTGTACAAAGTTATCTATTTACTATGCTTTAGAATCCGACTTTAAACGATATCATCTATTTTCAAACCTTGAGAATCAGTAACTTAAAAGTCATCTATTTACAATGCTTTAGAATCCGATTTTAAGCGATATAATTTATTTTAAAATCTTGACAATCCGCAACTGTAACAAAGTCATCTATTTCCAATGCTTTAGAATCCGACTTTAAACAATATCATCTATTTTCAAAATTTAAGAATCCGCAACTTGAACAAAGTCATCTATTTACAATGCTTTAGAATCCGACTTTAAACGATATCATCTATTTTCAAACACTAAGAATCTGCAACTTAAACAAAGTCATCTATTTACAATGCTTTAGTATCCGACATAAAACGATATTATCTATTTTCAAACCTTAAGAATCCGCAACTTGAACAAAGTCATCTATTTACAATGCTTTAGAATCCGACTTTAACCGATATCATCTATTTTCAAACCTTTAGAATCCGCAACTTTAACAAAGTCATCTATTTACAATGCTTTAGAATCCGACTTTAAACTATGTCATCTACTTTCAAACATCAAGCATCCGCCACTTGACCAAAGTCATCTATTTACAATGCTTTAGAATCCGACTTTAAACGATATCATCTATTTTCAAACATTAAGAATCTGCAACTTGAACAAAGTCATCTATTTACAATGCTGTAGAATCCGACCTTAAACAATATCATCTATTTTCAAACCTTAAGAATCCGCAACTTAACAAAGTCATCTATTTACAATGGTTTGGAATCCGATCTTAAACGATATAATCTATTTTCAAGCCTTAAGAATCCGCAACTTGAACAAAGTCATCTATTTACAATGCTTTAGAATCCGACTTTAAACGATATAATCTATTTTCAAACTATCAGAGTCAGCAACTTGGACAAAGTCATCTATTTACAATGCTTTAGAATCCGACTTTAAACGATATCATCTATTTAAAAACCTAAAGAATCCGACACTTGAACAAAGTCATCTATTTACTATACTTTAGAATCCGACTTTAAACGATATCATCTATTTTCAAAGCTTAAGAATCCGCAACTTGAACAAAGTCATCTATTTACAATGCTTTAGAATCCGACTTTAAACCATATCATCTATTTTCAAACCTTAAGAATCCGGAACTTGAACAAAGTAATCTATTTACAATGCTTTGGAATCCCACTTTAAACGATATCATCTTTTTTCAAAGCTTAAGAATCGGTACTTTGAACAAAGTCATCTATTTACAATTCTTTAGAATCCGACTTCAAACGATATCATCGATTTTCAAACCTTAAGAATCCGCACTTTTAACAAAGTCATCTATTTACAATGCTTTAGAATCACACTTGCAACGATATCATCTGATTTAAAACCTTAAGAATCCGCAACTTGAACGAAGTCATCTATTTACAATGATTTGAATCCAACTTCAAACATTATCTTCTATTTTCAAACCTTAAGTATCCGCAACTTGAACAAAGTCATCTATTTACAATGCTTTAGAATCCGACTTTAAACGATATCATCTATTTTCAAACCTTAAGAATCCGCAACTTGAACAAAGTCATCTATTTACAATGCTTTAGAATCCGACTTTAAACGATATCATCTATTTTCAAACCTTAAGAATCCGCAACTTGAACAAAGTCATCTATTTACAATGCTTTAGAATCCGACTTTAAACGATATCATCTATTTTCAAACCTTAAGAATCCGCAACTTGAACAAAGTCATCTATTTACAATGCTTTAGAATCCGACTTTAAACGATATCATCTATTTCCAAACCTTAAGAATTCGCAACTTGAACAAAGTCATCTATTTACAATGCTTTAGAATCCGACTTTAAACGATATCATCTATTTTCAAACATTAAGAATCCGCAACTTGAACAAAGTAATCTATTTAGAATGCTTTAGAATCCAACTTTAAACGATATAATCTATTTTCAAACCTTAAGAATCGGCAACTTGAACACAGTCATCTATTTACAATGCTTTAGAATCCGACTTAAAACGATATCATCTATTTTCAAACCTTAAGAGTCCGAAACTGTACAAAGTCATCTATTTACAATGCTTTAGAATCCGACTTTAAACGATATCGTCTATTTTCAAACATTAAGAATCGGAAACTTGAACAAAGTCATCTATTTACAATGCTTTAGAACTCGACTTAAAACGATATCATCTATTTTCTAAACATGAAGAATCCGAAACTTGAAAAAAGTAATCTATTTACAATGCTTTAGAATCCGACTTTAAACGATATCATCTATTTTGAAACCTTAAGAATCGGGAACTTGTACAAAGTTATCTATTTACTATGCTTTAGAATCCGACTTTAAACGATATCATCTATTTTCAAACCTTGAGAATCAGTAACTTAAAAGTCATCTATTTACAATGCATTAGTATCCGACATTAAACGATATCATCTATTTTTAAACCTTAACAACTCGAAACTTGAACAAAGTCATCTATTTACAATGCTTTAGAACTCGACTTAAAACGATATCATCTATTTTCTAAACCTGAAGAATCCGCAACTTGAAAAAAGTAATCTATTTACAATGCTTTAGAATCCGACTTTAAACGATATCATCTATTTTGAAACCTTAAGAATCGGGAACTTGTACAAAGTTATCTATTTACTATGCTTTAGAATCCGACTTTAAACGATATCATCTATTTTCAAACCTTGAGAATCAGTAACTTAAAAGTCATCTATTTACAATGCTTTAGAATCCGATTTTAAGCGATATAATTTATTTTAAAATCTTGACAATCCGCAACTGTAACAAAGTCATCTATTTCCAATGCTTTAGAATCCGACTTTAAACAATATCATCTATTTTCAAAATTTAAGAATCCGCAACTTGAACAAAGTCATCTATTTACAATGCTTTAGAATCCGACTTTAAACGATATCATCTATTTTCAAACACTAAGAATCTGCAACTTAAACAAAGTCATCTATTTACAATGCTTTAGTATCCGACATAAAACGATATTATCTATTTTCAAACCTTAAGAATCCGCAACTTGAACAAAGTCATCTATTTACAATGCTTTAGAATCCGACTTTAACCGATATCATCTATTTTCAAACCTTTAGAATCCGCAACTTGAACAAAGTCATCTATTTACAATGCTTTAGAATGCGACTTTAAACAATGTCATCTATTTTCAAACCTTAAGAATCCGCAACGGTAATAAAGTCATCTACTTACAAGTCTTTAGAATCGTACTTGGAACAATATCATCTATTTTCAAACCTTAAGAGTCCGCCACTTGACCAAAGTCATCTATTTACAATGCTTTAGAATCCGACTTTAAACGATATCATCTATTTTCAAACCTTAAGAATCCGATACTTGAACAAAGTCATCTATTTACAATGCTTTAGAATCCGACTTTAAACTATGTCATCTATTTTCAAACATCAAGCATCTGCCACTTGACCAAAGTCATCTATTTACAATGCTTTAGAATCCGACTTTAAACGATATCATCTATTTTCAAACCTTAAGAATCCGCAACTTGAACAAAGTCATCTATTTACAATGCTGTAGAATCCGACCTTAAACGATATCATCTATTTTCAAACCTTAAGAATCCGCAACTTAACAAAGTCATCTATTTACAATGGTTTAGAATCCGATCTTAAACGATATCATCTATTTTCAAGCCTTAAGAATCCGCAACTTGAACAAAGTCATCTATTTACAATGCTTTAGAATCCGACTTTAAACGATATAATCTATTTTCAAACTATCAGAGTCCGCAACTTGGACAAAGTCATCTATTTACAATGCTTTAGAATCCGACTTTAAACGATATCATCTATTTTAAAACCTAAAGAATCCGACACTTGAACAAAGTCATCTATTTACAATACTTTAGAATCCGACTTTAAACGATATCATCTATTTTCAAAGCTTAAGAATCCGCAACTTGAACAAAGTCATCTATTTACAATGCTTTAGAATCCGACTTTAAACCATATCATCTATTTTAAAAGCTTAAGAATCGGCAACTTGAACAAGTCATCTATTTACAATGCTAAAGAATCCGACTTTAAACGATATCATCTATTTTCAAACATTAAGAATCCGGAACTTGAACAAAGTAATCTATTTACAATGCTTCAGAATCCCACTTTAAACGATATCATCTTTTTTCAAAGCTTAAGAATCGGTACCTTGAACAAAGTCATCTATTTACAATGCTTTAGAATCCGACTTCAAACGATATCGTCGATTTTCAAACCTTAAGAATCCGCTACTTTAACAAAGTCATCTATTTACAATGCTTTAGAATCACACTTGCAACGATATCATCTGATTTAAAACCTTAAGAATCCGCAACTTGAACGAAGTCATCTATTTACAATGATTTGAATCCAACTTAAAACATTATCTTCTATTTTCAAACCTTATTATCCGCAACTTGAACAAAGTCATCTATTTACAATGCTTTAGAATCCGACTTTAAACGATATCATCTATTTTCAAACCTTAAGAATCCGCAACTTGAACAAAGTCATTTATTTACAATGCTTTAGAATCCGACTTTAAACGATATCATCTATTTTCAAACCTTAAGAATCCGCAACTTGAACAAAGTCATCTATTTACAATGCTTTAGAATCCGACTTTAAACGATATCATCTATTTTCAAACCTTAAGAATCCGCAACTTGAACAAAGTCATCTATTTACAATGCTTTAGAATCCGACTTTAAACGATATCATCTATTTTCAAACACTAAGAATCTGCAACTTAAACAAAGTCATCTATTTACAATGCTTTAGTATCCGACATAAAACGATATTATCTATTTTCAAACCTTAAGAATCCGCAACTTGAACAAAGTCATCTATTTACAATGCTTTAGAATCCGACTTTAACCGATATCATCTATTTTCAAACCTTTAGAATCCGCAACTTGAACAAAGTCATCTATTTACAATGCTTTAGAATGCGACTTTAAACAATGTCATCTATTTTCAAACCTTAAGAATCCGCAACGGTAATAAAGTCATCTACTTACAAGTCTTTAGAATCGTACTTTAAACAATATCATCTATTTTCAAACCTTAAGAGTCCGCCACTTGACCAAAGTCATCTATTTACAATGCTTTAGAATCCGACTTTAAACGATATCATCTATTTTCAAACCTTAAGAATCCGCAACTTGAACAAAGTCATCTATTTACAATGCTTTCGAATCCGACTTTAAACTATGTCATCTATTTTCAAACATCAAGCATCTGCCACTTGACCAAAGTCATCTATTTACAATGCTTTAGAATCCGACTTTAAACGATATCATCTATTTTCAAACCTTAAGAATCCGCAACTTGAACAAAGTCATCTATTTACAATGCTGTAGAATCCGACCTTAAACGATATCATCTATTTTCAAACCTTAAGAATCCGCAACTAAACAAAGTCATCTATTTACAATGGTTTAGAATCCGATCTTAAACGATATAATCTATTTTCAAGCCTTAAGAATCCGCAACTTGAACAAAGTCATCTATTTACAATGCTTTAGAATCCGACATTAAACGATATAATCTATTTTCAAACTATCAGAGTCCGCAACTTGGACAAAGTCATCTATTTACAATGCTTTAGAATCCGACTTTAAACGATATCATCTATTTTAAAACCTAAAGAATCCGACACTTGAACAAAGTCATCTATTTACAATACTTTAGAATCCGACTTTAAACGATATCATCTATTTTCAAAGCTTAAGAATCCGCAACTTGAACAAAGTCATCTATTTACAATGCTTTAGAATCCGACTTTAAACCATATCATCTATTTTCAAAGCTTAAGAATCGGCAACTTGAACAAGTCATCTATTTACAATGCTTTAGAATCCGACTTTAAACGATATCATCTATTTTCAAACCTTAAGAATCCGCAACTTGAACAAAGTAATCTATTTACAATGCTTTCGAATCCCACTTTAAACGATATCATCTTTTTTCAAAGCTTAAGAATCGGTACCTTGAACAAAGTCATCTATTTACAATGCTTTAGAATCCGACTTTAAACGATATCATCTATTTTCAAACCTTAAGAATCCGCAACTTGAACAAAGTCATCTATTTACAATGCTTTAGAATCCGACTTTAAACGATATCATCTATTTTCAAACACTAAGAATCTGCAACTTAAACAAAGTCATCTATTTACAATGCTTTAGTATCCGACATAAAACGATATTATCTATTTTCAAACCTTAAGAATCCGCAACTTGAACAAAGTCATCTATTTACAATGCTTTAGAATCCGACTTTAACCGATATCATCTATTTTCAAACCTTTAGAATCCGCAACTTGAACAAAGTCATCTATTTACAATGCTTTAGAATGCGACTTTAAACAATGTCATCTATTTTCAAACCTTAAGAATCCGCAACGGTAATAAAGTCATCTACTTACAAGTCTTTAGAATCGTACTTTAAACAATATCATCTATTTTCAAACCTTAAGAGTCCGCCACTTGACCAAAGTCATCTATTTACAATGCTTTAGAATCCGACTTTAAACGATATCATCTATTTTCAAACCTTAAGAATCCGCAACTTGAACAAAGTCATCTATTTACAATGCTTTAGAATCCGACTTTAAACTATGTCATCTATTTTCAAACATCAAGCATCTGCCACTTGACCAAAGTCATCTATTTACAATGCTTTAGAATCCGACTTTAAACGATATCATCTATTTTCAAACCTTAAGAATCCGCAACTTGAACAAAGTCATCTATTTACAATGCTGTAGAATCCGACCTTAAACGATATCATCTATTTTCAAACCTTAAGAATCCGCAACTAAACAAAGTCATCTATTTACAATGGTTTAGAATCCGATCTTAAACGATATAATCTATTTTCAAGCCTTAAGAATCGTCAACTTGAACAAAGTCATCTATTTACAATGCTTTAGAATCCGACTTTAAACGATATAATCTATTTTCAAACTATCAGAGTCCGCAACTTGGACAAAGTCATCTATTTACAATGCTTTAGAATCCGACTTTAAACGATATCATCTATTTTAAAACCTAAAGAATCCGACACTTGAACAAAGTCATCTATTTACAATACTTTAGAATCCGACTTTAAACGATATCATCTATTTTCAAAGCTTAAGAATCCGCAACTTGAACAAAGTCATCTATTTACAATGCTTTAGAATCCGACTTTAAACCATATCATCTATTTTCAAAGCTTAAGAATCGGCAACTTGAACAAGTCATCTATTTACAATGCTAAAGAATCCGACTTTAAACGATATCATCTATTTTCAAACATTAAGAATCCGGAACTTGAACAAAGTAATCTATTTACAATGCTTTCGAATCCCACTTTAAACGATATCATCTTTTTTCAAAGCTTAAGAATCGGTACCTTGAACAAAGTCATCTATTTACAATGCTTTAGAATCCGACTTCAAACGATATCGTCGATTTTCAAACCTTAAGAATCCGCTACTTTAACAAAGTCATCTATTTACAATGCTTTAGAATCACACTTGCAACGATATCATCTGATTTAAAACCTTAAGAATCCGCAACTTGAACGAAGTCATCTATTTACAATGATTTGAATCCAACTTCAAACATTATCTTCTATTTTCAAACCTTAAGTATCCGCAACTTGAACAAAGTCATCTATTTACAATGCTTTAGAATCCGACTTTAAACGATATCATCTATTTTCAAACCTTAAGAATCCGCAACTTGAACAAAGTCATTTATTTACAATGCTTTAGAATCCGACTTTAAACGATATCATCTATTTTCAAACCTTAAGAATCCGCAACTTGAACAAAGTCATCTATTTACAATGGTTTAGAATCCGACTTTAAACGATATCATCTATTTTCAAACCTTAAGAATCCGCAACTTGAACAAAGTCATCTATTTACAATGCTTTAGAATCCGACTTTAAACGATATCATCTATTTTCAAACCTAAAAAATCCGCAACTTCAACAAGGTCATCTATTTACAATGCGTTGGAATCCGACTTTAAACGATATCATCTATTTTCAAACCTTCAGAGTTCGCAACTTGAACAAGTCATATATTTACAATGCTTAAAAATCCGACTTTAAAAGATATCATCTATTTTCAAACCTTAAGAATCCAAAACTTGAACAAAGTCATCTATTTACAGTGCTTTAGAATCCGACTTTAAACGATATCATCTATTTTCAAAGCTTGAGAATCGGCGACTTGAACAAGTCATCTATTTACAATGCTTTAGAATCCGACTTTAAACGATATCATCTATTTTAAAACCTTAAGAATCGGCAACTTGAACAAAGTCATCTATTTACAATGCTTTGGAATCCGACTTTAAACGATATCATCTATTTTCAAAGCTTAAGAATCGGCAACTTGAACAAAGTTATCTATATACAATGCTTTAGAATCCGACTTTAAACGATATAATCTATTTTCAAACCTTAAGAATCCGCAACTTGAACAAAGTCATTAATTTACAATGCTTTAGAATCCGACTTTAAACGATATCATCTATTTTCAAACCTTACGAATCCGCAACTTGAACAAAGTCATCTATTTACAATGCTTTAGAATCCGACTTTAAACGATATCATCTATTTTCAAACCTTAAGAATCCGCAACTTGAACAAAGTCATCTATTTACAATGCTTTAGAATCCGACTTTAAACGATATCATCTATTTCCAAACCTTAAGAATCCGCAACTTGAACAAAGTCATCTATTTACAATGCTTTAGAATCCGACTTTAACCGATATCATCTATATTCAAACCTCAAGAATCCGCAACTTGAACAAGGTCATCTATTTACAATGCTTTAGAATCCGACATTAAAATATATCATCTAGAACTCGCAACTTGAACAAAGTAATCTATTTACAATGCTTTGGAATCCCACTTTAAACGATATCATCTATTTTAAAATCTTAAGAATCGGTACCTTGAACAAAGTCATATATTTACAATGCTTTAGAATCCGACTTAAAACGATATCATCTATTTTCAAACCTAAAAAATCCGCAACTTGAACAAGGTCATCTATTTACAATGCGTTGGAATCCGACTTTAAACGATATCATCTATTTTCACACCTTCAGAGTTCGCAACTTGAACAAGTCATATATTTACAATGCTTAAGAATCCGACTTTAAAAGATATCATCTATTTTCAAACCTTAAGAATCCAAAACTTGAACAAAGTCATCTATTTACAATGCTTTGGAATGCGACCTAAAACGATATAATCTATTGTCAAACCTAAAAGATCCGCAACTTGAACAAGTCATCTATTTACAATGCTTTAGAATCCGACTTTAAACGACATCATCTATTTTCAAACCTTAAGAATCCGCAACTGGAACTGAGTCATCTATTTACAATGCTTTAGTATCCGACATTAAAATATATCATCCAGTTTTAAACCTTAAGAACTCGGAACTTGAACAACGTCATCTATTTACAATGCTTTAGAATCAGACTTGAAACGATATCACATATTTTCGAACCTAAAGAATCGGCAATTTGAACAAAGTCATCTATTTACAGTGCTTTAGAATCCGACTTTAAACGATATCATCTATTTTCAAAGCTTGAGAATCGGCGACTTGAACAAGTCATCTATTTACAATGCTTTAGAATCCGACTTTAAACGATATCATCTATTTTAAAACCTTAAGCATCGGCAACTTGAACAAAGTCATCTATTTACAATGCTTTGGAATCCGACTTTAAACGATATCATCTATTTTAAAAGCTTAAGAATCGGCAACTTGAACAAAGTTATCTATTTACAATGCTTTAGAATCCGACTTTAAACGATATAATCTATTTTCAAACCTAAAAAATCCGAAACTTGAACAAAGTCATCTATTTACAATGCTTTAGAATCCGACTTTTAGCGATATAATCTATGTTCAAACCTAAACAATCCGCAACTTGAACAAAGTCATCTATTTACAATGCTTTATATTCCGACTTTAAATGATATCATCTATTTTCAAACCTTAAGAATACGTAACTTGAACATAGTGATCTATTTACAATGCTTTAGTATCCGACATTAAACGATATCATCTAGTTTTAATCCTTAAGAACTCGCAACTTGAACAAAGTCATCTATTTACAATGCTTTAGAATCCGACTTTAAACGATATCATCTATTTTCAAACCTTAAGAATCCGCAACTTGAACAAAGTCATCTATTTACAATGCTTTAGAATCCGACTTTAAACGATATCATCTATTTTTAAACCTAAAGAATCCGACACTTGAACAAAGTCATCTATTTACAATACTTTAGAATCCGACTTTAAACGATATCATCTATTTTCAAACCTTAAGAATCCGCAACTTGAACAAAGTCATCTATTTACAATGCTTTAGAATCCGACTTTAAACCATATCATCTATTTTCAAAGCTTAAGAATCGGCAACTTGAACAAGTCATCTATTTACAATGCTTAAGAATCAGACTTTAAAAGATATCATCTATTTTCAAACCTTAAGAATCCGCAACTTGAACAAAGTCATCTATTTACAATGCTTTGGAATCCGACTTTAAACGATATCATCTATTTTCAAACCTTAAGAATCCGCAACTTGAACAAAGTCATCTATTTACAATGCTTTAGAATCCGACTTTAAACGATATCATCTATTTTCAAACCTTTAAAAATCCGCAACTTGAACAAATGCTTTATAATCCGACTTTGAATGATATCATCTATTTTCAAACCTTAAGAATACGGAACTTGAACATAGTAATCTATTTACAATGCTTTAGTATCCGACATTAAACGATATCATCTAGTTTTAAACCTTAAGAACTCGCAACTTGAACAAAGTCATCTATTTTCAATGCTTTAGAATCCGACTTTTAACGATATCATCTATTTTCAAACCTTAAGAATACGCAACTTGAACAAAGTCATCTATTTACAATGCTTTAGAATCCGACTTTAAACGATATCATCTATTTTAAAACCTAAAGAATCCGACACTTGAACAAAGTCATCTATTTACAATACTTTAGAATCCGACTTTAAACGATATCATCTATTTTCAAACCTTAAGAATCCGCAACTTGAACAAAGTCATCTATTTACAATGCTTTAGAATCCGACTTTAAACCATATCATCTATTTTCAAAGCTTAAGAATCGGCAACTTGAACAAGTCATCTATTTAAAATGCTTAAGAAATCGACTTTAAACGATATCATCTATTTTCAAACCTTAAGAATCCGCAACTTGAACAAAGTCATTTATTTACAATGCTTTGGAATTCGACTTTAAACGATATCATCTTTTTTCAAAGTTTAAGAATCGGCAACTTGAACAAAGTCATCTATTTACAATGCTTTAGAATCCGACATCAAACGATATCATCGATTTTCAAACCTTAAAAATTCGCAACTTGAACAAAGTCATCTATTTACAATGCTTTAGAACTACACTTGCAACGATATCATCTGATTTAAAACCTTAAGAATCCGCAACTTGAACGAAGTCATCTATTTACAATGCTTTTGAATCCTACTTTAAACATTATCTTCTAGTTTCAAACCTTAAGAATCCGCAACTTGAACAAAGTCATCTATTTACAATGCGTTAGAATCCGACTTTAAACGATATCATCTAGTTTTAAACCTTAAGAACTCCTCGCAACTTGAACAAAGTCATCTATTTACAATGCTTTAGAATCCGACTTTTTACGATATCATCTATTTTCAAACCTTAAGAATCCGCAACTTGAACAAAGTCATCTATTTACAATGCTTCAGAATCCGACTTTAAACAATATCATCTATTTTAAAATCTAAAGAATCCGACACTTGAACAAAGTCATCTATTTACAATACTTTAGAATCCGGCTTTAAACGATATCATCTATTTTCAAACCTTAAGAATCCGCAACTTGAACAAAGTCATCTATTTACAATGCTTTAGAATCCGACTTTAAACCATATCATCTATTTTCAAAGCTTAAGAATCGGCAACTTGAACAAGTCATCTATTTACAATGCTTTAGAATCCGACTTTAAACGATATCATCTATTTTCAAAACTTAAGAATCCGCAACTTGAACAAAGTCATCTATTTACAATGCTTAAGAATCCGACTTATAACAGTATCAACTATTTGGAAACCTAAAGAATCTGCAACTTGAACCAAGTCTTCTATTTACAATGCTTTAGAATCCGTCTTTAAAAGAAATCATCTATTTTCAAACCTTAAGAATCAGAAACTTGAACAAAGTCATCTATTTACAATGCTTTAGAATCCGACTTTAAACGATATCATCTACTTTCAAACCTAAAGAATCCGAAACTTTAACAAAGTCATCTATTTACAATGCTTAAGAATCCGACTTCAAGCGATATTATCACTTTCAAACCTCAAAAATCCGCAACTTGAACAAAGTCATCTATTTACAATGCTTTATAATCCGACTTAAAATGATATCATCTATTTTCAAACCTTCAGAATACGTAACTTGAACAAAGTCATCTATTTACAATGCTTGAGAATCCGACTTTTAACGATATCATCTATTTTCAAACCTAAAGAATATGCCACTTGAACAAAGTCATCTATTTACAATGCTGTAGAATCCGACTTTAAACTATATCATCTATTTTAAAACCTTAAGAATCTGCAACTTAACAAAGTCATCTATTTACAATGGTTTGGAATCCGATCTTAAACGATATCATCTATTTGCAAACCTTACGAATCCGCAACTTGAACACAGTCATCTATTTACAATGCTTTAGAATCCGACTTTAAACGATATCATCTATTTTCAAACCTTAAGAATCCGAAACTGTAATAAAGTCATCTACTTACAATGCTTAAAAATCTTTCTTTAAACAATATCATCTATTTTCAAACCTTAAGAGTCCGCCACTTGAACAAATCATCTATTTACAATGCTTTTGAAGCCTACTTTAAACATTATCTTCTATTTTCAAACCTTAAGAATCCGCAACTTGAAAAAAGTCATCTATTTACAATGCGTTAGAATCCGACTTTAAACGATATCATCTATTTTCAAACCTTAAGAATCCGCAACTTGAACAAAGTCATCTATTTACAATGCTTTAGAATCCGACTTGAAACGATATCATCTATTTTCACACCCTAAGAATCCGCAACTTGAACAAAGTCATCTATTTACAATGCTTTAGAATCCGACTTTAAACGATATCATCTATTTTCAAACCCTAAGGATCCACCAACTTGAACAAAGTCATCTATTTACAATGCTTTAGAATCCGACTTTAAACGATATCATCTATTTTCAAACCTTAGCAGTCCGAAACTGGAACAAAGTCATCTATTTACAATGCTTTAGAATCCGACTTTAAACGATAACATCTATTTTCACACCTTAAGAATCGGTAACTTGAACAAAGTCATCTATTTACAATTCTTTAAAATCCGATTTGAAATGATATCTACTATTTTCAAACCTTGAGAGTCTGCAACCTGAACAAAGTAATTTATTTACAATGCTTTAGAATCCGACTTTAAACGATATAATCTTTTTTCAAACATCAAGAATCGGAAACGTGAACAAAGTCATCTACTTACAATTCTTTAGAATCCAACTTTTAACGATATAATCTATTTTCAAACCTTAAGAATCCGCAACTTGAACAAAGTCATCTATTTACAATGCTTTAGAATCCGACTATAAACGATATCATCTATTTTAAAACCTTAAGAATCCGCAACTTGAACAAAGTCATTTATTTACAATGCTTTAGAATCCGACTTTAAACGATATCATCTATTTTCAAACCTTAAGAATCCGGCACTTGAACAAAGTCACTTATTTACAATGCTTTAGAATCCGATTTTAAACGATATCATCTATTTTCAAACCTTTAGAGTCCGCAACTTGAACAAAGTCATCTATTTACAATGCTTTAGAATCCGACTTTAAACGATATCATCTATTTTCCAACCTAAAGAATCCGCAACTTGAACAAAGTCATCATTTTACAATGCTTTAGAATGCGACTTTAAACATTATTATCTATTTTCAAACCTAAAGAATCCGCAACTGTAATAAAGTCATCTACTTACAATGCTTTAGAATCGTACTTTAAACAATATCATCTATTTTAGTCCGCCACTTGAACAAAGTCATCTATTTACAATGCTTTATAAGCCGACTTTAAACGATATTGCCCATTTTTAAACCCTCAGAATCCGCAACTTGAACAAAGTCATCTATTTACAATGCTGTAGAATCCGACTTTAACCGATATCATCTATTTTCAACCCTTAAGAATCGTCAACTTTACAAAGTCATCTATTTACAATGGTTTGCAATCCGATCTTAAACGATATCATCTATTTTAAAACCTTCAGAGTCCGCAACTTTAACAAAGTAATCTATTTACAATGCTTTAGAATCTGACTTTAAACCATATCATCTATTTTAAAACATTGAGAATCCGAAACTTGAACAAAGCTATCTATTTACAATGCTTTAGAATCCGACTTTAACCGATATCATCTATTTTCAAACATTAAGAATCCGCAACTTGAACAAAGTCATCAATTTACTATGCTTTAGAATCCGACTTTAAACGATATCATCTATTTTAAAACTTAAAGAATCGGCAACTTGAACAAAGTCATCTATTTACAATGCTTTAGAATCCGACTTTAAATGATATTATCGATTTTCAAACTTTAAGAATCCGCAACTTCAACAAGTCATCTATTAATAATGCTTTAGAATCACACTTTCAACAGTATCATCTATTTTCAAACATTAAGAATCCGCAACTTGAACAAAGTCATCTATTTACTATGCTTTAGAATCCGACTTTAACCGATATCATCTATTTTCAAACCTCAAGAATCCGCAACTTGAACAATGTCCTCTATTTACAATGCTTAAGAGTCCGTCTTTAAACGATATCATCTATTTTCAAACCTTAAAAATTAGCAACTTGAACAAAGTCATCTATTTACAATGCTTTAGAATCCGACTTTAAACGATATCATCTATTTTCAAACCTAAAGAATCCGCAACTTGAACAAAGTCATCTATTTACAATACTTTGGAATCCGACTTTCAACGATATCATCTACTTTAAAACCTTAAGAATCGGCAACTTGAACAAAGTCATCAATTTACAATGCTTTAGTATCCGACATTAAACGATATCATCTATTTTCAAAGCTTAAGAATCGGCAACCTGAACAAAGTCATCTATTTACATTTCTTTAGAATCCGACTTTAAACGATATCATCGATTTTAAAACTTTAAGAATCCGCAACTTGAACAAAGTCGTCTATTTACACCGCTTTAGAATCACACTTTAAACGATATCATCTATTTCGGAACCTTAATAATCGGCAACCTGAACAAAGTCATCCATTTACAGTGCTTTAGAATCCGACTGTAAACGATATCATCTATATTCAAACCTTAAGAATCCGCAACTTGAACAAAGTCATCTATTTACAATGCTTTAGAATCCGACTTAATCGATATCATCTATTTTCAAACCTTAAGAATCTGCAACTTGAACAAAGTCATCTATTTGCAATGCTTTGGAATCCGACTTTAAACGATATCATCTATTTTCAAAGCTTAAGAATCGGCAACTTGAACAAAGTCATCTATTTACAATGCTTTAGAATCCGACTTATAACAGTATCAACTATTTGGAAACCTAAAGAATCTGCAACTTGAACCAAGTCTTCTATTTACAATGCTTTAGAATCCGTCTTTAAAAGAAATCATCTATTTTCAAACCTTAAGAATCAGAAACTTGAACAAAGTCATCTATTTACAATGCTTTAGAATCCGACTTTAAACGATATCATCTACTTTCAAACCTAATGAATCCGAAACTTTAACAAAGTCATCTATTTACAATGCTAAAGAATCCGACTTCAAGCGATATTATCACTTTCAAACCTCAAAAATCCGCAACTTGAACAAAGTCATCTATTTACAATGCTTTATAATCCGACTTAAAATGATATCATCTATTTTCAAACCTTCAGAATACGTAACTTGAACAAAGTCATCTATTTACAATGCTTGAGAATCCGACTTTAAACGATATCATCTATTTTCAAACCTAAAGAATATGCCACTTGAACAAAGTCATCTATTTACAATGCTGTAGAATCCGACTTTAAACTATATCATCTATTTTCAAACCTTAGGAATCTGCAACTTAACAAAGTCATCTATTTACAATGGTTTGAAATCCGATCTTAAACGATATCATCTATTTGCAAACCTTACGAATCCGCAACTTGAACACAGTCATCTATTTACAATGCTTTAGAATCCGACTTTAAACGATATCATCTATTTTCAAACCTTAAGAATCCGCAACTTGAACAAAGTCATCTATTTACAATGCTTTGAATCCGACTTTAAACGATATCATTAATTTTAAAAATTTAAGAATCCGACACTTGAACAAAGTCATCTATTTACAATACTTAAGAATCCGACTTTAAACGATATCATCTATTTTCAAACCTTAAGAACTCGCAACTTGAACAAAGTCATCTATTTACAATGCTTTAGAATCCGACTTTAAACGATATCATCTATTTTCAAACCTTAAGAATCCGCAACTTGAACAAAGTCATCTATTTACAATGCTTTAGAATCCGATTTTAAACGATATCATCTATTTTACACCGTAAGAATCCGCAACTTGAATAAAGTCATCTATTCACAATGCTTTAGAATCCGACTTTAAACGATATCATCTATTTTCAAACCTTAAGAATCCGAAACTGTAATAAAGTCATCTACTTACAATGCTTAAAAATCTTTCTTTAAACAATATCATCTATTTTCAAACCTTAAGAGTCCGCCACTTGAACAAATCATCTATTTACAATGCTTTTGAAGCCTACTTTAAACATTATCTTCTATTTTCAAACCTTAAGAATCCGCAACTTGAAAAAAGTCATCTATTTACAATGCGTTAGAATCCGACTTTAAACGATATCATCTATTTTCAAACCTTAAGAATCCGCAACTTGAACAAAGTCATCTATTTACAATGCTTTAGAATCCGACTTGAAACGATTTCATCTATTTTCACACCCTAAGAATCCGCAACTTGAACAAAGTCATCTATTTACAATGCTTTAGAATCCGACTTTAAACGATATCATCTATTTTCAAACCCTAAGGATCCACCAACTTGAACAAAGTCATCTATTTACAATGCTTTAGAATCCGACTTTAAACGATATCATCTATTTTCAAACCTTAGCAGTCCGAAACTGGAACAAAGTCATCTATTTACAATGCTTTAGAATCCGACTTTAAACGATAACATCTATTTTCACACCTTAAGAATCGGTAACTTGAACAAAGTCATCTATTTACAATTCTTTAAAATCCGATTTGAAATGATATCTACTATTTTCAAACCTTGAGAGTCTGCAACCTGAACAAAGTAATTTATTTACAATGCTTTAGAATCCGACTTTAAACGATATAATCTTTTTTCAAACATCAAGAATCGGAAACGTGAACAAAGTCATCTACTTACAATTCTTTAGAATCCAACTTTTAACGATATAATCTATTTTCAAACCTTAAGAATCCGCAACTTGAACAAAGTCATCTATTTACAATGCTTTAGAATCCGACTATAAACGATATCATCTATTTTAAAACCTTAAGAATCCGCAACTTGAACAAAGTCATTTATTTACAATGCTTTAGAATCCGACTTTAAACGATATCATCTATTTTCAAACCTTAAGAATCCGGCACTTGAACAAAGTCACTTATTTACAATGCTTTAGAATCCGATTTTAAACGATATCATCTATTTTCAAACCTTTAGAGTCCGCAACTTGAACAAAGTCATCTATTTACAATGCTTTAGAATCCGACTTTAAACGATATCATCTATTTTCCAACCTAAAGAATCCGCAACTTGAACAAAGTCATCATTTTACAATGCTTTAGAATGCGACTTTAAACATTATTATCTATTTTCAAACCTAAAGAATCCGCAACTGTAATAAAGTCATCTACTTACAATGCTTTAGAATCGTACTTTAAACAATATCATCTATTTTAGTCCGCCACTTGAACAAAGTCATCTATTTACAATGCTTTATAAGCCGACTTTAAACGATATTGCCCATTTTTAAACCCTCAGAATCCGCAACTTGAACAAAGTCATCTATTTACAATGCTGTAGAATCCGACTTTAACCGATATCATCTATTTTCAACCCTTAAGAATCGTCAACTTTACAAAGTCATCTATTTACAATGGTTTGCAATCCGATCTTAAACGATATCATCTATTTTAAAACCTTCAGAGTCCGCAACTTTAACAAAGTAATCTATTTACAATGCTTTAGAATCTGACTTTAAACCATATCATCTATTTTAAAACATTGAGAATCCGAAACTTGAACAAAGCTATCTATTTACAATGCTTTAGAATCCGACTTTAACCGATATCATCTATTTTCAAACATTAAGAATCCGCAACTTGAACAAAGTCATCAATTTACTATGCTTTAGAATCCGACTTTAAACGATATCATCTATTTTAAAACTTAAAGAATCGGCAACTTGAACAAAGTCATCTATTTACAATGCTTTAGAATCCGACTTTAAATGATATTATCGATTTTCAAACTTTAAGAATCCGCAACTTCAACAAGTCATCTATTAATAATGCTTTAGAATCACACTTTCAACAGTATCATCTATTTTCAAACATTAAGAATCCGCAACTTGAACAAAGTCATCTATTTACTATGCTTTAGAATCCGACTTTAACCGATATCATCTATTTTCAAACCTCAAGAATCCGCAACTTGAACAATGTCCTCTATTTACAATGCTTAAGAGTCCGTCTTTAAACGATATCATCTATTTTCAAACCTTAAAAATTAGCAACTTGAACAAAGTCATCTATTTACAATGCTTTAGAATCCGACTTTAAACGATATCATCTATTTTCAAACCTAAAGAATCCGCAACTTGAACAAAGTCATCTATTTACAATACTTTGGAATCCGACTTTCAACGATATCATCTACTTTAAAACCTTAAGAATCGGCAACTTGAACAAAGTCATCAATTTACAATGCTTTAGTATCCGACATTAAACGATATCATCTATTTTCAAAGCTTAAGAATCGGCAACCTGAACAAAGTCATCTATTTACATTTCTTTAGAATCCGACTTTAAACGATATCATCGATTTTAAAACTTTAAGAATCCGCAACTTGAACAAAGTCGTCTATTTACACCGCTTTAGAATCACACTTTAAACGATATCATCTATTTCGGAACCTTAATAATCGGCAACCTGAACAAAGTCATCCATTTACAGTGCTTTAGAATCCGACTGTAAACGATATCATCTATATTCAAACCTTAAGAATCCGCAACTTGAACAAAGTCATCTATTTACAATGCTTTAGAATCCGACTTAATCGATATCATCTATTTTCAAACCTTAAGAATCTGCAACTTGAACAAAGTCATCTATTTGCAATGCTTTGGAATCCGACTTTAAACGATATCATCTATTTTCAAAGCTTAAGAATCGGCAACTTGAACAAAGTCATCTATTTACAATGCTTTAGAATCCGACTTATAACAGTATCAACTATTTGGAAACCTAAAGAATCTGCAACTTGAACCAAGTCTTCTATTTACAATGCTTTAGAATCCGTCTTTAAAAGAAATCATCTATTTTCAAACCTTAAGAATCAGAAACTTGAACAAAGTCATCTATTTACAATGCTTTAGAATCCGACTTTAAACGATATCATCTACTTTCAAACCTAATGAATCCGAAACTTTAACAAAGTCATCTATTTACAATGCTAAAGAATCCGACTTCAAGCGATATTATCACTTTCAAACCTCAAAAATCCGCAACTTGAACAAAGTCATCTATTTACAATGCTTTATAATCCGACTTAAAATGATATCATCTATTTTCAAACCTTCAGAATACGTAACTTGAACAAAGTCATCTATTTACAATGCTTGAGAATCCGACTTTAAACGATATCATCTATTTTCAAACCTAAAGAATATGCCACTTGAACAAAGTCATCTATTTACAATGCTGTAGAATCCGACTTTAAACTATATCATCTATTTTCAAACCTTAGGAATCTGCAACTTAACAAAGTCATCTATTTACAATGGTTTGAAATCCGATCTTAAACGATATCATCTATTTGCAAACCTTACGAATCCGCAACTTGAACACAGTCATCTATTTACAATGCTTTAGAATCCGACTTTAAACGATATCATCTATTTTCAAACCTTAAGAATCCGCAACTTGAACAAAGTCATCTATTTACAATGCTTTGAATCCGACTTTAAACGATATCATTAATTTTAAAAATTTAAGAATCCGACACTTGAACAAAGTCATCTATTTACAATACTTAAGAATCCGACTTTAAACGATATCATCTATTTTCAAACCTTAAGAACTCGCAACTTGAACAAAGTCATCTATTTACAATGCTTTAGAATCCGACTTTAAACGATATCATCTATTTTCAAACCTTAAGAATCCGCAACTTGAACAAAGTCATCTATTTACAATGCTTTAGAATCCGATTTTAAACGATATCATCTATTTTACACCATAAGAATCCGCAACTTGAATAAAGTCATCTATTCACAATGCTTTAGAATCCGACTTTAAACGGTATAATCTATTTTCAAACCTTAAGAATCCGCAACTTGAACAAAGTCATCTATTTACAATGCTTTAGAATCCGACTTTAAACGATATCATCTATTTTCAAACCTTAAGAATCCGCAACTTGAACAAAGTCATCTATTTACAATACTTTAGAATCCAACTTTAAACGATATCATCTATTTTCAAACCTTAAGATTCCGCAACTTGAACAAAGTCATCTATTTACAATGCTTTAGAATCCGACTTTTAACAATATCATCTATTTTCAAACCTTGAAGATCCTCAACTTAAACAAAGTCATTTATTTACAATGCTTTAGAATCCGACTTGAAACGATATACTCTATTTTCAAACTAAAAGAGTCCGCAACTTGAACAACGTAATCTATTTACAATGCTTTAGAATCTTACTTTAAACAATATTATCTATTTTAAAATCTAAAGAATCCGCAACTTGAACAAAGTCATCTATTTACAATGCTGTAGAATGCGACTTTAAACTATATCATCTATTTTCAAACCTTAAAAATCTGCAACTTAACAAAGTCATCTATTTACAATGGTTTGGAATCCGATCTTAAACGATATCATCAATTTGCAAACCTTAAGAATCCGCAACTTGAACACAGTCATCTATTTACAATGCTTTAGAATGCGACTTTAAACAATATCATCTATTTTCAAACCTTAAGAATCCGCAACTTGAACAAAGTCATCTATTTACAATGCTTTACAATCCGACTTTAAACGATATCATAATTTTAAAAATTTAAGAATCCGACACTTGAAGAAAGTCATCTATTTACAATACTTTAGAATCCGACTTTAAACGATATCATCTATTTTCAAACCTTAAGAACTCGCAACTTGAACAAAGTCATCTATTTACAATGCTTTAGAATCCGACTTTAAACGATATCATCTATTTTCAAACCTTAAAAATCCGCAACTTGAACAAAGTCATCTATTTACAATGCTTTAGAATCCGATTTTAAACGATATCATCTATTTTACACCTTAAGAATCCGCAACTTGAACAAAGTCATCTATTTACAATGCTTTAGAATCCGACTTGAAACGATATCATCTATTTTCAAACCTTAAGAATCCGCAACTTGAACAAAGTCATCTATTTACAATGCTTTAGAATCCGACTTTAAACGATATCATCTATTTTCAAACCTTAAGAATCCGCAACTTGAACAAAGTCATCTATTTACAATATTTTAGAATCCGACTTTAAACGATATCATCTATTTTCAAACCTTAAGAATCCACAACTTGAACAAAGTCATCTATTTACAATGCTTTAGAATCCGACTTTAAACAATATCATCTATTTTCAAACCTTGAAGATCCTCAACTTAAACAAAGTCATCTATTTACAATGCTTTAGAATCCGACTTGAAACGATATACTCTATTTTCAAACTAAAAGAGTCCGCAACTTGAACGAAGTAATCTATTTACAATGCTTTAGAATCCGACTTTAAACAATATTATCTATTTTCAAATCTTAAGAATCCGCAACTGGAACAAAGTCATCTATTTACAATGATTTAGAATCGAACTTTAAACGATATAATCTATTTTCAAACTTTAAGAATCAGAAGCTTGAACAAAGTCATCTACTTACAATGCTTTAGAATCCGACTTGAAACGATATCATCTATTTTCAAACCCTAAGATCCGCAACTTGAACAAAGTCATCTATTTACAATGCTTTAGAATCCGACTTTAAACGATATCATCTATTTTCAAACCCTAAGGATCCACCAACTTGAACAAAGTCATCTATTTACAATGCTTTAGAATCCGACTTTAAACGATATCATCAATTTTCAAACCTTAGCAGTCCGAAACTGGAACAAAGTAATCTATTTACAATGCTTTAGAATCCGACTTTAAACGATAACATCTATTTTCACACCTTAAGAATCGGCAACTTGAACAAAGTCATCTATTTACAATTCTTTAAAATCCGATTTGAAATGATATCTACTATTTTCAAACCTTAAGAGTCTACAACTTGAACAAAGTAATCTATTTACAATGCTTTAGAATCCGACTTTAAACGATATCATCTTTTTTCAAACATCAAGAATCGGCAACGTGAACAAAGTCATCTACTTACAATTCTTTAGAATCCGACTTTTAACGATATAATCTATTTTCAAACCTTAAGAATCCGCAACTTGAACATAGTCATCTATTTACAATGCTTTAGAATCCGACTATAAACGATATCATCTATTTTAAAACCTTAAGAATCCGCAACTTGAACAAAGTCATCTATTTACAATGCTTCAGAATCCGACTTTAAACGATATCATCTATTTTCAAACCTTAAGAATCCGGAACTTGAACAAAGTCATCTATTTACAATGCTTTAGAATCCGATTTTAAACGATATCATCTATTTTCAAACCAGTAGAGTCCGCAACTTGAACAAATTCATCTATTTACAATACTTTAGAATCCGACTTTAAACGATATCATCTATTTTCCAACCTAAAGAATCCGCAACTTGAACAAAGTCATCTATTTACAATGCTTTAGAATGCGACTTAAAACATTATTATCTATTTTCAAACCTAAAGAATCCGCAACTGTAATAAAGTCATCTACTTACAATGCTTAAGAATCGTACTTTAAACAATATCATCTATTTTAGTCCGCAACTTGAACAAAGTCATCTATTTACAATGCTTTAGAAGCCGACTTTAAACAATATTATCTATTTTTAAACCCTCAGGATCCGCAACTTGAACAAAGTCATCTATTTACAATGCTGTAGAATCCGACTTTAAACGATATCATCTATTTTCAAACCTTAAGAATCCGCAACTTTACAAAGTCATCTATTTACAATGGTTTGCAATCCGATTTTAAACGATATAATCTGTTTTCAAACCTTCAGAGTCCGCAACTTTAACAAAGTCATCTATTTACAATGCTTTAGAATCTGACTTTAAACTATCTCATCTATTTTTAAACATTGAGAATCCGAAACTTGAACAAAGCTATCTATTTACAATGCTTTAGAATCCGACTTGAACCGATATCATCTATTCTCAAACATTAAGAATCCGCAACTTGAACAAAGTCATCTATTTACTATGCTTTAGAATCCGACTTTAACCGATATCATCTATTTTAAAACCTTGAGAATCATCAACTTGAACAAAGTCATCTATTTACAATGCTTTAGAATCCGACTTGAACCAATATCATCTATGTTCAAACCATAAGAGTCCGCAACTTGAACAAAGTCATCTATTTACAATGCTTTAGAATCCGACTTTTAACGATATCATCTATTTTCAAACTTTAAGAATCGGCAACTTGAACAAAGTCATCTACTTACAATGCTTTAGAATCCGACTTTAAAGTATATCATCTATTTTCAAACCTTAAGAATCCGAAACTGGAACAAAGTCATCTATTTACAATGCTTTAAAATCCAACTTTAAACGATATAATCTATTTTCAAACATCAAGAATCCGCTACTTAAACAAATTCATCTATTTACAATGCTTTAGAATCCGACTTGAAACGATATCATTTACTTTTAAACCAAAACAACTTGCAACTTGAACAAAGTCATCTATTTACAATGCTTTAGAATCCGACTTTAAACAATATCATCTGTTTTCAATCCTTAAGAATCGGCAACTTGAACAAGTCATCTATTTACAATGCTTTAAAATCGAACTTTAAACGATATCATCAATTTTCCAACCTTAAGAGTCCGCAACTTGAACAAAGTCATCTATTTACAATGCTTTAGAATCCGACTTTAACCGATATCATCTATTCTCAAACCCTAAGAATCCGCAACTTGAACAAAGTCATCTATTTACAATGCTTTAGAATCCGACTAAAACGATATCATCTATTTTCAAACTTTAAGAATCCGCAACTTGAACAAAGTCATCTATTTACAATGCTTTAGAATCCGACTTTAAACAATATCATCTATTTTCAAACCTTGAAGATCCTCAACTTAAACAAAGTCATCTATTTACAATGCTTTAGAATCCGACTTGAAACGATATACTCTATTTTCAAACTAAAAGAGTCCGCAACTTGAACAAAGTAATCTATTTACAATGCTTTAGAATCCGACTTAAAAAAATATTATCTATTTTCAAATCTTAAGAATCCGCAACTTGAACAAAGTCATCTATTTACAATGATTTAGAATCCGACTTTAAACGATATAATCTATTTTCAAACTTTAAGAATCGGAAACTTGCACAAAGTCATCTATTTACAATGCTTTAGAATCCGACTTGAAACGATATCATCTATTTTCAAACCCTAAGAATCCGCAACTTGAACAAAGTCATCTATTTACAATGCTTTAGAATCGGACTTTAAACAATATCATCTATTTTCAAACCTTAAGGATCAGCCAACTTGAACAAAGTCATCTATTTACAATGCTTTAGAATCCGACTTTAAACGATATCATCGATTTTCAAACCTTAGCAGTCTGAAACTTGAACAAAGTAATCTATTTACAATGCTTTAGAATCCGACTTTAAACGATAACATCTATTTTCACACCTTAAGAATCGGCAACTTGAACAAAGTCATCTATTTACAATTCTTTAAAATCCGATTTGAAATGATATCTACTATTTTCAAACCTTAAGAGTCTGCAACTGGAACAAAGTAATCTATTTACAATGCTTTAGAATCCGACTTTAAACGATATCATCTATTTTCAAACCTTAAGAATCCGGAACTTGAACAAAGTCATCTATTTACAATGCTTTAGAATCCGATTTTAAACGATATCATCTATTTTCAAACCTTTAGAGTCCGCAACTTGAACAAAGTCATCTATTTACAATGCTTTAGAATCCGACTTTAAACGATATCATCTATTTTCTAACCTAAAGAATCCGCAATATGAACAAAGTCATCTATTTACAATGCTTTAGAATGCGACTTTAAACATTATTATCTATTTTCAAACCTAAAGAATCCGCAACTGTAATAAAGTCATCTACTTACAATGCTTTAGAATCGTACTTTAAACAATATCATCTATTTCAGTCTGCCACTTGAACAAAGTCATCTATTTACAATTCTTTAGAAGCCGACTTTAAACGATATTATCCATTTTTAAACCCTTAATATCCGCAACTTGAACAAAGTCATCTATTTACAATGCTGTAGAATCCGACTTTAAACGATATCATCTATTTTCAACCCTTAAGAATCCGCAACTTTACAAAGTCATCTATTTACAATGGTTTGCAATCCGATCTTAAACGATATCATCTATTTTCAAACCTTCAGAGTCCGCAACTTTAACAAAGTCATCTATTTACAATGCTTTAGAATCCGACTTTAACCGATATCATCTATTTTCAAACATTTAGAATCCGCAACTTGAACAAAGTCATCTATTTACTATGCTTTAGAATCTGACTTTAAACGATATCATCTATTTTAAAACTTAAAGAATCGGCAACTTGAACAAAGTCATCTATTTACAATGCTTTAGAATCCGACTTTAAATGATATTATCGATTTTCAAACCTTAAGAATCCGCAACTTCAACAAGTCATCTATTAATAATGCTTTAGAATCACACTTTTAACAGTATCATCTATTTTCAACCCTTAAGAATCCGCAACTTGAACAAAGTCATCTATGGACAATCCTTTTGAATCCGAAGTTAAATAATATCATCTATTTTCAAACCTTAAGAATCGGACACTTGAACAAACTCATCTATTTACAATGCTTTAGAATCCGACTTTAACCGATATCATCTATTTTCAAACCTCAAGAATCGGAAACTTGAACAATGTCCTCTATTTACATTTCTTTAGAATCCGACTTTAAACGATATCATCGATTTTAAAACTTTAAGAATCGGCAACTTGAACAAAGTCGTCTATTTACAATGCTTTAGAATCACACTTTAAACGATATCATATATTTGCAAACCTTAAAGATTAGCAACTTGAACAAAGTCATCTATTTACAATGCTTTAGAATCCGACTGTACACGATATCATCTATTTTCAAACCTTAAGAATCCGCAACTTGAACAAAGTCATCTATTTACAATGCTTTAGAATCCGACTAAAACGATATCATCTATTTTCAAACCTTAAGAATCCGCAACTTGAACAAAGTCATCTATTTACAATGCTTTAGAATCGAACTTTAAACGATCTCATCTATTTTCAAACCTTAAGAGTCCGCAACTTGAAAAAAGTAATCTATTTACAATGCTTTAGAATCCGACTTTAAACAATATCATCTATTTTCAAACCTTAAGAATCCGAAACTGTAATAAAGTCATCTACTTACAATGCTTTAAAATGCGACTTTAAACGATATCATCTATGTTCAAAGCTTAAGAATCGGCAACTTGAACAAAGTCATCTATTTACAGTGCTTTGGAATCCGACTTTAAGCGATATAATCTATGTTCAAACCTAAAAAATCCGCAACTTGAACAAAGTCATCTATTTACACAGCTTTATAATCCGACTTTAAACAATATCATCTATTTTCAAACCTTAAGAATCCGCAACTTGAACAAAGTCATCTATTTACAATGCTTTAGAATCCGATTTTAAACGATATCATCTATTTTCAAACCTTAAGAATCCGCAACTTTAACAAAGTCATCTATTTACAATGCTTTAGAATCCGACTTTAAAATATCATCTATTTTCAAACCTTAAGAATCCGCAACTTGAACAAAGTCATCTATTTACAATGCTTTAGAATCCGACTTTAAACGATATCATCTATTTTCAAACCTAAAGAATCCGCAACTTGAACAAAGTTATCTATTTACAATGCTTTGGAATCCGACTTTAAACGATATCATCTATTTTCAAAGCTTAAGAATCCGCAACTTGAACAAAGTCATCTATTTACAATGCTTTAGAATCCGACTTTAAACGATATCATCTATTTTCAAACGTAAAGAATCCGCAACTTGAACAAAGTCATCTATTTACAATGCTTTATAATCCGACTTTAAATGATATCATCTATTTTCAAAACTAAAGAATCCGCAACCTGAACAAAGTCATCTATTTACAATGCTTTAGAATCCGACTTTAAACGATATCATCTATTTTCAAACCTAAAGAATCGGCCACTTGAACAAAGTCATCTATTTACAATGCTTTAGAATCCGATTTTAAACGATATCATCTATTTTCAAACCTTAAGAATCCGAAAATGGAACAAAGTCATCTATTTACAATGCTTTAGAATCCGACTTTAACCGATATCATCTATTTTCAAACCTTAAGAATCCGCACCTTGAACAAAGTCATGTATTTACAATGCTTTAGAATCCGACTTTAAACGATATCATCTATTTTCAAACCTTAAGAATCCGCAACTTGAACAAAGTCATCTATTTACAATGCGTTAGAATCCGACTTTAAACGATATCATCTATTTTCAAACCTTAAAAATCCGCAACTTGAACAAAGTCATCTATTTACAATGCTTTAGAATCCGACTTTAAACGATATCATCTATTTTCTAACCTAAAGAATCGGCCACTTGAACAAAGTCATTAATTTACAATGCTGTAGAATCCGACTTTTAACTATATCATCTATTTTCAAACCTTAAGAATCTGCAACTTAACAAAGTCATCTATTTACAATTGTTTGGAATCCGATCTTAAACGATATAATCTATTTTCAAACCTTAAGAATCCGCAACTTGAACAAAGTCATCTATTTACAATGCTTTAGAATCGAACTTTAAACGATCTCATCTATTTTCAAACCTTAAGAGTCCGCAACTTGAAAAAAGTAATCTATTTACAATGCTTTAGAATCCGACTTTAAACAATATCATCTATTTTCAAACCTTAAGAATCCGAAACTGTAATAAAGTCATCTACTTACAATGCTTTAAAATGCGACTTAAAACAATATCATCTATTTTCAATCCTTAAGAATCTGCAACTTGAACAAAGTCATCTATTTACAATGCGTTAGAATCCGACTTTAAACGATATAATCTTTTTTCAAACTATCAGAGTCCGCAACTTGAACAAAGTCATTTATTTACAATGCTTAAGAATCCGACTTTGACCGATATCATCTATTTTCAATCCTTAAGAATCGGCAACTTGAACAAAGTCATCGATTTACAATGCTTTAGAATCCGACTTTAACCGATATCATCTATGTTCAAAGCTTAAGAATCGGCAACTTGAACAAAGTCATCTATTTACAGTGCTTTGGAATCCGACTTTAAGCGATATAATCTATGTTCAAACCTAAAAAATCCGCAACTTGAACAAAGTCATCTATTTACACAGCTTTATAATCCGACTTTAAACAATATCATCTATTTTCAAACCTTAAGAATCCGCAACTTGAACAAAGTCATCTATTTACAATGCTTTAGAATCAGATTTTAAACGATATCATCTATTTTCAAACCTTAAGAATCCGCAACTTTAACAAAGTCATCTATTTACAATGCTTTAGAATCCGACTTTAAACGATATCATCTATTTTCAAACCTTAAGAATCCGCAACTTGAACAAAGTCATCTATTTACAATGCTTTAGAATCCGACTTTAAACGATATCATCTATTTTCAAACCTAAAGAATCCGCAACTTGAACAAAGTTATCTATTTACAATGCTTTGGAATCCGACTTTAAACGATATCATCTATTTTCAAAGCTTAAGAATCCGCAACTTGAACAAAGTCATCTATTTACAATGCTTTAGAATCCGACTTTAAACGATATCATCTATTTTCAAACGTAAAGAATCCGCAACTTGAACAAAGTCATCTATTTACAATGCTTTATAATCCGACTTTAAATGATATCATCTATTTTCAAAACTTAAGAATCCGCAACCTGAACAAAGTCATCTATTTACAATGCTTTAGAATCCGACTTTAAACGATATCATCTATTTCCAAACCTAAAGAATCGGCCACTTGAACAAAGTCATCTATTTACAATGCTTTAGAATCCGATTTTAAACGATATCATCTATTTTCAAACCTTAAGAATCCGAAAATGGAACAAAGTCATCTATTTACAATGCTATAGAATCCGACTTTAACCGATATCATCTATTTTCAAACCTTAAGAATCCGCACCTTGAACAAAGTCATGTATTTACAATGCTTTAGAATCCGACTTTAAACGATATCATCTATTTTCAAACCTTAAGAATCCGCAACTTGAACAAAGTCATCTATTTACAATGCGTTAGAATCCGACTTTAAACGATATCATCTATTTTCAAACCTTAAGAATCCGCAACTTGAACAAAGTCATCTATTTACAATGCTTTAGAATCCGACTTTAAACGATATCATCTATTTTCAAACCTAAAGAATCGGCCACTTGAACAAAGTCATTAATTTACAATGCTGTAGAATCCGACTTTTAACTATATCATCTATTTTCAAACCTTAAGAATCTGCAACTTAACAAAGTCATCTATTTACAATTGTTTGGAATCCGATCTTAAACGATATAATCTATTTGCAAACCTTAAGAATCCGCAACTTGAACACAGTCATCTATTTACAATGCTTTAGAATCCGACTTTAAACGATATCATCTGTTTTCAAACTTTAAGAATCCGCCACTTGAACAAACTCATCTATTTACAATGCCTTAGAATTCGACTGTAAACGATATCATTAATTTTCAAAATTACAGAATCCGACACTTGAACAAAGTAATCTATTTACAATACTTTAGAATCCGACTTTAAACGATATCATCTATTTTCAAACCTTAAGAACTCGCAACTTGAACAAAGTCATCTATTTACAATGCTTTAGAATCCGACTTTAAACGATATCATCTATTTTCAAACCTTAAGAATCCGCAACTTGAACAAAGTCATCTATTTACAATACTTTAGAATCCGACTTTAAACGATATCATCTATTTTCAAACCTTAAGAATCCGGACTTGAACAAAGTCATCTATTTACAATGATTTAGAATCCGACTTTAAACGATATCATCTATTTTCAAACCTTAAGAATCCGCAACTTGAACAAAGTCATCTATTTACAATGCTTTAGAATGCGACTTTAAACAATATCATCTATTTTCAAACCTTAAAAATCCGCAACTTGAACAAAGTCATCTATTTACAATGCTTTAGAATCCGACTTTAAACGATATCATCTATTTTCAAACTATCAGAGTCCTCAACTTGAACAAAGTCATTTATTTACAATGCTTTAGAATCCGACTTTAAACGATATCATCTATTTTCAAAGCTTAAGAATCGGAAACTTGAACAAAGTCATCTATTTACAATGCTTTAGAATCCGACTTTTAACGATATCATCTATTTTCAAAGCTTGAGATTCGGCGACTTGAACAAGTCATCTATTTACAATGCTTTAGAATCCGACTTTAACCGATATCATTTATTTTAAAACCTTAAGAATCGGCAACTTGAACAAAACAATCTATTTACAATGCTTTGGAATCCGACTTTAAACGATAACATCTATTTTCACACCTTAAGAATCGGCAACTTGAACAAAGTCATCTATAACCAATTCTTTAAAATCCGATTTGAAATGATATCTACTATTTTCAAACCTTAAGAGTCTGCAACTTGAACAAAGTAATCTATTTACAATGCTTTAGAATCCGACTTTAAACGATATCATCTTTTTTCAAACATCAAAGAACCGGCAACGTGAACAAAGTCATCTACTTACAATTCTTTAGAATCCGACTTTTAACGATATAATCTATTTTCAAACCTTAAGAATCCGCAACTTGAACAAAGTCATCTATTTACAATGCTTTAGAATCCGACTATAAACGATATCATCTATTTTCAAACCTTAAAGATCCGCAACTTGAACAAAGTCATCTATTTACAATGCTTTAGAATCCGATTTTAAACGATATCATCTATTTTCAAACCTTTAAAGTCCGCAACTTGAACAAAGTCATCTATTTGCAATGCTTTAGAATCCGACTTTAAACGATATTATCTATTTTCCAACCTAAAGAATCCGCAACTTGAACAAAGTCATCTATTTACAATGCTTTAGAATGCGACTTTAAACATTATTATCTATTTTCAAACCTAAAGAATCCGCAACTGTAATAAAGTCATCTACTTGCAATGCTTTACAATCGTACTTTAAACAATATCATCTATTTTAGTCCGCCACTTGAACAAAGTCATCTATTTACAATGCTTTAGAAGCCGACTTTAAACGATATTATCTATTTTTAAACCCTCAGGATCCGCAACTGGAACAAAGTCATCTATTTACAATGCTGTAGAATCCGACTTTAAACGATATCATCTATTTTCAAACATAAAGAATCCGCAACTTGAACAAAGTCATCTATTTACTATGCTTTAGAATCCGACTTTAAACGATATCATCTATTTTCAAACCTTAAGAATCCGGAACTTGAACAAAGTCATTTATTTACAATGCTTTAGAATCCGACTTGAACCAATATCATCTGATTTAAAACCTTAAGAATCCGCAACTTTACAAAGTCATCTATTTACAATGGTTTGCAATCCGATCTTAAACGATATCATCTATTTTCAAACCTTCAGAGTTCGCCCCTTTAACAAAGTCATCTATTTACAATGCTTTAGAATCTGACTTTAAACTATATCATCTATTTTTAAACATTGAGAATCCGAAACTTGAACAAAGCTATCAATTTACAATGCTTTAGAATCCGACTTTAACCGATAGCATCTATTTTCAAACATAAGGAATCCGCAACTTGAACAAAGTCATCTATTTACTATGCTTTAGAATCCGACTTTAAACGATATCATCTATTTTAAAACCTTGAGAATCATCAACTTGAACAAAGTAATCTATTTACAATGCTTTAGAATCCGACTTGAACCAATATCATCTGATTTAAAACCTTAAGAATCCGCAACTTGAACGAAGTCATCTATTTACAATGCTTTTGAATCCTACTTTAAACATTATCTTCTATTTTCAAACCTTAAGAATCCGCAACTTGAACAAAGTCATCTATTTACAATGCTTTAGAATCTTACTTTTAACGATATCATTTATTTGCAAACCTTAAGAATTCGCAACTTGAACAAAGTCATCTATTTACAATGCTTTAGAATCCGACTTTAAACGATATCATGTATTTGCAAACCTTAAGAATCCGCAACTTGAACACAGTCATCTATTTACAATGCTTTAGAATCCGACTTTAAACGCTCTCATCTATTTTCAAACCTTAAGAATCCGCCACTTGAACAAAGTCATCTATTTACAATGCTTTAGAATCCGACTGTAAACGATATCATTAATTTTCAAAATTTAAGAATCCGACACTTGAACAAAGTCATCTATTTACAATGCTTTAGAATCCGACTTTAAACGATATCATCTATTTTCAAACCTTAAGAATCTGCAACTTGAACAAAGTCATCTATTTACAATGCTTTAGAATCCGACTTTAAACGATATAATCTATTTTCAAACCTTAAGAATCCGCAACTTGAACAAATTCATCTATTTACAATGCGTTAGAATCCGACTTTAAACGATATCATCTATTTTCAAACCTTAAGAATCCGAAAATGGAACAAAGTCATCTATTTACAATGCTTTAGAATCCGACTTTAACCGATGTCATCTATTTTCAAACCTAAAGAATCCGCACCTTGAACAAAGTCATCTATTTACAATGCTTTAGAATCCGACTTTAAACGATATCATCTATTTTCAAACCTTAAGAATCCGCAACTTGAACAATTTCATCTATTTACAATGCGTTAGAATCCGACTTTAAACGATATCATCTATTTTAAAACCTTAAGAATCCGCAACTTGAACAAAGTCATCTATTTACAATGCTTTAGAATCCGACTTTAAACGATATCATCTATTTTCAAACCTAAAGAATCGGCCACTTGAACAAAGTCATAAATTTATAATGCTGTAGAATCCGACTTTTAACTATATCATCTATTTTCAAACCTTAAGAATCTGCAACTTAACAAAGTCATCTATTTACAATGGTTTGGAATCCGATCTTAAACGATATCATCTATTTTCAAACCTTAAGAATCCGCAACTTGAACACAGTCATCTATTTACAATGCTTTAGAATCCGACTTTAAACGATATCATCTATTTTCAAACCTTAAGAATCCGCCACTTGAACAAAGTCATCTATTTACAATGCTTTAGAATCCGACTTTAAACGATATCATTAATTTTCAAAATTTAAGAATCCGACACTTGAACAAAGTCATCTATTTACAATACTTTAGAATCCGACTTTAAACGGTATACTCTATTTTCAAACCTTAAGAACTCGCAACTTGAACAAAGTCATCTATTTACAATGCTTTAGAATCCGACTTTAAACGATATCATCTATTTTCAAACCTTAAGAATCCGCAACTTGAACAAAGTCATCTATTTACAGTGCTTTAGAATCCGATTTTAAACGATATCCTCTATTTTCAAACCTTAAGAATCCGCAACTTGAACAAAGTCATCTATTTACAATGCTTTAGAATCCGACTTTAAACGATATAATCTATTTTCCAACCTTAAGAATCCGCAACTTGAACAAAGTCATCTATTTACAATGCTTTAGAATCCGACTTTAAACGATATCATCTGTTTTCAATCCTTAAGAATCGGCAACTTGAACAAGTCATCTATTTACAATGCTTTAAAATCGAACTTTTAACGATATCATCTATTTTCAAACCTTTAGAGTCCGCAACTTTAACAAAGTCATCTATTTACAATGCTTTAGAATCCGACTTTAACCGATATCATCTATTCTAAAACCCTAAGAATCCGCAACTTGAACAAAGTCATCAATTTACAATGCTTTAGAATCCGACTTTAAACGATATCATCGATTTTCAAACATTAAGAATCCACAACTTGAACAAAGTCATCTATTTACAATGCTTTAGAATCCAACTTTAAACGATATCATCTATTTTCAAACCTTAGCAGTCCGCAACTTTAACAAAGTCATCTGTTTACAATGCTTTAGAATCCGATTTGAAAAGATATCATCTATTTTCAAACCTTAAGAGTCTGCAACTTGAACAAAGTAATCTATTTACAATGCTTTAGAATCCGACTTTAAAGTATATCATCTATTTTCAAACCTTAAGAATCCGCAACTTGAACAAAGTCATCTATTTACAATACTTTAGAATCCGACTAAAACGATATCATCTATTTTCAAACCTAAAGAATCCGCAACTTGAACAAAGTCATCTATTTACAATGCTTTAGAATCCGACTTGAAACGATATACTCTATTTTCAAACTAAAAGAGTCCGCAACTTGAACAAAGTAATCTATTTACAATGCTTTAGAATCCGACTTTAAACAATATTATCTATTTTCAAATCTTAAGAATCCGCAACTTGAACAAAGTCATCTATTTACAATGATTAAGAATCCGACTTTAAACGATATAATCTATTTTCAAACTTTAAGAATCGGAAACTTGAACAAAGTCATCTATTTACAATGCTTTAGAATCCGACTTGAAACGATATCATCTATTTTCAAACCCTAAGAATCCGCAACTTGAACAAAGTCATCTATTAACAATGCTTTAGAATCCGACTTTAAACGATATCATCTATTTTCAAATCCTAAGGATCCACCAACTTGAACAAAGTCATCTATTTACAATGCTTCAGAATCCGACTTTAAACGATATCATCTATTTTCAAACTTTAAGAATCCGGAACTTGAACAAAGTCATCTATTTACAATGCTTTAGAATCTGATTTTAAACGATATCATCTATTTTCAAACCTTTAGAGTCCGCAACTTGAACAAAGTCATCTATTTACAATGCTTTAGAATCCGACTTTAAACGATATCATCTATTTTCCAACCTAAAGAATCCGCAACTTAAACAAAGTCATCTATTTACAATGCTTTAGAATGCGACCTTAAACATTATTATCTATTTTCAAACCTAAAGAATCCGCAACTGTAATAAAGTCATCTACTTACAATGCTTTAGAATCGTACTTTAAACAATATCATCTATTTTAGTCCGCCACTTGAACAAAGTCATCTATTTACAATGCTTTAGAAGCCGACTTTAACCGATATTATCCATTTTTAAACCCTCAGGATCCGCAACTTGAACAAAGTCATCTATTTACAATGCTGTAGAATCCGACTTTAAACGATATCATCTATTTTCAACCCTTTAGAATCCGCAACTTTACAAAGTCATCTATTTACAATGGTTTGCAATCCGATCTTAAACGATATCATCTATTTTCAAACCTTCAGAGTCCGCAACTTTAACAAAGTCCTCTATTTACAATGCTTTAGAGTCCGCTTTTAAACGATATCATCTATTTTCAAACCTTAAAAATTCGCAATTCGAACAAAGTCATCTATTTACAATGCTTTAGAATCCGACTTTAAACGATATCATCTATTTTCAAACCTTAAGAATCCGCAACTTGAACAAAGTCATCTATTTACAATGCTTTAGAATCCGACTTTAAACGATATCATCTATTTTCAAACCTTAAGAATCCGCAACTTGAACAAAGTCATCTATTTACAATGCTTTAGAATGCGACTTTAAACAATATCATCTATTTTCAAACCTTAAAAATCCGCAACTTGAACAAAGTCATCTATTTACAATGCTTTAGAATCCGACTTTAAACGATATCATCTATTTTCAAACTATCAGAGTCCTCAACTTGAACAAAGTCATTTATTTACAATGCTTTAGAATCCGACTTTAACCGATATCATCTATTTTCAATCCTTAAGAATCGGCAACTTGAACAAAGTCATCTATTTACAATGCTTTAGAATCTGACTTTAAACGATATCATCTATTTTCAAAGCTTAAGAATCGGCAACTTGAACAAAGTCATCTATTTACAATGCTTTAGAATCGAACTTTTAACGATATCATCTATTTTCCCCCCCTTAAGAATCGGCAACTTGAACAAAGTCATCTATTTACAGTGCTTTAGAATCCGACTTTAAACGATATAATCTATTTTCAAAGCTTGAGAATCGGCGACTTGAACAAGTCATCTATTTACAATGCTTTAGAATCCGACTTTAACCGATATCATCTATTTTAAAACCTTAAGAATCGGCAACTTGAACAAAACAATCTATTTACAATGCTTTGGAATCCGACTTTAAACGATAACATCTATTTTCACACCTTAAGAATCCGCAACTTGAACAAAGTCATCTATTAACAATTCTTTAAAATCCGATTTGAAATGATATCTACTATTTTCAAACCTTAAGAGTCTGCAACTTGAACAAAGTAATCTATTTACAATGCTTTAGAATCCGACTTTAAACGATATCATCTTTTTTCAAACATCAAGAATCGGCAACGTGAACAAAGTCATCTACTTACAAGTCTTTAGAATCCGACTTTTAACGATATGATCTATTTTCAAACCTTAAGAATCCGCAACTTGAACAAAGTCATCTATTTACAATGCTTTAGAATCCGACTATAAACGATATCATCTATTTTAAAACCTTAAGAATCCGCAACTTGAACAAAGTCATCTATTTACAATGCTTCAGAATCCGACTTTAAACGATATCATCTATTTTCAAACCTTAAGAATCCGGAACTTGAACAAAGTCATCTATTTACAATGCTTTAGAATCCGATTTAAAACGGTATCATCTATTTTCAAACCTTTAAAGTCCGCAACTTGAACAAAGTCATCCATTTACAATGCTTTAGAATCCGACTTTAAACGATATTATCTATTTTCCAACCTAAAGAATCCGCTACTTACACCAAAGTAATCTATTTACAATGAGTTAGAATGCGACTTTAAACATTATTATCTATTTTCAAACCTAAAGAATCCGCAACTGTAATAAAGTCATCTACTTACAATGCTTTAGAATCGTACTTTAAACAATATCATCATATTTAAGTCCGCCACTTGAACAAAGTCATCTATTTACAATGCTTTAGAAGCCGACTTTAAACGATATTATCTTTTTTTAAACCCTCAGGATCCGCAACTGGAACAAAGTCATCTATTTACAATGCTGTAGAATCCGACTTTAAACGAAGCATCTATTTTCAACCCTTACTAATCCGCAACTTTACAAAGTCATCTATTTACAATGGTTTGCAATCCGATCTTAAACGATATCATCTATTTTCAAACCTTCAGAGTCCGCAACTTTAACAAAGTCATCTATTTACAATGCTTTAGAATCTGACTTTAACCGATATCATCTATTTTCAAACATTAAGAATCCGCAACTTGAACAAAGTACTCTATTTACAATGCTTTAGAATCCGACTTTCACCAATATCATCTATGTTCAAACCATAAGAGTCCGCAACTTGAACAAAGTCATCTATTTACAATGCTTTAGAATCCGACTTTAAACGATATCATCTATTTTCAAATCATAAGAATCCGCAACTTGAACAAAGTCATCTATTTACAATGCTTCAGAATCCGACTTTAAACGATATAATCTATTTTCAAACTTTAAGAATCGGCAACGTGAACAAAGTCATCTACTTACAATGCTTTAAAATCCGACTTTAAAGTATATCATCTATTTTCAAACCTTAAGAATCCGCAACTGGAACAAAGTCATCTATTTACAATGCTTTAGAATCCAACTTTGAACGATATAATCTATTTTCAAACATTAAGAATCCGCAACTTAAACAAATTCATCTATTTACAATGCTTTAGAATCCGACTTTAAACGATATCATTTACTTTTACACCAAAACAACTTGCAACTTGAACAAAGTCATCTATTTACAATGCTTTAGAATCCGACTTTAAACGATATCATCTGTTTTCAATCTTTAAGAATCGGCAACTTGAACAAGTCATCTATTTACAATGCTTTAAAATCGAACTTTTAACGATATCATCTATTTTCAAACCTAAAGAATCCGCAACTTGAACAAAGTCATCTATTTACAATGCTTTAGAATGCGACTTTAAACAATATCATCTATTTTCAAACCTTAAAAATCCGCAACTTGAACAAAGTCATCTATTTACAATGCTTTAGAATCCGACTTTAAACGATATCATCTATTTTCAAACTATCAGAGTCCTCAACTTGAACAAAGTCATTTATTTACAATGCTTTAGAATCCGACTTTAACCGATATCATCTATTTTCAATCCTTAAGAATCGGCAACTTGAACAAAGTCATCTATTTACAATGCTTTAGAATCTGACTTTAAACGATATCATCTATTTTCAAAGCTTAAGAATCGGCAACTTGAACAAAGTCATCTATTTACAATGCTTTAGAATCGAACTTTTAACGATATCATCTATTTTCCCCCCCTTAAGAATCGGCAACTTGAACAAAGTCTTCTATTTACAGTGCTTTAGAATCCGACTTTAAACGATATAATCTATTTTCAAAGCTTGAGAATCGGCGACTTGAACAAGTCATCTATTTACAATGCTTTAGAATCCGACTTTAACCGATATCATCTGTTTTAAAACCTTAAGAATCGGCAACTTGAACAAAACAATCTATTTACAATGCTTTGGAATCCGACTTTAAACGATAACATCTATTTTCACACCTTAAGAATCCGCAACTTGAACAAAGTCATCTATTAACAATTCTTTAAAATCCGATTTGAAATGATATCTACTATTTTCAAACCTTAAGAGTCTGCAACTTGAACAAAGTAATCTATTTACAATGCTTTAGAATCCGACGTTAAACGATATCATCTTTTTTCAAACATCAAGAATCGGCAACGTGAACAAAGTCATCTACTTACAAGTCTTTAGAATCCGACTTTTAACGATATAATCTATTTTCAAACCTTAAGAATCCGCAACTTGAACAAAGTCATCTATTTACAATGCTTTAGAATCCGACTATAAACGATATCATCTATTTTAAAACCTTAAGAATCCGCAACTTGAACAAAGTCATCTATTTACAATGCTTCAGAATCCGACTTTAAACGATATCATCTATTTTCAAACCTTAAGAATCCGGAACTTGAACAAAGTCATCTATTTACAATGCTTTAGAATCCGATTTAAAACGGTATCATCTATTTTCAAACCTTTAAAGTCCGCAACTTGAACAAAGTCATCCATTTACAATGCTTTAGAATCCGACTTTAAACGATATTATCTATTTTCCAACCTAAAGAATCCGCTACTTACACCAAAGTAATCTATTTACAATGAGTTAGAATGCGACTTTAAACATTATTATCTATTTTCAAACCTAAAGAATCCGCAACTGTAATAAAGTCATCTACTTACAATGCTTTAGAATCGTACTTTAAACAATATCATCATATTTAAGTCCGCCACTTGAACAAAGTCATCTATTTACAATGCTTTAGAAGCCGACTTTAAACGATATTATCTTTTTTTAAACCCTCAGGATCCGCAACTGGAACAAAGTCATCTATTTACAATGCTGTAGAATCCGACTTTAAACGATATCATCTATTTTCAACCCTTACTAATCCGCAACTTTACAAAGTCATCTATTTACAATGGTTTGCAATCCGATCTTAAACGATATCATCTATTTTCAAACCTTCAGAGTCCGCAACTTTAACAAAGTCATCTATTTACAATGCTTTAGAATCTGACTTTAACCGATATCATCTATTTTCAAACATTAAGAATCCGCAACTTGAACAAAGTACTCTATTTACAATGCTTTAGAATCCGACTTTAACCAATATCATCTATGTTCAAACCATAAGAGTCCGCAACTTGAACAAAGTCATCTATTTACAATGCTTTAGAATCCGACTTTAAACGATATCATCTATTTTCAAATCATAAGAATCCGCAACTTGAACAAAGTCATCTATTTACAATGCTTCAGAATCCGACTTTAAACGATATAATCTATTTTCAAACTTTAAGAATCGGCAACGTGAACAAAGTCATCTACTTACAATGCTTTAAAATCCGACTTTAAAGTATATCATCTATTTTCAAACCTTAAGAATCCGCAACTGGAACAAAGTCATCTATTTACAATGCTTTAGAATCCAACTTTGAACGATATAATCTATTTTCAAACATTAAGAATCCGCAACTTAAACAAATTCATCTATTTACAATGCTTTAGAATCCGACTTTAAACGATATCATTTACTTTTACACCAAAACAACTTGCAACTTGAACAAAGTCATCTATTTACAATGCTTTAGAATCCGACTTTAAACGATATCATCTGTTTTCAATCTTTAAGAATCGGCAACTTGAACAAGTCATCTATTTACAATGCTTTAAAATCGAACTTTTAACGATATCATTTATTTTCAAACCTTAAGAGTCTGCAACTTGAACAAAGTAATCTATTTACAATGCTTTAGAATCCGACTTTAAACGATATCATCTTTTTTCAAACATCAAGAATCGGCAACGTGAACAAAGTCATCTACTTACAAGTTTTTAGAATCCGACTTTTAACGATATAATTTATTTTCAAACCTTAAGAATCCGCAACTTGAACAAAGTCATCTATTTACAATGCTTTAGAATCCGACTATAAACGATATCATCTATTTTAAAACCTTAAGAATCCGCAACTTGAACAAAGTCATCTATTTACAATGCTTCAGAATCCGACTTTTAACGATATCATCTATTTTCAAACCTTAAGAATCCGGAACTTGAAAAAAGTCATCTATTTACAATGCTTTAGAATCCGATTTTACCCGATATCATCTATTTTTAAACCTTTAAAGTCCGCAACTTGAACAAAGTCATCTATTTACAATGCTTTAGAATCCGACTTTAAACGATATTATCTATTTTCCAACCTAAAGAATCCGCAACTTGAACAAAGTCATCTATTTACAATGCTTTAGAATGCGACTTTAAACATTATTATCTATTTTCAAACCTAAAGAATCCGCAACTGTAATAAAGTCATCTATTTACAATGCTTTAGAATCTGACTTTAAACTATATCATCTATTTTTAAACATTGAGAATCCGAAACTTGAACAAAGCTATCAATTTACAATGCTTTAGAATCCGACTTTAACCGATATCATCTATTTTCAAACATTAAGAATCCGCAACTTGAACAAAGTCATCTATTTACTATGCATTAGAATCCGACATTAAACGATATCATCTATTTTAGTCCGCCACTTGAACAAAGTCATCTATTTACAATGCTTTAGAAGCCGACTTTAAACGATATTATCTATTTTTAAACCCTCAGGATCCGCAACTGGAACAAAGTCATCTATTTACAATGCTGTAGAATCCGACTTTAAACGATATCATCTATTTTCAACCCTTAAGAATCAGCAACTTTACAAAGTCATCTATTTACAATGGTTTGCAATCCGATCTTAAACGATATCATCTATTTTCAAACCTTCAGAGTCCGCAACTTTAACAAAGTCATCTATTTACAATGCTTTAAAATCTGACTTTAAACTATATCATCTATTTTTAAACATTGAGAATCCGAAACTTGAACAAAGCTATCAATTTACAATGCTTTAGAATCCGACTTTAACCGATATCATCTATTTTCAAACATTAAGAATCCGCAACTTGAACAAAGTCATCTATTTACTATGCATTAGAAGTCGACATTAAACGATATCATCTATTTTAAAACTTAAAGAATCGGCAACTTGAACAAAGTACTCTATTTACAATGCTTTAGAATCCGACTTTAACCGATATCATCTATTTTAAAACCTTGAGAATCATCAACTTGAACAAAGTAATCTATTTACAATGCTTTAGAATCCGACTTGAACCAATATCATCTATGTTCAAACCATAAGAGTCCGCAACTTGAAAAAAGTCATCTATTTACAATGCTTTAGAATCCGACTTTAAACGATATCATCTATTTTCAAATCATAAGAATCCGCAACTTGAACAAAGTCATCTATTTACAATGATTTAGAATCCGACTTTAAACGATATAATCTATTTTCAAACTTTAAGAATCGGCAAGGTGAACAAAGTTATCTACTTACAATGCTTTAGAATCCGACTTTATAGTATATCATCTATTTTCAAACCTTAAAGATCTGCAACTGGAACAAAGTCATCTATTTACAATGCTTTAGAATCCAACTTTAAACGATATATCTATTTTCAAACATGAAGAATCCGCAACTTAAACAAATTCATCTATTTACAATGCTTTAGAATCCGACTTTAAACGATATCATTTACTTTTAAACCAAAACAACTTGCAACTTGAACAAAATCATCTATTTACAATGCTTTAGAATCCGACTTTAAACGATATCATCTGTTTTCAATCCTTAAGAATCGGCAACTTGAACAAGTCATCTATTTACAATGCTTTAAAATCGAACTTTTAACGATATCATCTATGTTCAAACCTTTAGAGTCCGCAACTTTAACAAAGTCATCTATTTACAATGCTTTAGAATCCGACTTTAACCGATATCATCTATTCTAAAACCCTAAGAATCCGCAACTTGAACAAAGTCATCAATTTACAATGCTTTAGAATCCGACTTTAAACGATATCATCGATTTTCAAACATTAAGAATCCACAACTTGAACAAAGTCATCTATTTACAATGCTTTAGAATCCAACTTTAAACGATATCATCTATTTTCAAACCTTAGCAGTCCGCAACTTTAACAAAGTCATCTGTTTACAATGCTTTAGAATCCGATTTGAAAAGATATCATCTATTTTCAAACCTTAAGAGTCTGCAACTTGAACAAAGTCATCTATTTACAATGCTTTAGAATCCGACTTTAAAGTATATCATCTATTTTCAAACCTTAAGAATCCGCAACTTGAACAAAGTCATCTATTTACAATACTTTAGAATCCGACTAAAACGATATCATCTATTTTCAAACCTTAAGAATCCGCAACTTGAACAAAGTCATCTATTTACAATGCTTTAGAATCCGACTTGAAACGATATACTCTATTTTCAAACTAAAAGAGTCCGCAACTTGAACAAAGTAATCTATTTACAATGCTTTAGAATCCGACTTTAAACAATATTATCTATTTTCAAATCTTAAGAATCCGCAACTTGAACAAAGTCATCTATTTACAATGATTTAGAATCCGACTTTAAACGATATCATCTATTTTCAAACTTTAAGAATCCGGAACTTGAACAAAGTCATCTATTTACAATGCTTTAGAATCTGATTTTAAACGATATCATCTATTTTCAAACCTTTAGAGTCGGCAACTTGAACAAAGTCATCTATTTACAATGCTTTAGAATCCGACTTTAAACGATATCATCTATTTTCCAACCTAAAGAATCCGCAACTTAAACAAAGTCATCTATTTACAATGCTTTAGAATGCGACCTTAAACATTATTATCTATTTTCAAACCTAAAGAATCCGCAACTGTAATAAAGTCATCTACTTACAATGCTTTAGAATCGTACTTTAAACAATATCATCTATTTTAGTCCGCCACTTGCACAAAGTCATCTATTTACAATGCTTTAGAAGCCGACTTTAACCGATATTATCCATTTTTAAACCCTCAGGATCCGCAACTTGAACAAAGTCATCTATTTACAATGCTGTAGAATCCGACTTTAAACGATATCATCTATTTTCAACCCTTAAGAATCCGCAACTTTTCAAAGTCATCTATTTACAATGGTTTGCAATCCGATCTTAAACGATATCATCTATTTTCAAACCTTCAGAGTCCGCAACTTTAACAAAGTCCTCTATTTACAATGCTTTAGAGTCCGCTTTTAAACGATATCATCTATTTTCAAACCTTAAAAATTCGCAATTCGAACAAAGTCATCTATTTACAATGCTTTAGAATCCGACTTTAAACGATATCATCTATTTTCAAACCTTAAGAATCCGCAACTTGAACAAAGTCATCTATTTACAATGCTTTAGAATCCGACTTTAAACGATATCATCTATTTTCAAACCTTAAGAATCCGCAACTTGAACAAAGTCATCTATTTACAATGCTTTAGAATGCGACTGTAAACAATATCATCTATTTTAAAACCTTAAAAATCCGCAACTTGAACAAAGTCATCTATTTACAATGCTTTAGAATCCGACTTTAAACGATATCATCTATTTTCAAACTATCAGAGTCCTCAACTTGAACAAAGTCATTTATTTACAATGCTTTAGAATCCGACTTTAACCGATATCATCTATTTTCAATCCTTAAGAATCGGCAACTTGAACAAAGTCATCTATTTACAATGCTTTAGAATCCGACTTTAAACGATATACTCTATTTTCAAACTAAAAGAGTCCGCAACTTGAACAAAGTAATCTATTTACAATGCTTTAGAATCCGACTTTAAACAATATTATCTATTTTCAAATCTTAAGAATCAGCAACTTGAACAAAGTCATCTATTTACAATGCTTTAGAATCCGACTTTAAACGATATAATTTATTTTCAAACTTTAAGAATCGGAAACTTGAACAAAGTCATCTATTTACAATGCTTTAGAATCCGACTTGAAACGATATCATCTATTTTCAAACCCTAAGAATCCGCAACTTGAACAAAGTCATCTATTTACAATGCTTTAGAATCCGACTTTAAACGATATCATCTATTTTCAAACCCTAAGGATCCACCAACTTGAACAAAGTCATCTATTTACAATGGTTTGCAATCCGATCTTAAACGATATCATCTATTTTCAAACCTTCAGAGTCCGCAACTTTAACAAAGTCATCTATTTACAATGCTTTAGAATCTGACTTTAACCGATATCATCTATTTTCAAACATTAAGAATCCGCAACTTGAACAAAGTACTCTATTTACAATGCTTTAGAATCCGACTTTAACCAATATCATCTATGTTCAAACCATAAGAGTCCGCAACTTGAACAAAGTCATCTATTTACAATGCTTTAGAATCCGACTTTAAACGATATCATCTATTTTCAAATCATAAGAATCCGCAACTTGAACAAAGTCATCTATTTACAATGCTTCAGAATCCGACTTTAAACGATATAATCTATTTTCAAACTTTAAGAATCGGCAACGTGAACAAAGTCATCTACTTACAATGCTTTAAAATCCGACTTTAAAGTATATCATCTATTTTCAAACCTTAAGAATCCGCAACTGGAACAAAGTCATCTATTTACAATGCTTTAGAATCCAACTTTAAACGATATCATCTGTTTTCAATCTTTAAGAATCGGCAACTTGAACAAGTCATCTATTTACAATGCTTTAAAATCGAACTTTTAACGATATCATTTATTTTCAAACCTTAAGAGTCCGCAACTTGAACAAAGTCATCTATTTACAATGCTTTAGAATCCGACTTTAACCGATATCATCTATTCTCAAACCCTAAGAATCCGCAACTTGAACAAAGTCATCAATTTACAATGCTTTAGAATCCGACTTTAAACGATATCATCGATTTTCAAACATTAAGAATCCACAACTTGAACAAAGTCATCTATTTACAATGCTTTAGAATCCAACTTTAAACGATATCATCTATTTTCAAACCTTAGCAGTGCGCAACTTTAACAAAGTCATCTATTTACAATGCTTTAGAATCCGATTGCAAAAGATATCATCTATTTTCAAACCTTAAGAGTCTGCAACTTGAACAAAGTAATCTATTTACAATGCTTTAGAATCCGACTTTAAAGTATATCATCTATTTTCAAACCTTAAGAATCCGCAACTTGAACAAAGTCATCTATTTACAATACTTTAGAATCCGACTTTAAACGATATCATCTATTTTCAAACCTTAAGAATCCGCAACTTGAACAAAGTCATCTATTTACAATGCTTTAGAATCCGACTTGAAACGATATACTCTATTTTCAAACTAAAAGAGTCCGCAACTTGAACAAAGTAATCTATTTACAATGCTTTAGAATCCGACTTTAAACAATATTATCTATTTTCAAATCTTAAGAATCAGCAACTTGAACAAAGTCATCTATTTACAATGCTTTAGAATCCGACTTTAAACGATATAATTTATTTTAAAACTTTAAGAATCGGAAACTTGAACAAAGTCATCTATTTACAATGCTTTAGAATCCGACTTGAAACGATATCATCTATTTTCAAACCCTAAGAATCCGCAACTTGAACAAAGTCATCTATTTACAATGCTTTAGAATCCGACTTTAAACGATATCATCTATTTTCAAACCCTAAGGATCCACCAACTTGAACAAAGTCATCTATTTACAATGCTTCAGAATCCGACTTTAAACGATATCATCTATTTTCAAACCTTAAGAATCTGGAACTTGAACAAAGTCATCTATTTACAATGCTTTAGAATCCGACTTTAAACGATATCATCTGTTTTCAATCCTTAAGAATCGGCAACTTGAACAAGTCATCTATTTACAATGCTTTAAAATCGAACTTTTAACGATATCATCTATTTTCAAACCTTAAGAGTCCGCAACTTGAACAAAGTCATCTATTTACAATGCTTTAGAATCCGACTTTAACCGATATCATCTATTCTCAAACCCTAAGAATCCGCAACTTGAACAAAGTCATCAATTTACAATGCTTTAGAATCCGACTTTAAACGATATCATCGATTTTCAAACATTAAGAATCCACAACTTGAACAAAGTCATCTATTTACAATGCTTTAGAATCCAACTTTAAACGATATCATCTATTTTCAAACCTTAGCAGTCCGCAACTTTAACAAAGTCATCTATTTACAATGCTTTAGAATCCGATTGCAAAAGATATCATCTATTTTCAAACCTTAAGAGTCTGCAACTTGAACAAAGTAATCTATTTACAATGCTTTAGAATCCGACTTTAAAGTATATCATCTATTTTCAAACCTTAAGAATCCGCAACTTGAACAAAGTCATCTATTTACAATACTTTAGAATCCGACTTTAAACGATATCATCTATTTTCAAACCTTAAGAATCTGCAACTTGAACAAAGTCATCTATTTACAATGCTTTAGAATCCGACTTGAAACGATATACTCTATTTTCAAACTAAAAGAGTCCGCAACTTGAACAAAGTAATCTATTTACAATGCTTTAGAATCCGACTTTAAACAATATTATCTATTTTCAAATCTTAAGAATCCGCAACTTGAACAAAGTCATCTATTTACAATGCTTTAGAATCACACTTTAAACGATATAATCTATTTTCAAACTTTAAGAATCGGAAACTTGAACAAAGTCATCTATTTACAATGCTTTAGAATGCGACTTTAAACATTATTATCTATTTTCAAACCTAAAGAATCCGCAACTGTAATAAAATCATCTACTTACAATGCTTTAGAATCGTACTTTAAACAATATCATCTATTTTAGTCCGCCACTTGAACAAAGTCATCTATTTACAATGCTTTAGAAGCCGACTTTAAACGATATTATCCATATTTAAACCCTCAGGATCCGCAACTTGAACAAAGTCATCTATTTACAATGCTGTAGAATCCGACTTTAAACGATATCATCTGTTTTCAACCCTTAAGAATCCGCAACTTTACAAAGTCATCTATTTACAATGGTTTGCAATCCGATCTTAAACGATATCATCTATTTTCAAACGTTCAGAGTCCGCAACTTTAACAAAGTCATCTATTTACAATGCTTTAGAATCCGACTTTAAACGATATCATCTATTTCCAAACCTTAAGAATCCGCAACTTGAACAAAGTCATCTATTTACAATGCTTTAGCATCCGACTTTAAACTATATCATCTATTTTCAAACATTAAGAATCCGCAACTTGAACAAAGTCATCTATTTACAATGCTTTAGAATCCAACTTTTAACGATATCATCTATTTTCAAACCTAAAAAATCGGCCACTTGAACAAAGTCATCTATTTACAATGCTGTAGAATCCGACTTTAAACGATTTCATCTATTTTCAAACCTTAAGAATCCCCAACTTAACAAAGTCATCTATTTACAATGGTTTGGAATTCGATCTTAAACGATATCATACATTTTCAAACCTTAAGAACTCGCAACTTGAACAAAGTCATCTATTCACAATGCTTTAGAATCCGACTTTAAACGGTATCATCTATTTTACCACCTTCAAGAATCCGCAACTTGAACAAAGTCATCTATTTACAATGCTTTAGAATCCGACTTTAAACAATATCATCTATTTACAAACCGTAAGAATCCGCAACTTGAACAAAGTCACCTATTAACAATGCTTTAGAATCCGACTTTAAACGATATATCCTATTTCTAAACTATCAGAGTCCGCAACTTGAACCAAGTCATCTATTTACAATGCTTTAGAATCCGACTTTAAACGATATCATCTATTTTCAAACCTTAAGAATCCGCAAGTTGAACAAAGTCATCTATTTACAATGCTTTAGAATCCGACTTTAAACGATATCATCTATTTTCAAACCTTAAGAATCCGCAACTTGAACAAAGTCATCAATTTACAATACTTTAGAATCCGACTTTAAACGATATCATCTATTTTCAAACCTTAAGAATCCGCTACTTGAACAAAGTCATCTATTTACAATGCTTTAGAATCCGACTTTAAACGATATCATCTATTTTCAAAGCTTAAGAATCGGCAACTTGAACAAAGTCATCTATTTACAGTGCTTTGGAATCCGACTTTTAGCGATATAATCTATGTTCAAACCTAAAAAATCCGCAACTTGAACAAAGTCATCTATTTACACAGCTTTATAATCCGACTTTAAATGATATCATCTATTTTCAAACCTTAAGAATCCGCAACTTGAACAAAGTCATCTATTTACAATGCTTTAGAATCCGATTTTAAACGATATCATCTATTTTCAAACCTTAAGAATCCGCAACTTGAATAAAGTCATCTATTTACAATGCTTTAGAATCTGACTTTAAACGATATCATCTATTTTCAAACCTTAAGAATCCGCAACTTGAACAAAGTCATCTATTTACAATGCTTTAGAATACGACTTTAAACGATATCATCTATTTTCAAACCTAAAGAATCCGCAACTTGAACAAAGTCATCTATTTACAATGCTTTGGAATCCGACTTTAAACGATATCATCTATTTTAAAAGCTTAAGAATCGGCAACTTGAACAAAGTCACCTATTGACAATGCTTTAGTATCCGACATTAAACGATATCATCTATTTTCAAACCTTAAGAATCAGCAACTTGAACAAAGTCATCTATATACAATGCTTTAGAATCCGACTTTAAACGATATCATCTATTTGCAAACCTTAAGAATCCGCAACTTGAACACAGTCATCTATTTACAATGCTTTAGAATTCGACTTTAAACGATATCATCTATTTTCAAACCTTAAGAATCCGTAACTTGAACGAAGTCATCTATTTACAATGCTTTAGAATCCGACTTTAAACGATATCATTAATTTTCAAATCTTAAGAATCCGCAACTGTAATAAAGTCATCTACTTACAATGCTTTAGAATCGAACTTTAAACAATATCATCTATTTTCAAACCTTAAGAGTCCGCCACTGGAACAAAGTCATCCATTTACAATGCTTTAGAATCCGACTTTAAACGATATCATCTATTTTCAAACCTTAAGAATCCGCAACTTGAACAAAGTCATCTATTTACAATGCTTTAGAATCCGATTTGAAACGATATCATCTATTTTCAAACCTTAAGAATCCGCAACTTGAACAAAGACATCTATTTACAATGCTTTAGAATCCGACTTTAAACGATATCATCTATTTTCAAACCTTAAGAATCCGCAACTTGAACAAAGTCATCTATTTACAATGCTTTAGAATCCGACTTTAACCGATATCATCTATTTTCAATTCTTAAGAATCGGCAACTTGAACAAAGTCATCTATTTACAATGCTTAAGAATCCGACTTTAAACGATATCATCAATTTTCAAAGCTTAAGAATGTGCAACTTTAACAAAGTCATCTATTTACAGTGCTTTGGAATCCGACTTTAAGCGATATAATCTATGTTCAAACCTAAAAAATCCGCAACTTGAACAAAGTCATCTATTTACACAGCTTTATAATCCGACTTTAAATGATATCATCTATTTTCAAACCTTAAGAATCCGTAACTTGAACAAAGTCATCTATTTACAATGCTTTGGAAGCTGACTTTAAACGATATCATCTATTTTCAAAGCTTAAAAATCGGCAACTTGAACAAAGTCAACTGTTTACAATGCTTTAGTATCCGACATTAAACGATATCATCTATTTTCAAACATTAAGATTCCACAACTTGAACAAAGTCATCTATTTACAATGCTTTAGAATCTAACTTTAAACGATATCATCTATTTTCAAACCTTAGCAGTCCGCAACTTTAACAAAGTGATCTATTTACAATGCTTTAGAATCCGATTGCAAAAGATATCATCTATTTTCAAACCTTAAGAGTCTGCAACTTGAACAAAGTAATCTATTTACAATGCTTTAGAATCCGACTTTAAAGTATATCATCTATTTTCAAACCTTAAGAATCCGCAACTTGAACAAAGTCATCTATTTACAATACTTTAGAATCCGACTTTAAACGATATCATCTATTTTCAAACATTAAGAATCCGCAACTTGAACAAAGTCATCTATTTACAATGCTTTAGAATCCGACTTGAAACGATATACTCTATTTTCAAACTAAAAGAGTCCGCAACTTGAACAAAGTAATCTATTTACAATGCTTTAGAATCCGACTTTAAACAATATTATCTATTTTCAAATCTTAAGAATCCGCAACTTGAACAAAGTCATCTATTTACAATGCTTTAGAATCCGACTTTAAACGATATAATCTATTTTCAAACTTTAAGAATCGGAAACTTGAACAAAGTCATCTATTTACAATGCTTTAGAATCCGACTTGAAACGATATCATCTATTTTCAAACCCTAAGAATCCGCAACTTGAACAAAGTCATCTATTTACAATGCTTTAGAATCCGACTTTAAACGATATCATCTATTTTCAAACCCTAAGGATCCACCAACTTGAACAAAGTCATCTATTTACAATGCTTCAGAATCCGACTTAGAACGATATCATCTATTTTCAAACCTTAAGAATCCGGAACTTGAACAAAGTCATCTATTTACAATGCTTTAGAATCTGATTTTAAACGATATCATCTATTTTCAAACCTTTAGAGTCCGCTACTTGAACACAGTCATCTATTTACAATGCTTTAGAATCCGACTTTAAACGATATCATCTATTTTTAAACCTAAAGAATCCGCAACTTGAACAAAGTCATTAATTTACAATGCTTTAGAATGCGACTTTAAACATTATTATCTATTTTCAAACCTAAAGAATCCGCAACTGTAATAAAATCATCTACTTACAATGCTTTAGAATCGTACTTTAAACAATATCATCTATTTTAGTCCGCCACTTGAACAAAGTCATCTATTTACAATGCTTTAGAAGCCGACTTTAAACGATATTATCCATATTTAAACCCTCAGGATCCGCAACTTGAACAAAGTCATCTATTTACAATGCTGTAGAATCCGACTTTAAACGATATCATCTATTTTCAACCCTTAAGAATCCGCAACTTTACAAAGTCATCTATTTACAATGGTTTGCAATCCGATCTTAAACGATATCATCTATTTTCAAACGTTCAGAGTCCGCAACTTTAACAAAGTCATCTATTTACAATGCTTTAGAATCCGACTTTAAACGATATCATCTATTTCCAAACCTTACGAATCCGCAACTTGAACAAAGTCATCTATTTACAATGCTTTAGAATCCGACTTTAAACTATATCATCTATTTTCAAACATTAAGAATCCGCAACTTGAACAAAGTCATCTATTTACAATGCTTTAGAATCCAACTTTTAACGATATCATCTATTTTCAAACCTAAAAAATCGGCCACTTGAACAAAGTCATCTATTTACAATGCTGTAGAATCCGACTTTAAACGATTTCATCTATTTTCAAACCTTAAGAATCCCCAACTTAACAAAGTCATCTATTTACAATGGTTTGGAATCCGATCTTAAACGATATCATACATTTTCAAACCTTAAGAACTCGCAACTTGAACAAAGTCATCTATTCACAATGCTTTAGAATCCGACTTTAAACGGTATCATCTATTTTACCACCTTCAAGAATCCGCAACTTGAACAAAGTCATCTATTTACAATGCTTTAGAATCCGACTTTAAACAATATCATCTATTTACAAACCGTAAGAATCCGCAACTTGAACAAAGTCACCTATTAACAATGCTTTAGAATCCGACTTTAAACGATATATCCTATTTCTAAACTATCAGAGTCCGCAACTTGAACCAAGTCATCTATTTACAATGCTTTAGAATCCGACTTTAAACGATATCATCTATTTTCAAACCTTAAGAATCCGCAAGTTGAACAAAGTCATCTATTTACAATGCTTTAGAATCCGACTTTAAACGATATCATCTATTTTCAAACCTTAAGAATCCGCAACTTGAACAAAGTCATCTATTTACAATACTTTAGAATCCGACTTTAAACGATATCATCTATTTTCAAACCTTAAGAATCCGCAACTTGAACAAAGTCATCTATTTACAATGCTTTAGAATCCGACTTTAAACGATATCATCTATTTTCAAAGCTTAAGAATCGGCAACTTGAACAAAGTCATCTATTTACAGTGCTTTGGAATCCGACTTTAAGCGATATAATCTATGTTCAAACCTAAAAAATCCGCAACTTGAACAAAGTCATCTATTTACACAGCTTTATAATCCGACTTTAAATGATATCATCTATTTTCAAACCTTAAGAATCCGCAACTTGAACAAAGTCATCTATTTACAATGCTTTAGAATCCGATTTTAAACGATATCATCTATTTTCAAACCTTAAGAATCCGCAACTTGAACAAAGTCATCTATTTACAATGCTTTAGAATCTGACTTTAAACGATATCATATATTTTCAAACCTTAAGAATCCGCAACTTGAACAAAGTCATCTATTTACAATGCTTTAGAATACGACTTTAAACGATATAATCTATTTTCAAACCTAAAGAATCCGCAACTTGAACAAAGTCATCTATTTACAATGCTTTGGAATCCGACTTTAAACGATATCATCTATTTTAAAAGCTTAAGAATCGGCAACTTGAACAAAGTCACCTATTGACAATGCTTTAGTATCCGACATTAAACGATATCATCTATTTTCAAACCTTAAGAATCAGCAACTTGAACAAAGTCATCTATATACAATGCTTTAGAATCCGACTTTAAACGATATCATCTATTTGCAAACCTTAAGAATCCGCAACTTGAACACAGTCATCTATTTACAATGCTTTAGAATTCTGACTTTAAACGATATCATCTATTTTCAAACCTTAAGAATCCGTAACTTGAACAAAGTCATCTATTTACAATGCTTTAGAATCCGACTTTAAACGATATCATTAATTTTCAAACCTTAAGAATCCGCAACTGTAATAAAGTCATCTACTTACAATGCTTTAGAATCGAAATTTAAACAATATCATCTATTTTCAAACCTTAAGAGTCCGCCACTGGAACAAAGTCATCTATTTACAATGCTTTAGAATCCGACTTTAAACGATATCATCTATTTTCAAACCTTAAGAATCCGCAACTTGAACAAAGTCATCTATTTACAATGCTTTAGAATCCGATTTTAAACGATATCATCTATTTTCAAACCTTAAGAATCCGCAACTTGAACAAAGTCATCTATTTACAATGCTTTAGAATCCGACTTTAAACGATATCATCTATTTTCAAACCTTAAGAATCCGCAACTTGAACAAAGTCATCTATTTACAATGCTTTAGAATCCGACTTTAAACGATATCATCTATTTTCAAACCTTAAGAATCCGCAACTTGAACAAAGTCATCTATTTACAATACTTTAGAATCCGACTTTTTACGATATCATCTATTTTCAAACCTTAAGAATCCGCAACTTGAACAAAGTCATCTATTTACAATGCTTTAGAATCCGACTTTAAACGATATCATCTATTTTCAAAGCTTAAGAATCCGCAACTTGAACAAAGTCATCTATTTACAAGTCTTTAGAATGCGACTTTAAACAATATCATCTATTTTCAAACCTTAAGAATCCGCAACTTGAACAAAGTCATCTATTTACAATGCTTTAGAATCCGACTTTAAACGATATAATCTTTTTCCAAACTATCAGAGTCCGCAACTTGAACAAAGTCATTTATTTACAATGCTTTAGAATCCGACTTTAACCGATATCATCTATTTTCAATTCTTAAGAATCGGCAACTTGAACAAAGTCATCTATTTACAATGCTTAAGAATCCGACTTTAAACGATATCATCAATTTTCAAAGCTTAAGAATGTGCAACTTTAACAAAGTCATCTATTTACAGTGCTTTGGAATCCGACTTTCAGCGATATAATCTATGTTCAAACCTAAAAAATCCGCAACTTGAACAAAGTCATCTATTTACACAGCTTTATAATCCGACTTTAAATGATATCATCTATTTTCAAACCTTAAGAATCCGCAACTTGAACAAAGTCATCTATTTACAATGCTTTGGAAGCTGACTTTAAACGATATCATCTATTTTCAAAGCTTAAAAATCGGCAACTTGAACAAAGTCAACTGTTTACAATGCTTTAGTATCCGACATTAAACGATATCATCTATTTTCAAACCTTAAGAATCCGCAACTTGAACAAAGTCATCTATTTACAATGCTTTAGAATCCGACTTTAAACGATATCATCTATTTTCAAACCTTAAGAATCCGCAACTTGAACAAAGTCATCTATTTACAATGCTTTAGAATCCGACTTTTAACGATATCATCTATTTTCAAACCTTAAGAATCCGCAACTTGAACAAAGTCATCTATTTACAATGCTTTAGAATCCGACTTTAAACGATATCATCTATTTTCAAACCTTTAGAATCCGCAACTTGAACAAAATCATCTATTTACAATGCTTTAGAATCCGACTTTAAACGATATCATCTATTTTCAAACCTTAAGAATCCACAACTTGAACAAAGTCATCTATTTACAATGCTTTAGAATGCGACTTTAAACAATATCAGCAATTTCAAGCCTTTAGAATCCGCAACTGTAATAAAGTCATCTACTTACAATGCTTTAGAATCGTACTTTAAACAATATCATCTATTTTCAAACCTTAAGAGTCCGCAACTTGAACAAAGTAATCTATTAACAATGCTTCAGAATCCGACTTTAAACGATATCATCTATTTTCAAACATTAAGTATCCACAACTTGAACAAAGTCATCTATTTACACAGCTTTATAATCCGACTTTAAATGATATCATCTATTTTCAAACCTTAAGAATACGTAACTTTAACATAGTAATCTATTTACAATGCTTTAGTATCCGATATTAAACGATATCATCTAGTTTTAAACCTTAAGAACTCGCAACTTGAACAAAGTCATCTATTTACAATGCTTTAGAATCCGACTGTAAACGATATCATCTATATTAAAACCTTAAGAATCCGCAACTTGAACAAAGTCATCTATTTACAATGCTTTAGAATCCGACTTTAAACGATATCATCTATTTTCAAACATTAAGTATCCGCCACTTGAACAAAGTCATCGATTTACAATGCTTTAGAATCCGACTTAAACAATATCATCTATTTTCAAACATTTAGGATCCGCAACTCTTACAAAGTCATCTATTTACAATGCTTTAGTATCTGACATTAAACGATATCATCTACTTTTAAACCTAAACAACTCGCAACTTGAACACAGTCATCTAGTTACAATGCTTTAGAATCCGACTTTAAACGATATCATCTATATTCAATCCTTAATAATCGGCAAATTGAACAAAGTCATTTATTTACAATGCTTTGGAATGCAACTTTAAGCGATATAATCAATGTTCAAACCTAAACCATCCGCAACTTGAACAAAGTCATCTATTTACAATGCTTTATAATCCGACTTTAAATGATATCATCTATGTTCAAACCTTTAGAATACGTAACTTGAACATAGTAATCTATTTACAATTCTTTAGTATACGACATTAAACGATATCATCTAGTTTTAAACCTTAAGAACTCGCAACTTGAACAAAGTCATCTATTTACAATGCTTTAGAATCCGACTTTGAACGATATCATCTATTTTCAAACCTTAAGAATCCGCAACTTGAACAAAGTCATCTATTTACAATGCTTTAGAATCCGACTTTAAACGATATAATCTATTATCAAACCTTAAGAATCCGCAACTTGAACAAAGTCATCTATTTACAATGCTTTAGAATCTGACTTTAAACGATATCATCTATTTTCAAACCTTTAGAATCCTCAACTTGAACAAAGTCATCTATTTACAATGCTTTAGAATCCGACTTCAAACGATATAATCTATTTTCAAACTATCAGAGTCCGCAACTTGAACAAAGTCATTTATTTACAATGCTTTAGAATCCGACTTTAAACGATATAATCTATTTTCAATCCTTAAGGATCGGCAACTTGAACAAAGTCATCTATGTACAATGCTTTAGAATCCGACTTTAAACGATATCATCTATTTTCAAAGCTTAAGAATCCGCAACTTGAACAAAGTCATCTATTTACAATGCTTTAGAATGCGACTTTAAACAATATCAGCAATTTCAAGCCTTTAGAATCCGCAACTGTAATAAAGTCATCTACTTACAATGCTTTAGAATCGTACTTTAAACAATATCATCTATTTTCAAACCTTAAGAGTCCGCCACTTGAACAAAGTAATCTATTAACAATGCTTCAGAATCTGACTTTAAACGATATCATCTATTTTCAAACATTAAGTATCCACAACTTGAACAAAGTCATCTATTTACAATGCTTTAGAATCGAACTTTAAACGATATCATCTATTTTCAAACCTTAAGAGTCCGCAACTTGAAAAAAGTAATCTATTTACAATGCTTTAGAATCCGAGTTTAAACGATATCATCTATTTTCAAACCTTAAGAATCGGCAACTTGAACAAAGTCATCTATTTACAGTGGTTTAGAATCCGACTTTAAACGATATAATCTATTTTCAAAGCTTGAGAATCGGCGACTTGAACAAGTCATCTATTTACAATGCTTTAGAATCCGACTTTAAACGATATCATCTATTTTAAAACCTTAAGAATCGGAAACTTGAACAAAGTCATCTATTTACAATGCTTTGGAATCTGACTTTAAAAGATATCATCTATTTTCAAAGCTTAAGAATCGGCAACTTGAACAAAGTCATCTATTTACAATGCTTTAGAATCCGACTTTAAACGATATAATCTATTTTCAAACCAAAAAAATCCGCAACTTCAACAACGTCATCTATTTTCAATGCTTTGGAATCCGACTTTAAGCGATATAATCTATGTCTAAACCTAAAAAATCCGCAACTTGAACAAAGTCATCTATTTACACAGCTTTATAATCCGACTTTAAATGATATCATCTATTTTCAAACCTTAAGAATACGTAACTTGAACATAGTAATCTATTTACAATGCTTTAGTATCCGATATTAAACGATATCATCTAGTTTTAAACCTTAAGAACTCGCAACTTGAACAAAGTCATCTATTTACAATGCTTTAGAATCCGACTGTAAACGATATCATCTATATTAAAACCTTAAGAATCCGCAACTTGAACAAAGTCATCTATTTACAATGCTTTAGAATCCGACTTTAAACGATATCATCTATTTTCAAACATTAAGTATCCGCCACTTGAACAAAGTCATCTATTTACAATGCTTTAGAATCCGACTTAAACAATATCATCTATTTTCAAACATTTATGGTCTGCAACTCTTACAAAGTCATCTATTTACAATGCTTTAGTATCTGACATTAAACGATATCATCTACTTTTAAACCTAAATAAATCGCAACTTGAACACAGTCATCTAGTTACAATGCTTTAGAATCCGACTTTAAACGATATCATCTATATTCAATCCTTAATAATCGGCAAATTGAACAAAGTCATTTATTTACAATGCTTTGGAATGCGACTTTAAGCAATATAATCAATGTTCAAACCTAAACCATCCGCAACTTGAACAAAGTCATCTATTTACAATGCTTTATAATCCGACTTTAAATGATATCATCTATGTTCAAACCTTTAGAATACGTAACTTGAACATAGTAATCTATTTACAATTCTTTAGTATACGACATTAAACGATATCATCTAGTTTTAAACCTTAAGAACTCGCAACTTGAACAAAGTCATCTATTTACAATGCTTTAGAATCCGACTTTAAACGATATCATCTATTTTCAAACCTTAAGAATCCGCAACTTGAACAAAGTCATCTATTTACAATGCTTTAGAATCCGACTTTAAACGATATAATCTATTATCAAACCTTAAGAATCCGCAACTTGAACAAAGTCATCTATTTACAATGCTTTAGAATCTGACTTTAAACGATATCATCTATTTTCAAACCTTTAGAATCCTCAACCTGAACAAAGTCATCTATTTACAATGCTTTAGAATCCGACTTCAAACGAGATAATCTATTTTCAAACTATCAGAGTCCGCAACTTGAACAAAGTCATTTATTTACAATGCTTTAGAATCCGACTTTAAACGATATAATCTATTTTCAATCCTTAAGGATCGGCAACTTGAACAAAGTCATCTATGTACAATGCTTTAGAATCCGACTTTAAACGATATCATCTATTTTCAAAGCTTAAGAATCGGCAACTTGAACAAAGTCATCTATTTACAATGCTTTAGAATCGAACTATAAACGATATCATCTATTTTCAAACCTTAAGAATCGGCAACTTGAACAAAGTCATTAATTTACAGTGCTTTAGAATCCGACTTTAAACGATATAATCTATTTTCAAAGCTTGAGAATCGGCGACTTGAACAAGTCATCTATTTACAATGCTTTAGAATCCGAGTTTAAACGATATCATCTATTTTAAAACCTTAAGAATCGGCAACTTGAACAAAGTCATCTATTTACAATGCTTTGGAATCCGACTTTAAACGATATCATCTATTTTTAAAGCTTAAGAATCGGCAACTTGAACAAAGTCATCTATTTACAATGCTTTAGAATCCGACTTTAAACGATATAATCTATTTTCAAACCTAAAAAATCCGCAACTTCAACAAAGTCATCTATTTACAATGCTTTGGAATCCGACTTTAAGCGATATAATCTATGTCTAAACCTAAAAAATCCGCAACTTGAACAAAGTCATCTATTTACACAGCTTTATAATCACACTTTAAATGATATCATCTATTTTCAAACCTTAAGAATACGTAACTTGAACATAGTAATCTATTTACAATGCTTTAGTATCCGACATTAAACGATATCATCTAGTTTTAAACCTTAAGAACTCGCAACTTGAACAAAGTCATCTATTTACAATGCTTTAGAATCCGACTGTAAACGATATCATCTATATTAAAACCTTAAGAATCCGCAACTTGAACAAAGTCATCTATTTACAATGCTTTAGAATTCGACTTTAAACGATATCATCTATTTTCAAACCTTAAGAATCCGACACTTGAACAAAGTCATCTATTTACAATACTTAGAATCCGACTTTAAACGATATCATCTATTTTCAAACCTTAAGAATCCGCAACTTGAACAAAGTCATCTATTTACAATGCTTTAGAATCCGATTTTAAACGATACCATCTATTTTCAAACCTTAAGAATCCGCAACTTGAACAAAGTCATCTATTTACAATGCTTTAGAATCCGACTTTAAACGATATCATCTATTTTCAAACCTTAAGAATCCGCAACTTGAACAAAGTCATCTATTTACAATACTTTAGAATCCGACTTTTTACGATATCATCTATTTTCAAACCTTAAGAATCCGCAACTTGAACAAAGTCATCTATTTACAATGCTTTAGAATCCGACTTTAAACGATATCATCTATTTTCAAACCTTAAGAATCCGCAACTTGAACAAAGTCATCTATTTACAATGCTTTAGAATGCGACTTTAAACAATATCATCTATTTTCAAACCTTAAGAATCCGCAACTTGAACAAAGTCATCTATTTACAATGCTTTAGAATCCGACTTTAAACGATATAATCTTTTTTCAAACTATCAGAGTCCGCAACTTGAACAAAGTCATTTATTTACAATGCTTTAGAATCCGACTTTAACCGATATCATCTATTTTCAATTCTTAAAAATCGGCAACTTGAACAAAGTAATCTATTTACAATGCTTTAGAATCCGACTTTAAACAATATCATCAATTTTCAAAGCTTAAGAATGTGCAACTTTAACAAAGTGATCTATTTACAGTGCTTTGGAATCCGACTTTAAGCGATATAATCTATGTTCAAACCTAAAAAATCCGCAACTTGAACAAAGTCATCTATTTACACAGCTTTATAATCCGACTTTAAATGATATCATCTATTTTCAAAGCTTAAAAATCGGCAACTTGAACAAAGTAACCTGTTTACAATGCTTTAGTATCCGACATTAAACGATATCATCTATTTTCAAACCTTAAGAATCCGCAACTTGAACAAAGTCATCTATTTACAATGCTTTAGAATCCGACTTTAAACGATATCATCTATTTTCAAACCTTAAGAATCCGCAACTTAACAAAGTCATCTATTTACAATGCTTTAGAATCCGACTTTAAACGATATCATCTATTTTCAAACCTTAAGAATCCGCAACTTGAACAAAGTCATCTATTTACAATGCTTTAGAATCCGACTTTAAACGATATCATCTATTTTCAAACCTTTAGAATCCGCAACTTGAACAAAATCATCTATTTACAATGCTTTAGAATCCGACTTTAAACGATATCATCTATTTTCAAACCTTAAGAATCCGCAACTTGAACAAACTCATCTATTTACAATGCTTTAGAATGCGACTTTAAACAATATCAGCTATTTTCAAGCCTTTAGAATCCGCAACTGTAATAAAGTCATCTACTTACAATGCTTTAGAATCGTACTTTAAACAATATCATCTATTTTCAAACCTTAAGAGTCCGCCACTTGAACAAAGTAATCTATTTACAATGCTTCAGAATCCGACTTTAAACGATATCATCTATTTTCAAACATTAAGTATCCACAACTTGAACAAAGTCATCTATTTACAATGCTTTAGAATCGAACTTTAAACGATATCATCTATTTTCAAACCTTAAGAGTCCGCAACTTGAAAAAAGTAATCTATTTACAATGCTTTAGAATCCGAGTTTAAACGATATCATCTATTTTCAAACCTTAAGAATCGGCAACTTAAACAAAGTCATCTATTTACAGTGCTTTAGAATCCGACTTTTAACGATATAATCTATTTTCAAAGCTTGAGAATCGGCGACTTGAACATGTCATCTATTTACAATGCTTTAGAATCCGAGTTTAAACGATATCATCTATTTTAAAACCTTAAGAATCGGAAACTTTAACAAAGTCATCAATTTACAATGCTTTGGAATCTGACTTTAAACGATATCATCTATTTTAAAAGCTTAAGAATCGGCAACTTCAACAAAGTCATCTATTTACAATGCTTTAGCATCCGACTTTAAACGATATAATCTATTTTCAAACCTAAAAAATCCGCAAGTTCAACAACGTCATCTATTTACAATGCTTTGGAATCCGACTTTAAGCGATATAATCTATGTCTAAACCTAAAAAATCCGCAACTTAAACAAAGTCATCTATTTACACAGCTTTATAATCCGACTTTAAATGATATCATCTATTTTCAAACCTTAAGAATACGTAACTTGAACATAGTAATCTATTTACAATGCTTTAGTATCCGATATTAAACGATATCATCTAGTTTTAAACCTTAAGAACTCGCAACTTGAACAAAGTCATCTATTTACAATGCTTTAGAATCCGACTGTAAACGATATCATCTATTTTCAAACATTAAGTATCCGCCACTTGAACAAAGTCATCTATTTACAATGCTTTAGAATCCGACTTAAACGATATCATCTATTTTCAAACATTTAGGATCCGCAACTCTTACAAAGTCATCTATTTACAATGCTTTAGTATCTGACATTAAACGATATCATCTACTTTTAAACCTAAACAACTCGCAACTTGAACACAGTCATCTAGTTACAATGCTTTAGAATCCGACTTTAAACGATATCATCTATATTCAATCCTTAATAATCGGCAAATTGAACAAAGTCATTTATTTACAATGCTTGTGAATGCGACTTTAAGCGATATAATCAATGTTCAAACCTAAACCATCCGCAACTTGAACAAAGTCATCTATTTACAATGCTTTATAATCCGACTTTAAATGATATCATCTATGTTCAAACCTTTAGAATACGTAACTTGAACATAGTAATCTATTTACAATTCTTTAGTATACGACAATAAACGATATCATCTAGTTTTAAACCTTAAGAACTCGCAACTTGAACAAAGTCATCTATTTACAATGCTTTAGAATCCGACTTTAAACGATATCATCTATTTTCAAACCTTAAGAATCCGCAACTTGAACAAAGTCATCTATTTACAATGCTTTAGAATCCGACTTTAAACGATATCATCTATTATCAAACCTTAAGAATCCGCAACTTGAACAAAGTCATCTATTTACAATGCTTTAGAATCTGACTTTAAACGATATCATCTATTTTCAAACCTTAAGAATCCTCAACTTAAACAAAGTCATCAATTTACAATGCTTTAGAATCCGACTTTAAACGATATAATCTATTTTCAAACTATCAGAGTCCGCAACTTGAACAAAGTCATCTATTTACAATGCTTTAGAATCCGACTTTAAACGATATAATCTATTTTCAAACCTTAAGGATCGGCAACTTGAACAAAGTCATCTATGTACAATGCTTTAGAATCCGACTTTAAACGATATCATCTATTTTCAAAGCTTAAGAATCGGCAACTTGAACAAATTCATCTATTTACAATGCTGAAGAATCGAACTATAAACGATATCATCTATTTTCAAACCTTAAGAATCGGCAACTTGAACAAAGTCATTAATTTACAGTGCTTTAGAATCCGACTTTAAACGATATAATCTATTTTCAAAGCTTGAGAATCGGCGACTTGAACATGTCATCTATTTACAATGCGTTAGAATCCGAGTTTAAACGATATCATCTATTTTAAAACCTTAAGAATCGGCAACTTGAACAAAGTCATCTATTTACAATGCTTTGGAATCCGACTTTAAACGATATCATCTATTTTTAAAGCTTAAGAATCGGCAACTTGAACAAAGTCATCTATTGACAATGCTTTAGAATCCGACTTTAAACGATATAATCTATTTTCAAACCTAAAAAATCCGCAACTTCAACAAAGTCATCTATTTACAATGCTTTGGAATCCGACTTTAAGCGATATAATCTATGTCTAAACCTAAAAAATCCGCAACTTGAACAAAGTCATCTATTTACACAGCTTTATAATCCGACTTTAAATGATATCATCTATTTTCAAACCTTAAGAATACGTAACTTGAACATAGTAATCTATTTACAATGCTTTAGTATCCGACATTAAACGATATCATCTAGTTTTAAACCTTAAGAACTCGCAACTTGAACAAAGTCATCTATTTACAATGCTTTAGAATCCGACTGTAAACGATATCATCTATATTAAAACCTTAAGAATCCGCAACTTGAACAAAGTCATCTATTTACAATGCTTTAGAATTCGACTTTAAACGATATCATCTATTTTCAAACCTTAAGAATCCGACACTTGAACAAAGTCATCTATTTACAATACTTAGAATCCGACTTTAAACGATATCATCTATTTTCAAACCTTAAGAATCCGCAACTTGTACAAAGTCATCTATTTACAATGCTTTAGAATCCGACTTTAAACGATATCATCTATTTTCAAACCTTAAGAATCCGCAACTCGAACAAAGTCATCTATTTACAATGCTTTAGAATCCGACTTTAAACGATATCATCTATGTTCAAACCTAAAGAATCCGCAACATGAACAAAGTCATCTATTTATAATGCTTTAGAATGCGACTTTAAACAATATCATCTATTTTTAAGCCTTAAGAATCCGCAACTGTAATAAAGTCATCTACTTACAATGCTTTAGAATCGTACTTTAAACAATATCATCTATTTTCCAACCTTAAGAGTCCGAAACTTGAACAAAGTCATCTATTTAAAATGCTTTAGAATCAGACTTTAAACGATATCATCTATTTTCAAACCTTAAGAATCCGCAACTTGAGCAAAGTCATCTATTTACAATGCTTTAGAATCCGACTTTAAACTATGTCATCTATTTTCAAACATCAAGAATACGCAACTTGAACAAAGTCATCTATTTACAATGCTTTAGAATCCGACTGTAAACGATATCATCTATTTTCAAACCTAAAGTATCGGCCACTTGAACAAAGTCATCTATTTACAATGCTGTAGAATCCGACTTTAAACGATATCATCTATTTTGAAATCTTAAGAATCCGCAACTTAACAAAGTCATCTATTTACAATGGTTTGGAATCCGATCTTAAACGATATCATCTATTTGCCAACCTAAAGAATCCGCAACTTGAACAAAGTCATCTATTAACAATGCTTTAGAATCCGACTTTAACGATATAATCTATTTTCAAACTATCAGAGTCCGCAACTTGACACATGGCATCTATTTACAATGCTTTAGAATCCGACTTTAACCGATATCATCTATTTTCAAACCTCAATAATCCGCAACTTGAACAAGGTCATCTATTTACAATGCTTTAGAATCCGACTTTAAACGATATCATCTATTTACGAACCTTAAGAATCGGAAACTTGAACAAAGTAATCTATTTACAGTTCTTTAGAATCCGACTTTAAACGATATCATCTATTTTCAAAGCTTGAGAATCGGCGACTGGAACAAGTCATCTATTTAAAATCCATTAGAATACGACTTTAAACGATATCATCTATTTTAAAACCTTAAGAATCGGCAACTTGAACAAAGTCATCTATTTACAATGCTTTAGAATCCGACTTTAAACGATATCATCTATTTTCAAACATAAAGAATCGGCAACTTGAACAAAGTCATCTACTTACAAGGCTTTAGAATCCGACTTTAAACGATATCATCTATTTTCAAACCTTAAGAATCCGCAACTTGAACAATGTCATCTATTTACAATGCTTTAGAATCCGACTTTAAACGATATCATCTATTTTCAAACATTAAGAATCCGCAACTTGAACAAATTCATCTATTTACAATGCTTTAGAATCCGACTTTAAAAAATATTATCTATTTTCAAACCTTGAAGATCCTAAACTTTAACAAAGTCATCTATTTACAATTCTTTAGAATCCGACTTGAAACGATATACTCTATTTTCAAACTATAAGAGTCCGCAACTTGAACAAAGTCATCTATTTACAATGCTATAGAATCCGACTTTAAACGATATCATCTATTTTCAAATCTTAAGAATCCGCAACTTAAACAAAGTCATCTATTTACAATGATTTAGAATCAGACTTTAAACGATATAATCTATTTTCAAACTTTAAGAATCGGCAACTTGAACAAAGTCATCTATTTACAATGCTTTAGAATCCGACCTGACACGATATCATCTATTTTAAAACCTTAAGATGCCGGAACTGCAACAAAGTCATCTATTTACAATGCTTTAGAATCCAACTTTAAACTATATCATCTATTTTCAAACATTAAGTATCCGCCACTTGAACAAAGTCATCTATTTACAGTGCTTTACTCTCCGACTTAAACGATATCATATATTTTCAATCCTTAATAATCGGCAACTTGAACAAAGTCATCTATTTACAATGCTTTGGAATCCGACTTTAAGCGATATAATCAATGTTCAAACCTTAAGAATACGTAACTTGAACATAGTAATCTATTTACAATGCTTTAGTATACGACATTAAACGATATCATCTAGTTTTAAACTTTAAGAACTCGCAACTTAAACAAAGTCATCTATTTACAATGCTTTAGAATCCGACTTTAAACGATATCATCTATTTTCAAACCTTAAGAATCCGCAACTTGAACAAATTCATCTATTTACAATGGTTTAGAATCCGACTTTAAACGATAGCATCTATTATCAAACCTTAAGAATCCGCAACTTGAACAAAGTCATCAATTTACAATGTGTTAGAATCCGACTTTAAACGATATCATCTATTTTCAAACCTTAAGAATCCGCAACTTGAACAAAGTCATCTATTTACAATGCTTTAGAATCCGACTTTAAACGATATAATCTATTTTCAAACTATCAGAGTCACCAACTTGAACAAAGTCATTTATTTACAATGCTTTAGAATCCGACTTTAACCGATATGATCTATTTTCAATCCTTAAGGATCGGCAACTTGAACAAAGTCATCTATTTACAATGCTTTAGAATCGAACTTTAAACGATATCATCTATTTTCAAAGCTTAAGAATCGGCAACTTGAACAAAGTCATCTATTTACAATGCTTTAGAATCGAACTTTAACCGACATCATCTATTTTCAAACCTTAAGAATCGGAAACTTGAACAAAGTCATCTATTTACAGTGCTTTAGAATCCGACTTTAAACGATATAATCTATTTTCAAAGCTTGAGAAACGGCGACTTGAACAAGTCATCTATTTACAATGCTTTAGAATCCGAGTTTAAACGATATCATCTATTTTAAAACCTTAAGAATCGGCAACTTGAACAAAGTCGTCTATTTACAATGCTTTGGAATCCGACTTTAAACGATATCATCTAGTTTCAAAGCTTAAGAATCGGCAACTTGAACAAAGTCATCTATTTACAATGCTTTAGAATCCGACTTTAAACGATATAATCTATTTTCAAACCTAAAAAATCCGCAACTCGAACAAAGTCATCTATTTACACAGCTTTATAATCCGACTTTAAATGATATCATCTATTTTCAAACCTTAAGAATACGTAACTTGAACATAGTAATCGATTTACAATGCTTTAGTATCCGACAATAAACGATATCATCTAGTTTTAAACCTTAAGAACTCGCAACTTGAACAAAGTCATCTATTTACAATGCTTTAGAATCCGTCTGTAAACGATATCATCTATATTAAAACCTTAAGAATCCGCAACTTGAACAAAGTCATCTATTTACAATGCTTTAGAATCCGACTTTAAACGATATCATCTATTTACGAACCTTCAGAATCGGAAACTTGAACAAAGTAATCTATTTACAGTTCTTTAGAATCCGACTTTAAACGATATCATCTATTTTCAAAGCTTGAGAATCGGCGACTGGAACAAGTCATCTTTTTAAAATCCATTAGAATACGACTTTAAACGATATCATCTATTTTAAAACCTTAAGAATCGGCAACTTGAACAAAGTCATCTATTTACAATGCTTTAGAATCCGACTTTAAACGATATCATCTATTTTCAAACATAAAGAATCGGCAACTTGAACAAAGTCATCTACTTACAAGGTATTAGAATCCGACTTTAAACGATATCATCTATTTTCAAACCTTAAGAATCCGCAACTTCGAACAATGTCATCTATTTACAATGCTTTAGAATCCGACTTTAAACGATATCATCTATTTTCAAACATTAAGAATCCGCAACTTGAACAAATTCATCTATTTACAATGCTTTAGAATCCGACTTTAAAAAATATTATCTATTTTCAAACCTTGAAGATCCTAAACTTGAACAAAGTCATCTATTTACAATTCTTTAGAATCCGACTTGAAACGATATACTCTATTTTCAAACTATAAGAGTCCGCAACTTGAACAAAGTCATCTATTTACAATGCTATAGAATCCGACTTTAAACGATATCATCTATTTTCAAATCTTAAGAATCCGCAACTTAAACAAAGTCATCTATTTACAATGATTTAGAATCAGACTTTAAACGATATAATCTATTTTCAAACTTTAAGAATCGGCAACTTGAACAAAGTCATCTATTTACAATGCTTTAGAATCCGACCTGAAACGATATCATCTATTTTAAAACCTTAAGATGCCGGAACTGCAACAAAGTCATCTATTTACAATGCTTTAGAATCCAACTTTAAACTATATCATCTATTTTCAAAGATTAAGTATCCGCCACTTGAACAAAGTCATCTATTTACAGTGCTTTAGTCTCCGACTTAAACGATATCATATATTTTCAATCCTTAATAATCGGCAACTTGAACAAAGTCATCTATTTACAATGCTTTGGAATCCGACTTTAAGCGATATAATCAATGTTCAAACCTAAACCATCTGCAACTTGAATAAAGTCATCTATTTACAATGCTTTATAATCCGACTTTAAATGATATCATCTATGTTCAAACCTTAAGAATACGTAACTTGAACATAGTAATCTATTTACAATGCTTTAGTATACGACATTAAACGATATCATCTAGTTTTAAACTTTAAGAACTCGCAACTTAAACAAAGTCATCTATTTACAATGCTTTAGAATCCGACTTTAAACGATATCATCTATTTTCAAACCTTAAGAATCCGCAACTTGAACAAAGTCATCTATTTACAAAGGTTTAGAATCCGACTTTAAACGATAGCATCTATTATCAAACCTTAAGAATCCGCAACTTGAACAAAGTCATCAATTTACAATGTGTTAGAATCCGACTTTAAACGATATCATCTATTTTCAAACCTTAAGAATTCGCAACTTGAACAAAGTCATCTATTTACAATGCTTTAGAATCCGACTTTAAACGATATAATCTATTTTCAAACTATCAGAGTCACAAACTTGAACAAAGTCATTTATTTACAATGCTTTAGAATCCGACTTTAACCGATATGATCTATTTTCAATCCTTAAGGATCGGCAACTTGAACAAAGTCATCTATTTACAATGCTTTAGAATCGAACTTTAAACGATATCATCTATTTTCAAAGCTTAAGAATCGGCAACTTGAACAAAGTCATCTATTTACAATGCTTTAGAATCGAACTTTAAACGACATCATCTATTTTCAAACCTTAAGAATCGGAAACTTGAACAAAGTCATCTATTTACAGTGCTTTAGAATCCGACTTTAAACGATATAATCTATTTTCAAAGCTTGAGAATCGGCGACTTGAACAAGTCATCTATTTACAATGCTTTAGAATCCGAGTTTAAACGATATCATCTATTTTAAAACCTTAAGAATCGGCAACTTGAACAAAGTCGTCTATTTACAATGCTTTGGAATCCGACTTTAAACGATATCATCTAGTTTCAAAGCTTAAGAATCGGCAACTTGAACAAAGTCATCTATTTACAATGCTTTAGAATCCGACTTTAAACGATATAATCTATTTTCAAACCTAAAAAATCCGCAACTCGAACAAAGTCATCTATTTACACAGCTTTATAATCCGACTTTAAATGATATCATCTATTTTCAAACCTTAAGAATACGTAACTTGAACATAGTAATCGATTTACAATGCTTTAGTATCCGACAATAAACGATATCATCTAGTTTTAAACCTTAAGAACTCGCAACTTGAACAAAGTCATCTATTTACAATGCTTTAGAATCCGTCTGTAAACGATATCATCTATATTAAAACCTTAAGAATCCGCAACTTGAACAAAGTCATCTATTTACAATGCTTTAGAATCCGACTTTAAACGATATCATCTATTTTAAAACCTTAAGAATCCGACACTTGAACAAAGTCATCTATTTACAATACTTAGAATCCGACTTTAAACGATATCATCTATTTTCAAACATAAAGAATCCGCAACTTGAACAAAGCCATCTATTAACAATGCTTTAGAATCCGACTTTAAACGATATCATCTATTTTCAAACCTTCAGAATGCGCAACTTGAACAAAGTCATCTATTTACAATGCTTTAGAATCCGACTTTAAACGATATCATCTATTTTCAAACCTTAAGAATCCGCAACATGAACAAAGTCATCTATTTATAATGCTTTAGAATGCGACTTTAAACAATATTATCTATTTTTAAGCCTTAAGAATCCGCAACTGTAATAAAGTCATCTACTTACAATGCTTTAGAATCGTACTTTAAACAATATCATCTATTTTCAAACCTTAAGAGTCCGACACTTGAACAAAGTCATCTATTTAAAATGCTTTAGAATCAGACTTTAAACGATATCATCTATTTTCAAACCTTAAGAATCCGCAACTTGAGCAAAGTCATCTATTTACAATGCTTTAGAATCCGACTTTAACCTATGTCATCTATTTTCAAACATCAAGAATCCGCAACTTGAACAAAGTCATCTATTTACAATGCTTTAGAATCCGACTGTAAACGATATCATCTATTTTCAAACCTAAAGTATCCGCCACTTGAACAAAGTCATCTATTTACAATGCTGTAGAACTCGACTTTACACGATATCATCTATTTTCAAATCTTAAGAATCCGCAACTTAACAAAGTCATCTATTTACAATGGTTTGGAATCCGATTTTAAACGATATCATCTATTTGCCAACCTAAAGAATCCGCAACTTGAACACAGTCATCTATTTAAAATGCTTTAGAAACAGACTTTTACCGATATCATCTATTTTCAAACCTTAAGAATCCGCAACTTAACAAAGTCATCTATTTACAATGGTTTGGAATCCGATCTTAAACGATATCATCTATTTGCCAACCTAAAGAATCCGCAACTTGAACACAGTCATCTATTTACAATGTTTTAGAATTCGACTTCAAACAATATCATCTATTTTCAAAGCTAAAGAATCCGCAACTTGAATAAAGTTATCTATTAACAATGCTTTAGAATCCGACTTTAAACGATATCATCTATTTTCAAACCTCAAGAATCCGCAACTTGAACAAGGTCATCTATTTACAATGTTTTAGAATCCGACATTAAAATATATCATCTAGAACTCGCAACTTAAACAAAGTCATCTATTTACAATGCTTTAGAATCCGACTTTAAACGATATCATCTATTTTCGAACCTTAAGAATCGGAAACTTGAACAAAGTAATCCATTTACAGTTCTTTAGAATCCGACTTTAAACGATATCATCTATTTTCAAAGCTTGAGAATCTGCGACTGGAACAAGTAATCTATTTACAATCCATTAGAATACGACTTTAAACGATATCATCTATTTTAAAACCTTAAGAAGCGGCAACTTGAACAAAGTGATCTATTTACAATGCTTTGGAATCCGACTTTAAACAATATCATCTATTTTACCACGTTAAGAGTCCGCCACTGAACAAAGTCATCTATTTACATTGCTTTAGAATCCGACTTTAACCAATATCATGTATTTTCAAACCTTAACAATCGGCAACTTGAACAAAGTCATCTATTTACAATGATTTAGAATCCGACTTTAAACGATATAATCTATTTTACTACTTTAAGAATCTGCAACTTGAACAAAGTCATCTATTTACAATGCTTTAGAATCCGACTTGAAACGATATCATCTATTTTCAAACCTTAAGTATCCGCAACTAGTACAAAGTCATCTATTTACAATGCTTTAGAATCCGACTTTAAACGATATCATCTATTTTCAAACATTAAGTATCCGCAACTTGAACAAAGTAATCTATTTACAATGCTTTAGAATCCGACTTTAAACGATATCGTCTATTTTCAAACATTATTAATCCGCAACTTGAACAAAGTCATCTATTTACAATGCTGTGGAATCCGACTTTAAACAATATCATCTATTTTCAAACCTTGAGAATCCGCGACTTGAACAAAGTTATCCATTTATCATTCTTTTGAATCCGACTTTAAACGACATCATCTATTTTCAAACATTAAGAATCGGAAACTTGAACAAAGTCATCTATTTACAATGCTTTAGAATCCGACTTCAAACGGTATAATCTATTTTCGAACATGAAGAATCCGCAACTTGAACAAAGTCATCTATATACAATGCTTTAGAATCCGACTTTAAACGATATCATCTATTTTCAAACTTTAAGAATCGTGGTCTTGTACAAAGTAATCTATTTACAATGCTTTAGAATCCGAATTTTAACGATATCATCTATTTTCAAACCTTAAGATTCCGCAACTTAAACAAAGTCATCTATTTACAATGCTTTAGTATCCGACATTAAACGATATCATCTATTTTTAGACATTAACAACTCGAAACTTGAACAACGTTATCTATTTACAATGCTTTAGAATCCGACTTGAAACGATATCATCTATTTTCAAACCTAAAGAATCCGCAACTTGAACAAAGTCATCTATTTACAATGCTTTAGAATCCGACTTAAAACAATATCATCTATTTTCAAAACTTGAGAGTCCTCAACTTGAACAAAGTCATCTATTTACAATTCTTTAGGATCCGACTTGAAACGCTATACTCTATTTTCAAACTATAAGAGTCCGCAACTTGAACAAAGTCATCTATTTACAATGCTTTAGAATCCGACTTTAAACGATATCATCTTTTTTCAAATCTTAAGAATCCGCAACTTTAACAAAGTAATCTATTTACAATGATTTAGAATCCGACTTTAAACGATATAATCTATTTTCAAACTTTAAGAATCGGCAACTTGAACAAAGTCATCTATTTACAATGCTTTAGAATCTAGCTTGAAACGATATCATCTATTTTAAACCTTAAGAATCCGGAACTGGAACAAAGTCATCTATTTACTATGCTTTAGAATCCGACTTTAAACGATATCATCTATTTTCAAACATTAAGTATCCGCAACTTGAACAAAGTCATCTATTTACAATGCTTTAGAATCCGACTTAAACGATATCATCTATTTTCAAACATTAAGGATCCGCTACCTTTACAAAGTCATCTATTTACAATGCTTTAGTATTTGACATTAAACGATATCATCTACTTTTAAACCTTAACAACTCGCAACTTGAACACAGTCATCTAGTTACAATGCTTTAGAATCCGACTTTAAACGATATCATCTATTTTCAATACTTAAGAATCGGCAACTGGACAAAGTCATCTATTTACAATGCTTAAGAATCGAACTTTAAACGATATCATCTATTTTCAAACCTTAAGAATCGGCAACTTGAACAAAGTCGTCTATTAACAGTGCTTAAGAATCCGACTTTAACCGATATCATCTATTTTCAAAGCTTGCGAATCGGCGACTTAAACAAAGTAATCTATTTACAATGCTTTAGTATTCGACATTAAACGATATCATCTACTTTTTAACCTTAACAACTCGCAACTTGAACAAAGTCCTCTATTTACAATTCTTTAGAATCCGACTTTAAACGATATCATCTATTTTCAATCCTTAAGAATCGGCAACTTGAACAAAGTCATCTATTTACAATGCTTTAGAATCGACCTTTAAACGATATCATCTATTTTCAAACCTTAAGAATCGGCAACTTGAACAAAGTCATCTATTTACAGTGCTTTAGAATCCGACTTTAAACGATATAATCTATTTTCAAACTATCAGAGTCCGCAACTTGAACAATGTCATCTATTTACAATGCTTTAGAAGCCGACTTTAACCGATATCATCTATTTTCAAACCTCAAGAATCCGCAACTTGAACAAGGTCATCTATTTACAATGCTTTAGAATCCGACATTAAAATATATCATCTAGAACTCGCAACTTGAACAAAGTCATCTATTTACAATGCTTTAGAATCCGACTTTAAACGATATCATCTATTTTCGAACCTTAAGAATCGGAAACTTGAACAAAGTAATCTATTTACAGTTCTTTAGAATCCGACTTTAAACGATATCATCTATTTTCAAAGCTTGTGAATCGGCGACTGGAACAAGTCATCTATTTACAATCCATTAGAATACGACTTTAAACGATATTATCTATTTTAAAACATTAGGAAGCGGCAACTTGAACAAAGTCATCTACTTACAAGGCTTTAGAATCCGACTTTAAACGATATCATCTATTTTCAAACCTTAAGAATCCGCAACTTGAACGAAGTCATCTATTTACAATGCTTTAGAATCCGACTTTAAACGATATCATCTATTTTCAAACATTAAGAATCCGCAACTTGAACAAATTCATCTATTTACAATGCTTTAGAATCCGACTTTAAAAAATATTATCTATTTTAAGACCTTGAAGATCCTCAACTTGAACAAAGTCATCTATTTACAATTCTTTAGAATCCGACTTGAAACGATATACTCTATTTTCAAACTATAAGAGTCCGCAACTTGAACAAAGTCATCTATGTACAATGCTTTAGAATCCGACTTTAAACGATATCATCTATTTTCAAATCTTAAGAATCCGCAACTTGAACAAAGTCATCTATTTACAATGATTTAGAATCAGACTTTAAACGATATAATCTATTTTCAAACTTTAAGAATCGGCAACTTGAACAAAGTCATCTATTTACAATGCTTTAGAATCCGACCTGAAACGATATCATCTATTTTAAAACCTTAAGAATCCGGAACTGCAACAAAGTCATCTATTTACAATGCTTTAGAATCCGAATTTAAACGATATCATCTATTTTCAAACATTAAGTATCCGCCACTTGAACAAAGTCATCTATTTACAATGCTTTAGAATCCGACTTAAACGATATCATCTATTTTCAAACATTAAGGATCCGCAACTCTTACAAAGTCATCTATTTACAATGCTTAAGTATCTGACATTAAACGATATCATCTACTTTTAAACCTAAACAACTCGCAACTTGAACACAGTCATCTAGTTACAATGCTTTAGAATCCGACTTTAAACGATATCATCTATTTTCAATCCTTAATAATCGGCAACTTGAATAAAGTCATCTATTTACAATGCTTTGGAATCCGACTTTAAGCGATATAACCAATGTTCAAACCTAAACCATCCGCAACTTGAACAAAGTCATCTATTTACAATGCTTTATAATCCGACTTTAAATGATATCATCTATGTTCAAACCTTAAGAATACGTAACTTGAACATAGTAATCTATTTACAATGCTTTAGTATACGACATTAAACGATATCATCTAGTTTTAAACTTTAAGAACTCGCAACTTAAACAAAGTCATCTATTTACAATGCTTTAGAATCCGACTTTAAACGATATCATCTATTTTCAAACCTTAAGAATCCGCAACTTGAACAAAGTCATCTATTTACAATGCTTTAGAATCCGACTTTAAACGATATCATCTATTATCAAACCTTAAGAATCCGCAACTTGAACAAAGTCATCTATTTACAATGTGTTAGAATCCGACTTTAAACGATATCATCTATTTTCAAACCTTAAGAATCCGCAACTTGAACAAAGTCATCTATTTACAATGCTTTAGAATCCGACTTTAAACGATATAATCTATTTTCAAACTATCAGAGTCCGCAACTTGAACAAAGTCATTTATTTACAATGCTTTAGAATTGCACTTTAACCGATATCATCTATTTTCAATCCTTAAGGATCGGCAACTTGAACAAAGTCATCTATTTACAATGCTTTAGAATCGAACTGTAAACGATATCATCTATTTTCAAAGCTTAAGAATCGGCAACTTGAACAAAGTCATCTATTTACAATGCTTTAGAATCGAACTTTAAACGATATCATCTATTTTCAAACCTTAAGAATCGGAAACTTGAACAAAGTCATCTATTTACAGTGCTTTAGAATCCGATTTTAAACGATATAATCTATTTTCAAAGCTTGAGAATCGGCAACTTGAACAAGTCATCTATTTACAATGCTTTAGAATCCGAGTTTAAACGATATCATCTATTTTAAAACCTTAAGAATCGGCTACTTGAACAAAGTCATCTATTTACAATGCTTTGGAATCCGACTTTAAACGATATCATCTATTTTCAAAGCTTTAGAATCGGCAACTTGAACAAAGTCATCTATTTACAATGCTTTAGAATCCGACTTTAAACGATATCATCTATTTTCAAACATTAAGAATCCGCAACTTGAACAAATTTATCTATTTACAATGCTTTAGAATCCGACTTTAAAAAAAATTATCTACTTTAAGACCTTGAAGATCCTCAACTTGAACAAAGTCATCTATTTACAATTCTTTAGAATCGTACTTGAAACGATATACTCTATTTTCAAACTATAAGAGTCCGCAACTTTAACAAAGTCATCTATTGACAATGCTTTAGAATCCGACTTTTAACGATATCATCTATTTTCAAATCTTAACAATCCGCAACTTGAACAAAGTCATCTATTTACAATGATTTAGAATCAGACTTTAAACGATATAATCTATTTTCAAACTTTAAGAATCTGCAACTTGAACAAAGTCATCTATTTACAATGCTTTAGAATCCGACCTGAAACGATATCATCTATTTTAAAACCTTAAGAATTCGGAACTGCAACAAAGTCATCTATTTACAATGCTTTGGAATCCGACTTTAAACGATATCATCTATTTTCAAACATTAAGTATCCGCCACTTGAACAAAGTCATCTATTTACAATGCTTTAGAATCCGACTTAAACGATATCATCTATTTTCAAACATTAAGGATCCGCAACTCTTACAAAGTCATCTATTTACAATGCTTTAGTATCTGACATTAAACGATATCATCTACTTTTAAACCTAAACAACTCGCAACTTGAACACTGTCATCTAGTTACAATGCTTTAGAATCCGACTTTAAGCGATATCATATATTTTCAATCCTTAATAATCGGCAACTTGAACAAAGTCATCTATTTACAATGCTTTGGAATCCGACTTTAAGCGATATAATCAATGTTCAAACCTAAACCATCTGCAACTTGAACAAAGTCATCTATTTACAATGCTTTATAATCCGACTTTAAATGATATCATATATGTTCAAACCTTAAGAATACGTAACTTGAACATAGTAATCTATTTACAATGCTTTAGTATACGACATTAAACGATATCATCTAGTTTTAAACTTTAAAAACTCGCAACTTAAACAAAGTCATCTATTTACAATGCTTTAGAATCCGACTTTAAACGATATCATCTATTTTAAAACCTTAAGAATCGGCAACTTGAACAAAGTCATCTATTTACAATGCTTTGGAATCCGACTTTAAACGATATCATCTATTTTCAAAGCTTAAGAATCGGCAACTTGAACAAAGTCATCTATTTACAATGCTTTAGAATCCGACTTTAAACGATATAATCTTTTTTCAAACCTAAAATATCCGCAACTTGAACAAAGTCATCTATTTACACAGCTTTATAATCCGACTTTAAATGATATCATCTATTTTCAAACCTTAAGAATACGTAACTTGAACATAGTAATCTATTTACAATGCTTTAGTATCCGACAATAAACGATATCATCTAGTTTTAAACCTTAAGATCTCGCAACTTGAACAAAGTCATCTATTTACAATGCTTTAGAATCCGTCTGTAAACGATATCATCTATATTAAAACCTTAAGAATCCGCAACTTGAACAAAGTCATCTATTTACAATGCTTTAGAATCCGACTTTAAACGATATCATCTATTTTAAAACCATTAAGAATCCGACACTTGAACAAAGTCATCTATTTACAATACTTAGAATCCGACTTCAAACGATATCATCTATTTTCAAACAAAAAGAATCCGCAACTTGAACAAAGCCATCTATTAACAATGCTTTAGAATCCGACTTTAAACGATATCATCTATTTTCAAACCTTAAGAATGCGCGACTTGAACAAAGTCACTTATTAACAATGCTTTAGAATCCGACTTTAAACGATATCATCTATTTTCAAACCTTAAGAATCCGCAACATGAACAAAGTCATCTATTTATAATGCTTTAGAATGCGACTTTAAACAATATCATCTATTTTTAAGCCTTAAGAATCCGCAACTGTAATAAAGTCATCTACTTACAATGCTTTAGAATCGTACTTTGAACAATATCATCTATTTTCAAACCTTAAAAGTCCGACACTTGAACAAAGTCATCTATTTAAAATGCTTTAGAAACAGACTTTAAACGATATCATCTATTTTCAAACCTTAAGAATCCGCAACTTGAGCAAAGTCATCTATTTACAATGCTTTAGAATCCAGTTTTAAACGATATCATCTATTTTCAAACCTTAAGAATCGGCAACTTGAACAAAGTCACCTTTAATTTACAGTTCTTCAGAATCCGACTTTAAACGATATAATCTATTTTCAAACTATCAGAGTCCGCAACTTGAACAATGTCATCTATTTACAATGCTTTAGAATCCGACTTTAAACGATATCATCTATTTTCGAACCTTAAGAATCGGAAACTTGAACAAAGTAATCTATTTACAGTTCTTTAGAATCCGACTTCAAACGATATCCTCTATTTTCAAACCTTCAGAATTCGCAACTTGAACAAGTCATCTATTTACAATGCTTAAGAATCCGACTTTAACCGATATCATCTATTTTTAAACCTCAAGAATCCGCAACTTGAACAAAGTCATCTATTTACGATGCTTTAGAATCCGACTATAAACAATATGATCTATTTTCAAACATCAAGAATTCGCCACTTGAGCAAAGTCAAAGAATTACAATGCATTAGAATCCGACTTTAAACGATATCATCGATGTTTAAACCTTAAGAATCCGCAACTTAGACAAAGTCATCTATTTACTATGCTTTAGAATCCAACTTTAAACAATATCATCTATTTTCAAACATTCAGAATCCGCAACTTAAACAAATTCATCTATTTACAATGCTTTAGAATCCGACTTTAAACGATATCATCTATTTTTAAACATTAAGAATCCGCAACTTCAATAATTTCATCAATTTACAATGCTTTAGATCCGACTTTAAACAGTATCGTCTATTTTCAAACATTAAGAATCCGCAACTTTAGACAAAGTCATCTATTTACAATTGTTTAGAATCCGACTTTAAACAATATCATCTATTTTCAAACCTTAAGAATCCGCAACTTGAACAAAGTTATCTATTTGCTATGCGTTAGAATCCGACTTAAAACGATATCATCTATTTTCAAACCTACAGAATCGTAAACTAAAACACAGTCATCTATTTACAATGCTTTAGTATCCGACATTAAACGATATCATCTATTTTTAAACCTTAACAACTCGAAACTTGAACAAAGTCATCTATTTACAATGCTTTAGAATCCGACTTTAAGCGATATAATCAACTTTCAAACCTTGACAATCCGCAAATTGAACAAAGTCATCTATTTCAAATGCTTTAGAATCCGACTTTAATCAATATCATCTATTTTCAAACCTTGAGAATCCTTTACTTGAACAAAGTCATCTATTTACAATGCTTTAGAATCCGACTTTAAACGATATCATCTATTTTAAAATCTTAAGAATCTGCAACTTGAACAAAGTCATCTATTTACAATGCTTTAGTATCCGACATTAAACGATATCATCTACTTTCAAACATAAAGAATCCTCAACTTGAACAAAGTCATCTATTTACAATGCTTTAGAATCCGACTTTAAACGATATCATCTATTTTCAAACATTAAGAATCCGCAACTTGAACAAAGTAATCTATTTACAATGCTTTAGAATCCGACTTTACACGATATAATCCATTTTCAAACATCAAGAATCCGCAACTTGAACAAAGTCGAAGATTTACAATGCTTTAGAATCACACTTGAAACGATATAATCTATTTTACAACCTTAAGAGTCCGCCACTGAACAAAGTCATCTATTTACAATGCTTTAGAATCCGACTTTAAACAATATCATCTATTTTCAAACCTCCACAATCGGCAACTTGAACAAAGTCATCTATTTACAATGATTTAGAATCCGACTTAAAACGATATAATCTATTTTACTACTTTAAGAATCTGCAACTTGAACAAAGTCATCTATTTACAATGCTTTAGAATCCGACTTTAAACGATATCATCTATTTTCAAACCTTAAGTATCCGCAACTAGAACAAAGTCATCTATTTACAATGCTTTAGAATCCGACTTTAAACGATATCATCTATTTTCAAACATTAAGTATCCGCAACTTGAACAAAGTCATCTATTTACAATGCTTTAGAATCCGACTTAAACGATATCATCTGTTTTCAAACATTTCGGATCCGCAACACTAACAAAGTCATCTATTTACAATGCTTTAGAATCCGACTTTAAACGATATCATCTATTTTGAAACATCAAGAATCCGCAACTTGAACAAAGTCAAAGATTTACAATGCTTTAGAATCAGACTTTAAACGATATCATCGATTTTTAAACATTAAGAATCCGCCACTTGAACAAAGTAATCTATTTACACTGCTTTAGAATCCGACTTTAAACGATATCGTCTATTTTCAAACATTAAGAATCCGCAACTTGAACAAAGTCATCTATTTACAATGCTCTAGAATCCGACTTTAAACAATATCATCTATTTTCAAACCTTGAGAATCCGCAACTTGAACAAAGTCATCCATTTATCATTCTTTTGAATCCGACTTTATACGACATCATCTATTTTCAAACATTAAGAATCGGAAACTTGAACAAAGTCATCTATTTACAATGCTTTAGAATCCGACTTCAAACGGTATAATCTATTTTCGAACCTCAAGAATCCGCAACTTGAACAAAGTCATCTATATACAATGCTTTAGAATCCGACTTTAAACGATATCATCTATTTTCAAACTTTAAGAATCGTGGGCTTGTACAAAGTCATCTATTTACAATGCTTTAGAATCCGAATTTTAACGATATCATCTATTTTCAAACCTTAAGAATCCGCAACTTAAATAAAGTCATCTATTTACAATGCTTTAGTATCCGACATTAAACGATATCATCTATTTTCAGACATTAACAACTCGAAACTTGAACAACGTCATCTATTTACAATGCTTTAGAATCTAGCTTGAAACGATATCATCTATTTTCAAACCTTAACGATCCGCAACTGGAACAAAGTCATCTATTTACAATGCTTTAGAATCCGACTTAAAACGATATCATCTATTTTCAAACATTAAGTATCCGCAACTTGAACAAAGTCATCTATTTACAATGCTTTAGAATCCGACTTAAACGATATCATCTATTTTCAAACATTAAGGATCCGCTACTCTTACAAAGTCATCTATTTACAATGCTTTAGTATCTGACATTAAACGATATCATCTACTTTTAAACCTTAACAACTCGCAACTTGAACACAGTCATCTAGTTACAATGCTTTAGAATCCGACTTTAAACGATATCATCTATTTTAAAACCTTGAGAATAACAACTTGAATAAAGTCATCTATTTACAATGCTTTAGAATCCGACTTGAAACGATATCATCTATGTTCAAACCATAAGAGTCTGCAACTTGAACAAAGTCATCTATTTACAATTCTTTAGAATCCGACTTTTAACGATATCATCTATTTTCAAACATTAAGAATCCGCAACTTGAACAAAGTCATCTATTTACAATGATTTAGAATCCGACTTTAAACGATATAATCTATTTTCAAACTTTAAGAATCGGCAACTTGAACAAAGTCATCTACTTACAATGCTTTAGAATCCGACTTTAAACGATATCATCTATTTTCAAACCTTAACAACTCGCAACTTGAACAAAGTCATCTATTTACAATGCTTTAGAATCCGACTTTAAACGATATCATCTATTTTCAAACCTTAGCAGTCCGCAACTTGAGCAAAGTAATCTATTTACAATGCTTTAGAATCCGACTTTAAACGATAACATCTATTTTCACACCTTAAGAATTCGCAACTTGAACAAAGTCATCTATTTACAATTCTTTAAAATCTGATTTGAAACGATATCATCTATTTTCAAACTTTAGCAGTCCGCAACTTGAACAAAGTAATCTATTTACAATGCTTTAGAATCCGACTTTAAACGATAACATCTATTTTCACACCTTAAGAATCGGCAACTTGAACAAAGTCATCTATTTACAATTCTTTAAAATCTGATTTGAAACGATATCATCTATTTTCAAACCTTAAGAGTCTGCAACTTGAACAAATTAATCTATTTACTATGCTTTAGAATGCGACTTTAAAAGATATCATCTATTTTCAAACAAAGATTCGGAAACGTGAACAAAGTCATCTACTTACAATGCTTTAGAATCCGACTTTAAACGATATCATCTATTTTCAAACCTTAAGAATCCGCAACTTGAACAAAGTCATCTATTTACACTGCTTTAGAATCCGATTTTAAACGATATCATCTATTTTCAAACCTTAAGAGTCCGCAACTTTAACAAAGTCATCTATTTACAATGCTTTAGAATCCGATTTTAAACGATATCATCTATTTTCAAACCTTAAGAATCCGCAACTTGAACAAAGTCATCCATTTACAATGCTTTAGAATCCGACTTTAAACGTTATCATCTATTTTCTAACCTTAAGAATCCGCAACTGTAATAAAGTCATCTACTTACAATGCTTTAGAATCGTACTTTAAACGATATCATCTATTTTAGTCCGCCACTTGAACAAAGTCATCTATTTACAATGCTTTAGAATCCGACTTTAAACGATATTATCTATTTTTAAACCCTCAGAATCCGCAACTTGAACAAAGTCATCTATTTACAATGCTTTAGAATCCGACTTTAAACGATTTCATCTATTTTCTAACATTAACAATCGGCCACTTGAACAAAGTCATCTATTTACAATGCTGTAGAATCCGACTTTAAACGATATCATCTATTTTCAACCGTTAAGAATCCGCAACTTAACAAAGTCATCTATTTACAATAGTTTACAATCCGATCTTAAATGATTACATCTATTTACAAACCTTCAGAGTCCGCAACTTTAACAAAGTGATCTATTTACAATGCTTTAGAATCCGACTTTAAACTATATTATCTATTTTCAAACATTAAGAATCCGCAACTTGAACAAAGTCATCTATTTACAATGCTTTAGAATCCGACTTTAACCGATATCATCTATTTTAAAACCTTAAGAATCTGCAACTTGAACAAAGTCATCTATTTACAATGCTTTAGAATCCGACTTTAACCGATATCATCTATTTTAAAACCTTGAGAATAACAACTTGAATAAAGTCATCTATTTACAATGCTTTAGAATCCGACTTGAAACGATATCATCTATGTTTAAACCATAAGAGTCTGCAACTTGAACAAAGTCATCTATTTACAATTCTTTAGAATCCGACTTTTAACGATATCATTTATTTTCAAATCTTAAGAATCCGCAACTTGAACAAAGTCATCTATTTACAATTCTTTAAAATCTGATTTGAAACGATATCATCTATTTTCAAACCTTAAGAGTCTGCAACTTGAACTAAGTAATCTATGTACAATGCTTTAGAATCCGACTTTAAAAGATATCATCTATTTTAAAACATAAAGAATCGGCAACGTGAACAAAGTCATCTACTTACAATTCTTAAGAATCCGACTTTCAACGATATCATCTATTTTCAAACCTTAAGTATCCGTAACTTGAACAAAGTCATCTATTTACAATGCTTTAGAATCCGACTATAAACGATATCATCTATTTTAAAACCTTAAGAATCCGCAACTTGAACAAAGTCATCTATTTACAATTCTTTAAAATCTGATTTGAAACGATATCATCTATTTTCAAACTTTAGCAGTCCGCAACTTGAACAAAGTAATCTATTTACAATGCTTTAGAATCCGACTTTAAACGATAACATCTATTTTCACACCTTAAGAATCGGCAACTTGAACAAAGTCATCTATTTACAATTCTTTAAAATCTGATTTGAAACGATATCATCTATTTTCAAACCTTAAGAGTCTGCAACTTGAACAAATTAATCTATTTACTATGCTTTAGAATGCGACTTTAAAAGATATCATCTATTTTCAAACAAAGATTCGGAAACGTGAACAAAGTCATCTACTTACAATGCTTTAGAATCCGACTTTAAACGATATCATCTATTTTCAAACCTTAAGAATCCGCAACTTGAACAAAGTCATCTATTTACACTGCTTTAGAATCCGATTTTAAACGATATCATCTATTTTCAAACCTTAAGAGTCCGCAACTTTAACAAAGTCATCTATTTACAATGCTTTAGAATCCGATTTTAAACGATATCATCTATTTTCAAACCTTAAGAATCCGCAACTTGAACAAAGTCATCCATTTACAATGCTTTAGAATCCGACTTTAAACGTTATCATCTATTTTCTAACCTTAAGAATCCGCAACTGTAATAAAGTCATCTACTTACAATGCTTTAGAATCGTACTTTAAACGATATCATCTATTTTAGTCCGCCACTTGAACAAAGTCATCTATTTACAATGCTTTAGAATCCGACTTTAAACGATATTATCTATTTTTAAACCCTCAGAATCCGCAACTTGAACAAAGTCATCTATTTACAATGCTTTAGAATCCGACTTTAAACGATTTCATCTATTTTCTAACATTAACAATCGGCCACTTGAACAAAGTCATCTATTTACAATGCTGTAGAATCCGACTTTAAACGATATCATCTATTTTCAACCGTTAAGAATCCGCAACTTAACAAAGTCATCTATTTACAATAGTTTACAATCCGATCTTAAACGATTACATCTATTTACAAACCTTCAGAGTCCGCAACTTTAACAAAGTGATCTATTTACAATGCTTTAGAATCCGACTTTAAACTATATTATCTATTTTCAAACATTAAGAATCCGCAACTTGAACAAAGTCATCTATTTACAATGCTTTAGAATCCGACTTTAACCGATATCATCTATTTTAAAACCTTAAGAATCTGCAACTTGAACAAAGTCATCTATTTACAATGCTTTAGAATCCGACTTTAACCGATATCATCTATTTTAAAACCTTGAGAATAACAACTTGAATAAAGTCATCTATTTACAATGCTTTAGAATCCGACTTGAAACGATATCATCTATGTTCAAACCATAAGAGTCTGCAACTTGAACAAAGTCATCTATTTACAATTCTTTAGAATCCGACTTTTAACGATATCATTTATTTTCAAATCTTAAGAATCCGCAACTTGAACAAAGTCATCTATTTACAATTCTTTAAAATCTGATTTGAAACGATATCATCTATTTTCAAACCTTAAGAGTCTGCAACTTGAACTAAGTAATCTATGTACAATGCTTTAGAATCCGACTTTAAAAGATATCATCTATTTTAAAACATAAAGAATCGGCAACGTGAACAAAGTCATCTACTTACAATTCTTAAGAATCCGACTTTCAACGATATCATCTATTTTCAAACCTTAAGTATCCGTAACTTGAACAAAGTCATCTATTTACAATGCTTTAGAATCCGACTATAAACGATATCATCTATTTTAAAACCTTAAGAATCCGCAACTTGAACAAAGTCATCTATTTACAATGCTTCGGAATCCGACTTTAAACGATATACTCTATTTTCAAACCTTAAGAATCCGGAACTTGAACAAAGTCATCTATTGACAATGCTGTAGAATCCGACTTTAAACGATATCATCAATTTTCAAACCCTAAGGATCCGCAACTCGAACTAAGTCATCTATTTACAATGCTTTAGAATCCGACTTTAAACGATATCATCTATTTTCAAACCCTAAGAATCCACCAACTTGAACAAAGTCATCTATTTACAATGCTTTAGAATCCGACTTTAAACGATATCATCTATTTTCAAACTTTAGCAGTCCGCAACTTGAACAAAGTAATCTATTTACAATGCTTTAGAATCCGACTTTAAACGATAACATCTATTTTCACACCTTAAGAATCGGCAACTTGAACAAATTCATCTATTTACAATTCTTTAAAATCTGATTTGAAACGATATCATCTATTTTCAAACCTTAAGAGTCTGCAACTTGAACAAATTAATCTATTAACTATGCTTTAGAATCCGACTTTAACCGATATAATCTATTTTCAAATCTTAAGAATCCGCAACTTGAACAAAATCATCTATTTACAATGCTTTAGAATCTGACTTTAAACGATATCATCTATTTTCAAACCTTAAGAATCCGCAACTTGAACAAAGTCATCTATTTACAATGCGTTAGAATCCGACTTTAAACGATATCATCTATTTTCAAACCTTAAGAATCCGCAACTTGAACAAAGTCATCAATTTACAATGCTTTAGAATCCGACTTTAACCGATATCATCTATTTTCAAACCTTAAGAATCCGCAACTTGAACAAAGTCATCTAATTACAATGCTTTAGAATCCGACTTTAAACGATATCATCTATTTTCAAACCTTAAGAATCCGCAACTTGAACAAAGTTTTTTATTTACAATGCTTAAGAATCCGACTTTAAACGATATCATCTATTTTCAAACCTTAAGAATCCGCAACTTGAACAAAGTCATCTATTTACAATGCTTTAGAATCCGACTTTAAACGATATGATCTATTTTCAAAACTTAAGAATCCGCAACTTGAACAAAGTCATCTATTTACAATGCTTTAGAATCCGACTTTAAACGATATCATCTATTTTAAAACCTTAAGAATCTGCAACCTGAACAAAGTCATCTATTTACAATGCTTTAGAATCCGACTTTAACCGATATCATCTATTTTCAAACCTTAAGAATCCGCAACTTGAACAAAGTCATCTATTTACAATGCTTTAGAATGCGACTTTAAACTATGTCATCTATTTTCAAACCTTAAGAATACGCAACTGTAATAAAGTAATCTACTTACAATGCTTTAGAATCGTACTTTAAACAATATCATCTATTTTCAAACCTTAAGAGTCCGCCACTTGAACAAAGTCATCTATTTACAATGCTTTAGAATCCGACTTGAAACGATATCATCTATTTTCAAACCTTAAGAATCCGCAACTTTAACAAGGTCATCAATTTACAATGCTTGTAAATCCGACTTTAAACGATATCATCTATTTTCAAACCTAAAGTATCGGCCACTTGAACAAAGTCATCTATTTACAATGCTGTAGAATCCGACTTTAAACGATATCATCTATTTTCAAACCTTAAGAATCCGCAACTTGAACAAAGTCATCTATTTACAATGCTTTAGAATCCGACTTTAACCGATATCATCTATTTTCAAACCTTAAGAATCCGCAACTTGAACAAAGTCATCTATTTACAATGCTTAAGAATCCGACTTTAAACGATATAATCTATTTTCAAATCTTAAGAATCCGCAACTTGAACAAAGTCATCTATTTACAATGCGTTAGAATCCGACTTTAAACGATATCATCTATTTTCAAACCTTAAGAATCCGCAACTTGAACAAAGTCATCTATTTACAATGCTTTAGAATCCGACTTTAACCGATATCATCTATTTTCAAACTTAAAGAATCCGCAACTTGAACAAAGTATTCTAATTACAATGCTTTAGAATCCGACTTTAACCGATATCATCTATTTTCAAACCTTAAGAATCCGCAACTTGAACAAAGTCATCTATTTACAATGCTTTAGAATGCGACTTTAAACTATGTCATCTATTTTCAAACCTTAAGAATACGCAACTGTAATAAAGTAATCTACTTACAATGCTTTAGAATCGTACTTTAAACAATATCATCTATTTTCAAACCTTAAGAGTCCGCCACTTGAACAAAGTCATCTATTTACAATGCTTTAGAATCCGACTTTAAGCGATATCATCTATTTTCAAACCTTAAGAATCCGCAACTTGAACAAAGTCATCTATTTACAATGCTTTAGAATCCGACTTTAAACTATGTCATCTATTTTCAAACATTAAGAATCCGCAACTTGAACAAGGTCATCTATTTACAATGCTTTAGAATCCGACTTTAAACGATATCATATATTTTCAAACCTAAAGTATCGGCAACTTGAACAAAGTCATCTATTTACAATGCTGTAGAATCCGACTTTAAACGATATCATCTATTTTCAAACCTTAAGAATCCGCAACTTGAACAAAGTCATCTATTTACAATGCTTTAGAATCCGACTTTAACCGATATCATCTATTTTCAAACCTTAAGAATCCGCAACTTGAACAAAGTCATCTATTTACAATGCTTTAGAATCCGACTTTAACCGATATCGTCTATTTTCAAACCTTAAGAATCCGCAACTTGAACAAAGTCCTTTATTTACAATGCTTTAGAATCCGACTTTAAACTATGTCATCTATTTTCAAACATTAAGAATCCGCAACTTGAACAAGGTCATCTATTTACAATGCTTTAGAATCCGACTTTAAACGATATCATATATTTTCAAACCTAAAGTATCGACAACTTGAACAAAGTCATCTATTTACAGTGCTTTAGAATCCGACGTTAAACGATATCATCTATTATCAATCCTCAAGAATCGGCAACTTGAACAAAGTCATCTATTTACAATGCTTTAGAATCGAACTTTAAACGATATCATCTATTTTCAAAGGTTAAGAATCGGCAACTTGAACAAAGTCATCTATTTACAATGCTTTAGAATCCGACTTTACACGATATCATCTATTTTCAAACCTTAAAAAATCCGCAACTTGAACAAATGCTTTATTATCCGACTTTAAATGATATCATCTATTTTCAAACCTTAAGAATACGTAACCTGAACATAGTAATCTATTTACAATGCTTTAGTATCCGACATTAAACGATATCATCTTGTTTTAATCCTTCAAAACTCGCAACTTGAACAAAGTCATCTATTTACAATGCTTAAGAATCCGACTTTAAACGATATCATCTATTTTCAAACCTAAAGAATCCGACACTTGAACAAAGTCATCTATTTACAATGCTTTAGAATCCGACTTTAAACCATATCATCTATTTTCAAACCTTAAGAATCCGCAACTTGAACAAGTAATCTATTTACAATGCTTAAGAATCAGATATTAAACGATATCATCTATTTTCAAACCTTAAGAATCCGCAACTTGAACAAAGTCATCTATTTACAATGCTTTGGAATCCGACTTTAAAAGATATCATCTTTTTTCAAAGCTTAAGAATCCGCAACTTGAACAAAGTCATCTATTTACAATGCTTTAGAATCCGACTTTAAACGATATCAGTGATTTTCAAACCTTAAGAATCCGCAACTTGAACAAAGTCATCTATTTACAATGCTTTTAAAATCACACTTGCAACGATATCATCTCATTTAAAAGCTGAAGAATCCGCAACTTGAACGAAGTCATCGATTTACAATGCTTTTTAATCCTACTTTAAACATTATCTTCTATTTTCAAACCATAAGAATCCGCAACTTGAACAAAGTCATCTATTCACAATGCTTCAGAATCCGACTTTAAACGATATCATCTATTTTCTAACCTTAAGAATCCGCAACTTGAACAAAGTCATCTATTTACAATGCTTTAGAATCCGACTTTAACCGATATCATCTATTTTCAAACCTTAAGAATCCGCAACTTGAACAAAGTCATCTATTTACAATGCTTTAGAATCCGACTTTAACCGATATCGTCTATTTTCAAACCTTAAGAATCCGCAACTTGAACAAAGTCCTTTATTTACAATGCTTTAGAATCCGACTTTAAACTATGTCATCTATTTTCAAACATTAAGAATCCGCAACTTGAACAAGGTCATCTATTTACAATGCTTTAGAATCCGACTTTAAACGATATCATATATTTTCAAACCTAAAGTATCGACAACTTGAACAAAGTCATCTATTTACAGTGCTTTAGAATCCGACGTTAAACGATATCATCTATTATCAATCCTCAAGAATCGGCAACTTGAACAAAGTCATCTATTTACAATGCTTTAGAATCGAACTTTAAACGATATCATCTATTTTCAAAGGTTAAGAATCGGACACTTGAACAAAGTCATCTATTTACAATGCTTTAGAATCCGACTTTAAACGATATCATCTATTTTCAAACCTTAAAAAATCCGCAACTTGAACAAATGCTTTATTATCCGACTTTAAATGATATCATCTATTTTCAAACCTTAAGAATACGTAACCTGAACATAGTAATCTATTTACAATGCTTTAGTATCCGACATTAAACGATATCATCTTGTTTTAATCCTTCAAAACTCGCAACTTGAACAAAGTCATCTATTTACAATGCTTAAGAATCCGATTTTAAACGATATCATCTATTTTCAAACCTAAAGAATCCGACACTTGAACAAAGTCATCTATTTACAATGCTTTAGAATCCGACTTTAAACCATATCATCTATTTTCAAACCTTAAGAATCCGCAACTTGAACAAGTCATCTATTTACAATGCTTAAGAATCAGATATTAAACGATATCATCTATTTTCAAACCTTAAGAATCCGCAACTTGAACAAAGTCATCTATTTACAATGCTTTGGAATCCGACTTTAAAAGATATCATCTTTTTTCAAAGCTTAAGAATCCGCAACTTGAACAAAGTCATCTATTTACAATGCTTTAGAATCCGACTTCAAACGATATCAGTGATTTTCAAACCTTAAGAATCCGCAACTTGAACAAAGTCATCTATTTACAATGCTTTAGAATCACACTTGCAACGATATCATCTCATTTAAAAGCTGAAGAATCCGCAACTTGAACGAAGTCATCGATTTACAATGCTTTTTAATCCTACTTTAAACATTATCTTCTATTTTCAAACCATAAGAATCCGCAACTTGAACAAAGTCATCTATTCACAATGCTTCAGAATCCGACTTTAAACGATATCATCTATTTTCTAACCTTAAGAATCCGCAACTTGAACAAAGTCATCTATTTACAATGCTTTAGAATCCGACTTTAAACGATATCATCTATTTTCAAACCTTAAGAATCCGCAACTTGAACAAAGTCATCTATTTACAATGCTTTAGAATCCGACTTTAAACGATATCATCTATTTTCAAACCTTAAGAATCCGCAACTTGAACAAAGTCATCTATTTACAATGCTTTACAATCCGACTTTAAACGATATCATCTATTTTCAATCCTTAAGAATCGGCAACTTGAACAAAGTCATCTATTTACAATGCTTTAGAATCCGACTTTAAACGATATCATCTATTTTCAAACCTTAGGAATCGGCAACTTGAACAAAGTCATCTATTTACAGTGCTTTAGAGTCCGACTTTAAACGATATCATCTATTTTCAAAGCTTGAGAATCGGCGATTTGAACAAGTCATTAATTTAAAATGCTTTAGAATCCGACTTGAAACTATATCATCTATTTTAAAACCTAAAGAATCCAACACTTGAACAAAGTCATCTATTTACAATACTTTAGAATCCGACTTGAAACGATATCATCTATTTTAAAACCTTAAGAATCGGCAACTTGAACAAAGTCATCTATTTACAATGCTTTGGAATCCGACTTTAAACGATATCATCTATTTTCAAAGCTTAAGAATCGGACTCTTGAACAAAGTCATCTATTTACAATGCTTTAGAATCCGACTTTAAACGATATCATCTATTTTCAAACCTAAACAATCCGCAACTTGAACAAAGTCATCTATTTACAATGCTGTATAATCCGACTTTAAATGATATCATCTATTTTCAAACCTTAAGAATCCGCAACTGTAATAAAGTCATCTACTTACAATGCATTAGAATCGTACTTTAAACAATATCATCTATTTTCAAACCTTAAGAGTCCGCCACTTGAACAAAGTCATCTATTTACAATGATTTAGAATCCGACTTGAAACGATATCATCTATTTTCAAACCTTAAGAATCCGCAACTTGAACAAAGTCATCTATTAACAATGCTTTAGAATCCGACTTTAGACTATGTCATCTATTTTCAAACATTAAGAATTTGCAACTTGACCAAGGTCATCTATTTACAATGCTTTAGAATCCGACTTTAAACGATATCATCTATTTTCAAACCTAAAGTATCGGCCACTTGAACAAAGTCATCTATTTACAATACTGTAGAATCCGACTTTAAACGATATCATCTATTTTCAAAGCTTGAGAATCGGCGATTTGAACAAGTCATCTATTTAAAACGCTTTAGAATCCGACTTGAAACAATATCATCTATTTTAAAACCTTAAGAATCGGCAACTTAAACAAAGTCATCTATTTACAATGCTTTGGAATCCGACTTTAAACGATATCATCTATTTTCAAACCTTAAGAATCCGCAACTTGAACAAAGTCATCTATTTACAATGCTTTAGAATCCGACTTTAAACGATATCATCTATTTTCAAACCTTAAGAATACGGAACTTGAACATAGTAATCTATTTACAATGCTTTAGTATCCGACATTAAACGATATCACTTAGTGTTCAACCTTAAGAACTCGCAACTTGAACAAAGTCATCTATTTACAATGCTTTAGAATCCGACTTTTAACGATATGATCTATTTTCAAACCTTAAGAATCCGCAACTTGAACAAAGTCATCTATTTACAATGCTTTAGAATCCGACTTTAAACGATATCATCTATTTTATAACCTAAAGAATCCGACACTTGAACAAAGTCATCTATTTACAATACTTTAGAATCCGACTTTAAACGATATCATCTATTTTCAAACCTTAAGAATCCGCAACTTGAACAAAGTCATCTATTTACAATGCTTTGGAATCCGACGATCAACCATATCATCTATTTTCAAAGCTTAAGAATCGGCAACTTGAACAAGTCATATATTTACAATGCTGAAGAATCCGACTTTAATCCATATCATCTATTTTCAAAGCTTAAGAATCGGCAACTTGAACAAGTCATATATTTACAATGCTGAAGAATCCGACTTTAAACGATATCATCTATTTTCAAACCTTAAGAATCCGCAACTTGAACAAAGTAATCTATTTACAATGCTTTGGAATCCGACTTTAAACGATATAATCTTTTTTCAAAGCTTAAGAATCGGCAACTTGAACAAAGTCATCTATTTACAATGCTTCAGAATCCGACTTCAAACGATATCATCGATTTTCAAACCTTAAGAATCCGCAACTCAAACAAAGTCATCTATTTACAATGCTTTAGAACTACACTTGCAACGATATCATCTGATTTAAAACCTTAAGAATCCGCAACTTGAACTAAGTCATCTATTTACAATGCTTTTGAATCCTACTTTAAACATTATATTCTATTTTCAAACCTTAAGAATCCGCAACATGAACAAAGTCATCTATTTACAATGCGTTAGAATCCGACTTTAAACGATATCATCTATTTTCAAACCTTAAGAATCCGCAACTGGAACAAAGTCATCTATTTACAATGCTTTAGAATCCGACTTTAAACGATATCATCTATTTTCAAACCTTAAGAATCCGCAACTTGAACAAAGTCATTTATTTACAATGCTTTAGAATCCGACTTTAAACGATATCATCTGGTTTCAAACCTTAAGAATCCGCAACTTGAACAAAGTCATCTATTTACAATGCTTTAGAATCCGACTTTAAACAATATCATCTATTTTCAAACCTTAAGAATCCGCAACTTGAACAAAGTCATCTATTTACAATGCTTTAGAATGCGACTTTAAACAATGTCATCTATTTTAAAATCTTAAGAATCCGAAACTGTAATAAAGTCATCTACTTACAATGCTTTAGAATCGTACTTTAAACAATATCATCTATTTTCAAACCTTAAGAGTCCGCCACTTGAACCAATCATCTATTTACAATGCTTTTGAAGCCTACTTCAAACATTGTCTTCTATTTTCAAACCTTAAGAATCCGCAACTTGAACAAAGTTATCTATTTACAATGCGTTAGAATCCGACTTTAAACGATATCATCTATTTTTAAACCTTAAAAATCCGCAACTTGAACAAAGTCATCTATTTACAATGCTTTAGAATCCGACTTTAAACGATATCATCTATTTTCAAACCTTAAGAATCCGCAACTTGAACAAAGTCATTTATTTACAATGCTTTAGAATCCGACTTTAAACGATATTATCTATTTTCAAACCTTAAGAATCCGCAACTTGAACAAAGTCATCTATTTACAATGCTTTAGAATCCGACTTTAAACGATATAATCTATTTTTAAACCTTAAGAATCCGCAACTTGAACAAAGTCATCTATTTACAATGCGTTAGAATCCGACTTTAAACGATATCATCTATTTTCAAACCTTTAGAATCCGCAACTTGAACAAAGTCATCTATTTACAATGCTTTAGAATCCGACTTCAACCGATATCATCTATTTTCAAACCTTAAGAATCCGCAACCTGAACAAAGTCATCTATTTACAATGCTTTAGAATGCGACTTTAAACAATGTCATCTATTTTAAAACCTTAAAAATCCGAAACTGTAATAAAGTCATCTACTTACAATGCTTTCGAATCGTACTTTAAACAATATCATCTATTTTCCAACCCTAAGAGTCCGCCACTTGAACAAATCATCTATTTACAATGCTTTTGAAGCCTACTTTAAACATTATCTTCTATTTTCAAACGGTAAGAATCCGCAACTTGAACAAAGTCATCTATTTACAATGCGTAAGAATCCGACTTTAAACGATATCATCTATTTTCAAACCTTAAGAATCCGCAACTTGAACAAAGTCATCTATTTACAATGCTTTAGAATCCGACTTTAAACGATATCATCTATTTTCAAACCTTAAGAATCCGCAACTTGAACAAAGTCATTTATTTACAATGCTTTAGAATCCGACTTTAAACGATATCATCTATTTTCAAACCTTAAGAATCCGCAACTTGAACAAAGTCATCTATTTACAATGCTTTAGAATCCGACTTTAAACGATATCATCTATTTTCAAACCTTAAGAATCCGCAACCTGAACAAAGTCATCTATTTACAATGCGTTATCATCGGACTTTAAACGATATCATCTATTTTCAAACCTTAAGAATCCGCAACTTGAACAAAGTCATCTATTTACAATGCTTTAGAATCCGACTTAAACCGATATCATCTATTTTCAAACCTTAAGAATCCGCAACTTGAACAAAGTCATCTATTTACAATGCTTTAGAATCCGACTTTAAACTATGTCATCTATTTTCAAACATCAAGCATCCGCAACTTGAACAAGGTCATCTATTTACAATGCTAAAGAATCCGACTATAAACGATATCATCTATTTTCAAACCTTAAGAATCCGCAACTTGAACAAATTCATCTATTTACAATGCTTTAGAATCCGACTTTAAACGATATCATCTATTTTCAAACCTTAAGAATCCGCAACTTGAACAAAGTCATCTATTTACAATGCGTTAGAAACCGACTTTAAACGATATCATCTATTTTCAAACTTTAAGAATCCGCAACTTGAACAAAGTCATCTATTTACAATGCTTTAGAATCCGACTTTAACCGATATCATCTATTTGCAAACCTTAAGAATCCGCAACTTGAACAATGTCATCTATTTACAATGCTTTAAAATGCGACTTTAAACAATGTCATCTATTTTCAAACCTTAAGAATCCGCAACTGTAATAAAGTCATCTACTTTCAAGTCTTTAGAATCGTACTTTAAACAATATCATCTATTTTCAAACCTTAAGAGTCCGCCACTTGACCAACGTCATCTATTTACAATGCTTTAGAATCCGACTTTAAACGATATCATCTATTTTCAAACCTTAAGAATCCGCAACTTGAACAAAGTCATCTATTTACAATGCTTTAGAATCCGACTTTAAACTATGTCATCTATTTTCAAACATCAAGCATCCGCAACTTGAAACAGGTCATCTATTTACAATGCTTTAGAATCCGACTTTAAACGATATCATCTATTTTCAAACCTAAAGTATCGGCCACTTAGACGAAGTCATCTATTTACAATGCTTTAGAATCCGACCTTAAACGATATCATCTATTTTCAAACCTTAAGAATCCGCAACTTAACAAAGTCATCTATTTACAATGGTTTGGAATCCGATCTTAAACGATATCATCTATTTTCAAACCTTAAGAATCCGCAACTTGAACACAGTCATCTATTTACAATGCTTTAGAATCCGACTTTAAACGATATCATTTATTTTCAAACCTTAAGAATCCGAACCTTGAACAAAGTCATCTATTTACAATGCTTTAGTATCCGACTTAAAACAATATCATCTATTTTCAAGCCTTAAGAATCCGCAACTTTAACAAAGTCATCTATTTACAATGCTTTAGAATCCGACTTTAAACGATATCATCTATTTTCAAACCTTAAAAAATCCGCAACTTGAACAAATGCTTTATAATCCGACTTTAAATGATATCATCTATTTTCAAACCTTAAGAATACGGAACTTGAACATAGTAATCTATTTACAATGCTTTAGTATCCGACATCAAACGATATCACTTAGTTTTCAACCTTAAGAACTCGCAACTTGAACAAAGTCATCTATTTACAATGCTTTAGAATCCGACTTTTAACGATATGATCTATTTTCAAACCTTAAGAATCCGCAACTTGAACAAAGTCATCTATTTACAATGCTTTAGAATCCGACTTTAAACGACATCATCTATTTTATAACCTAAAGAATCCGACACTTGAACAAAGTCATCTATTTACAATACTTTAGAATCCGACTTTAAACGATATCATCTATTTTCAAACCTTAAGAATCCGCAACTTGAACAAAGTCATCTATTTACAATGCTTTGGAATCCGACGATCAACCATATCATCTATTTTCAAAGCTTAAGAATCGGCAACTTGAACAAGTCATATATTTACAATGCTGAAGAATCCGACTTTAATCCATATCATCTATTTTCAAAGCTTAAGAATCGGCAACTTGAACAAGTCATATATTTACAATGCTGAAGAATCCGACTTTAAACGATATCATCTATTTTCAAACCTTAAGAATCCGCAACTTGAACAAAGTAATCTATTTACAATGCTTTGGAATCCGACTTTAAACGATATCATCTTTTTTCAAAGCTTAAGAATCGGCAACTTGAACAAAGTCATCTATTTACAATGCTTCAGAATCCGACTTCAAACGATATCATCGATTTTCAAACCTTAAGAATCCGCAACTTAAACAAAGTCATCTATTTACAATGCTTTAGAACTACACTTGCAACGATATCATCTGATTTAAAACCTTAAGAATCCGCAACTTGAACTAAGTCATCTATTTACAATGCTTTTGAATCCTACTTTAAACATTATATTCTATTTTCAAACCTTAAGAATCCGCAACATGAACAAAGTCATCTATTTACAATGCGTTAGAATCCGACTTTAAACGATATCATCTATTTTCAAACCTTAAGAATCCGCAACTGGAACAAAGTCATCTATTTACAATGCTTTAGAATCCGACTTTAAACGATATCATCTATTTTCAAACCTTAAGAATCCGCAACTTGAACAAAGTCATTTATTTACAATGCTTTAGAATCCGACTTTAAACGATATCATCTATTTTCAAACCTTAAGAATCCGCAACTTGAACAAAGTCATCTATTTACAATGCTTTAGAATCCGACTTTAAACAATATCATCTATTTTCAAACCTTAAGAATCCGCAACTATAACAAAGTCATCTATTTACAATGCTTTAGAATCAGACTTAAACCGATATCAGTTATTTTCAAACCTTAAGAATCCGCAACCTGAACCAAGTCATCTATTTACAATGCTTTAGAATGCGACTTTAAACAATGTCATCTATTTTAAAACCTTAAGAATCCGAAACTGTAATAAAGTCATCTACTTACAATGCTTTAGAATCGTACTTTAAACAATATCATCTATTTTCAAACCTTAAGAGTCCGCCACTTGAACCAATCATCTATTTACAATGCTTTTGAAGCCTACTTCAAACATTGTCTTCTATTTTCAAACCTTAAGAATCTGCAACTTGAACAAAGTTATCTATTTACAATGCGTTAGAATCCGACTTTAAACGATATCATCTATTTTTAAACCTTAAAAATCCGCAACTTGAACAAAGTCATCTATTTACAATGCTTTAGAATCCGACTTTAAACGATATCATCTATTTTCAAACCTTAAGAATCCGCAACTTGAACAAAGTCATCTATTTACAATGCTTTAGAATCCGACTTTAAACGATATTATCTATTTTCAAACCTTAAGAATCCGCAACTTGAACAAAGTCATCTATTTACAATGCTTTAGAATCCGACTTTAAACGATATAATCTATTTTTAAACCTTAAGAATCCGCAACTTGAACAAAGTCATCTATTTACAATGCGTTAGAATCCGACTTTAAACGATATCATCTATTTTCAAACCTTAAGAATCCGCAACTTGAACAAAGTCATCTATTTACAATGCTTTAGAATCCGACTTCAACCGATATCATCTATTTTCAAACCTTAAGAATCCGCAACCTGAACAAAGTCATCTATTTACAATGCTTTAGAATGCGACTTTAAACAATGTCATCTATTTTAAAACCTTAAGAATCCGAAACTGTAATAAAGTCATCTACTTACAATGCTTTCGAATCGTACTTTAAACAATATCATCTATTATCCAACCCTAAGAGTCCGCCACTTGAACAAATCATCTATTTACAATGCTTTTGAAGCCTACTTTAAACATTATCTTCTATTTTCAAACCTTAAGAATCCGCAACTTGAACAAAGTCATCTATTTACAATGCGTTAGAATCCGACTTTAAACGATATCATCTATTTTCAAACCTTAAGAATCCGCAACTTGAACAAAGTCATCTATTTACAATGCTTTAGAATCCGACTTTAAACGATATCATCTATTTTCAAACCTTAAGAATCCGCAACTTGAACAAAGTCATTTATTTACAATGCTTTAGAATCCGACTTTAAACGATATCATCTATTTTCAAAACTTAAGAATCCGCAACTTGAACAAAGTCATCTATTTACAATGCTTTAGAATCCGACTTTAAACGATATCATCTATTTTCAAACCTTAAGAATCCGCAACCTGAACAAAGTCATCTATTTACAATGCGTTAGAATCGGACTTTAAACGATATCATCTATTTTCAAACCTTAAGAATCCGCAACTTGAACAAAGTCATCTATTTACAATGCTTTAGAATCCGACCTAAACCGATATCCTCTATTTTCAAACCTTAAGAATCCGCAACTTGAACAAAGTCATCTATTTACAATGCTTTAGAATCCGACTTTAAACTATGTCATCTATTTTCAAACATCAAGCATCCGCAACTTGAACAAGGTCATCTATTTACAATGCTAAAGAATTCGACTATAAACGATATCATCTATTTTCAAACCTTAAGAATCCGCAACTTGAACAAAGTCATCTATTTACAATGCTTTAGAATCCGACTTTAAACGATATCATCTATTTTCAAACCTTAAGAATCCGCAACTTGAACAAAGTCATCTATTTACAATGCTTTAGAATCCGACTTTAACCGATATCATCTATTTTCAAACCTTAAGAATCCGCAACTTGAACAATGTCATCTATTTACAATGCTTTAGAATCCGACTTTAAACAATGTCATCTATTTTCAAACCTTAAGAATCCGCAACTGTAATAAAGTCATCTACTTTCAAGTCTTTAGAATCGTACTTTAAACAATATCATCTATTTTCAAACCTTAAGAGTCCGCCACTTGACCAACGTCATCTATTTACAATGCTTTAGAATCCGACTTTAAAGGATATCATCTATTTTCAAACCTTAAGAATCCGCAACTTGAACAAAGTCATCTATTTACAATGCTTTAGAATCCGACTTTAAACTATGTCATCTATTTTCAAACATCAAGCATCCGCAACTTGAAACAGGTCATCTATTTACAATGCTTTAGAATCCGACTTTAAACGATATCATCTATTTTCAAACCTAAAGTATCGGCCACTTGAACGAAGTCATCTATTTACAATGCTTTAGAATCCGACCTTAAACGATATCATCTATTTTCAAACCTTAAGAATCCGCAACTTGAACACAGTCATCTATTTACAATGGTTTGGAATCCGATCTTAAACGATATCATCTATTTTCAAACCTTAAGAATCCGCAACTTGAACACAGTCATCTATTTACAATGCTTTAGAATCCGACTTTAAACGATATCATTTATTTTCAAACCTTAAGAATCCGAACCTTGAACAAAGTCATCTATTTACAATGCTTTAGTATCCGACTTAAAACAATATCATCTATTTTCAAGCCTTAAGAATCCGCAACTTGAACAAAGTCATCTATTAACTATGCTTTAGAATCCGACTTTAAACGATATAATCTATTTTAGAACTATCAGAGTCCGCAACTTGAACAAAGTCATCTATTTACAATGCTTTAGAATCCGACTTTAAACGATATAATCTATTTTAAAACCTAAAGAATCCGACACTTGAACAAAGTCATCTATTTACAATACTTTAGAATCCGACTTTAAACGATATCATCTATTTTCAAAGCTTAAGAATCGGCAACTTGAACAAGTCATCTATTTACAATGCTTAAGAATCCGACTTTAAACGATATCATCTATTTTCAAACCTTAAGAATCCGGAACTTGAACAAAGTCATCTATTTACAATGCTTTGGAATCCCACTTTAAACGATATCATCTTTTTTCAAAGCTTAAGAATAAGAACCTTGAACAAAGTCATCTATTTACAATGCTTTAGAATCCGACTTCAAACGATATCATCGATTTTCAAACATTAAGAAACGGCAACTTGAACAAAGTCATCTATTTACAATGCTTTAGAATCTGATTTTAAACGATATCATCTATTTTCAAACCTTAAGAATCCGCAATTTGAACAAAGTCATCTATTTACAATGCTTTAGAATCTGACTTTAAACGATATCATCTATTTTCAAACCTTAAGAATCCGCAACTTGAACAAAGTCATCTATTTACAATGCTTTAGAATCGAACTTTAAACGATATCATCTATTTTCAAACCTTAAGAATCCGCAACTTGAACAAAGTCATCTATTTACAATACTTTAGAATCCGACTTTAAACGATATCATCTATTTTCAAACCTTAAGAATCCGACACTTGAACAAAGTCATTTATTTACAATGCTTTAGAATCCGACTTTAAAGCATATCATCTATTTTCAAACCTTAAGAATCCGCAACTTAGACAAAGTCATCTATTTACAATGCTTTAGAATCCGACTTTAAACGATATCATCTATATTCAAACCTTAAGAATCCGCAACTTAAACAATATCATCTATTTACAATGCGTTAAGATCCGACTTTAAACGATATCATCTATTTTCAAACCTTAAGAATCCGAAACTTGAACAAAGTCATCTATTTACAATGCTTTAGAATCCGATTTTAACCGATATCATCTATTTTCAAACCTTAAGAATCCGAAACTTGAACAAAGTCATCTATTTACAATGCTTTAGAATGCGACTTTAAACAATGTCATCTATTTTCAAACCTTAAGAATCCGCAACTGTAATAAAGTCATCTACTTACAATGCTTTAGAATCGTACTTTAAACAATATCATCTATTTCAAACCTTAAGAGTCCGCCACTTGAACAAAGTCATCTATTTACAATGCTTTAGAATCCGACTTTAAACGATATCATCTATTTTCAAACCTTAAGAATCCTAAACTTGAACAAAGTCATCTATTTACAATGCTTTAGAATCCGACTTTAAAATATGTCATCTATTTTCAAACATAAAGCATCCGCAACTTGAATAAAGTCATCTATTTACAATGCGTTAGAATCCGACTTTAAACGATATCATCTATTTTCCAACCTTAAGAATCCGCAACTTGAACACAGTCATCTATTTACAATGCTTTAGAATCCTACTTTAAACGATATCATCTATTTTCAAACCTTAAGAATCCGCCACTTGAACAAAGTCATCTATTTACAATGCTTTAGAATCCGACTTAAAACAATATGATCTATTTTCAAACCTTAAGAATTCGCAACTTATACAAAGTCATCTATTAACAATGCTTTAGAATCCGACTTTAAACGATATAATATATTTTCAAACTATCAGAGTCCGCAACTTGAACAAAGTCATCTATTTACAATGCTTTAGAATCCGACTTTAACCGATATTATAAATTTTCAATCCTTAAGTATCGGCAACTTGAACAAAGTCATCTATTTACAATGCTTTAGAATCCGACTTTAAACGATATCATCTATTTTCAATCCTTAAGAATCGGCAACTTGAACAAAGTCATCTATTTACAATGCTTAGAATCGAACTTTAAACGATATCATCTATTTTCAAACCTTAAGAATCGGCAACTTGAACAAAGTCATCTATTTACAGTGCTTTAGAATCCGACTTTAAACGATATCATCTATTTTCAAAGCTTGAGAATCGGCGACTTGAACAAGTCATTAATTTACAATGCTTTAGAATCCGACTTGAAACGATATCATCTATTTAAAAACCTTAAGAATCGGCAACTTAAACAAAGTCATCTATTTACAATGCTTTAGAATCGTACTTTAAACAATATCATCTATTTTCAAACCTTAAGAGTCGGCCACTTGAACAAAGTCATCTATTTACAATGCTTTAGAATCCGACTTTAAACGATATCATCTATTTTCAAACCTTAAAAGTCCCCAACTTGAACAAAGTCATCTATTTACAATGCTTTAGAATCCGACTTTAAACGATATCATCGTTTTTCAAACCTTAAGAATCCGCAACTTTAACAAAGTCACCTATTTACAATGCTGTAGAATACGACTTTAAACGATATCATCTATGTTGGAACATAAGGAATCAGCAACTTGAACAAAGTCATCAATTTACAGTTCTTTAGAATCCGACTTTAAACGATATTATCTATTTTCAAACCTAAACAACCGCAACTTGAACAAAGTCATCTATTTAGCATGCTTTACAATCCGACTTTTTACATTATAATCTATTTTCAAACCTTAAGAATCCGCAAATTATACAAAGTCATCTATTTACAATGCTTTAGAATCCGACTTTAACCGATATCATCTATTTTCAAACCTCAAGAATCCGCCACTTGACAAAGTAATCTATTTACAATGCTTTAAAAAGCGACTTTAAACGATATCATCTATTTTCAAACCTTAAGAATCCGCACCTGGAACAAAGTCATCTATTTACAATGCTTTAGAATCCGACTTTAAACATGATCATCTATTTTCAAACCGAAAGAATCGGCAACTTGAACAAAGTCATCTATTTACAATGCTTTAGAATCCGACTTCAACCGATATAATCTCTTTTCAAACCTCAAGAATCCGCAACTTAAACAAAGTCATCTATTAACAATGCTTTAGAATCCGACTTTGAACGATATCATCTATTTTAAAACCTTAAGAATCTGCAACTTGAACAAAGTCTACTATTTTCAGTGCTGTAGAATCCGACTTTAAACGATGTCATCTATTTTCAAAGCTTAAGAATCGGCGACTTGAACAAGTCATCAATGTACAATGCTTAAGAATCCGACTTTAACCGATATCATCTATTTACAAACCTTAAGAATCGGCAACTTGAACAAAGTCATCTATTTACAATGCTTTAGAATCCGACTTTAAACGATATCATCTATTTTCCAACCTTAAGAATCCGCAACTTGAACAAAGTCATCTATTTACAATGCTTTAGAATCCGACTTTAAACTATGTCATCTATTTTCAAACATAAAGCATCCGCAACTTGAACAAAGTCATCTATTTACCATGCGTTAGAATCCGACTTTAAACGATATCATCTATTTTCAAACCTTAAGAATCCGCAACTTGAACACAGTCATCTATTTACAATGCTTTAGAATCCGACTTTAAACGATATCATCTATTTTCAAACCTTAAGAATCCGCAACTTGAACAAAGTCATCTATTTACAATGCTTTAGAATCCGACTTAAAACAATATCATCTATTTTCAAACCTTAAGAATTCGCAACTTATACAAAGTCATCTATTAACAATGCTTTAGAATCCGACTTTAAACGATATAATATATTTTCAAACTATCAGAGTCTCCAACTTGAACAAAGTCATCTATTTACAATGCTTTAGAATCCGACTTTAACCGATATTATCTATTTTCAATCCTTAAGTATCGGCAACTTGAACAAAGTAATCTATTTACAATGCTTTAGAATCCGACTTTAAACGATATCATCTATTTTCAAACCTTACGAATCGGCAACTTGAACAAAGTCATCTATTTACAGTGCTTTAGAATCCGACTTTAAACGATATCATCTATTTTCAAAGCTTGAGAATCGGCGACTTGAACAAGTCATTAATTTACAATGCTTTAGAATCCGACTTGAAACGATATCATCTATTTTCAAACCTTAAGAATCGGCAACTTGAACAAAGTCATCTATTTACAATGCTTTAGAATCGTACTTTAAACAGTATCATCTATTTTCAAACCTTAAGAGTCCGCCACTTGAACAAAGTCATCTATTTACAATGCTTTAGAATCCGACTTTAAACGATATCATCTATTTTCAAACCTTAAAAGTCCCCAACTTGAACAAAGTCATCTATTTACAATGCTTTAGTATCCGACTTTAAACGATATCATCGTTTTTCAAACCTTAAGAATCCGCAACTTTAACAAAGTCACCTATTTACAATGCTGTAGAATACGACTTTAAACGATATCATCTATGTTCGAACATAAGAAATCGGCAACTTGAACAATATCATCTATTTACAGTGCTTTAGAATCCGACTTTAAACGATATCATCTATTTTCAAACCTAAACAACCGCAACTTGAACAAAGTCATCTATTTACCATGCTTTACAATCCGACTTTTTACATTATAATCTATTTTCAAACCTTAAGAATCCGCAAATTATACAAAGTCATCTATTTACAATGCTTAAGAATCCGACTTTAACCGATATCATCTATTTTCAAACCTGAAGAATCTGCAACCTGAACAAAGTTATCTATTTACTATGCTTAGGAATCCGATTTAAACGATATCATCTATTTTCAAAGCTTAAGAATCGGCAACTTCAACAAAGTCATCTATTTACAATGCTTTGGAATTACACTTTTAACGATATCATCTATTTTCAAACCTTAAGAATCCGCAACTTGAACAAAGTCATCTATTTACAATGCTTTGGAATCCTACTTTAAACATTATCTTCTATTTTCAAACCTTAAGAATCCGCAACTTGAACATAGTCATCTATTTACAATCCTTTAGAATCCGACTTTGTACAATATCATCTATTTTCAAACCTTAACAATCGGCAAGTTTAACAAAGTCATCTATTTGCAATGCATTAGAATCCGACTTTAAACGATATCATCGATTTTCAAACTTTCAGAGTCCGCAACTTGAACAAAGTCATCTATTTACAATGCTTAAGAATCCGACTTTAAACGATATCATCTATTTTCAAACCTAAAGAATCGCATCTTGAACAAAGTCATCTATTTACAATGCTTTGGAATCTTACTTTAAGCGATATCATCTATTTTCAAACCTAAAAAATCCGCAACTGGAACAAAGTAATCTATTTACAATGCTTTATAATCCGACTTTAAATGATATCATCTATTGTAAAACCTTAACAATACGTAACTTGAACATAATAATCTATTTACAATGCTTTAGTATCCGACATTAAACGATACTATCTAGTTTTAAACCTTAAGAACTCGCAACTTGAACAAAGTCATCTATTTACAATGCTTTAGAATCCGACTTTAAACGATATAATCTATTTCGGAACCTTAAGAATCGGCAACTTGAACAAAGTCATCCATTTACAGTGCTTTAGAATCCGACTTTAAACCATATCATCTATTTTCAAAGCTTAAGAATCGGCAAATTGAACAAGTCATCTATTTACAATGCTTTAGAATCCGACTTAAAACAATATCATCTATTTTCAAACCTTAAGAATCTGCAACTTGAAAAAAGTTATCTATTTACAATGCTTTGGAATCCGACTTTAAACGATATAATTTATTTTCAAACCTAAAGAATCTGCAACTTGAACAAAGTCATCTATTAACAGTGCTTTAGAATCCGACTTGAAACATTATCATCGATTTTCAAACCTTAAGAATCCGCACCTAGAACAAAGTCATCTATTTACAATGCTTGAGAATCTGACTTTAAACATGATCATCTATTTTCAAACCGAAAGAATCGGAAACTTAAACAAAGTCATCTATTTACAATCCTTTAGAATCCGAATTTAAACGATATCATCTATTTTCAAACCTTAAGAATCGGCAACTTGAACAAAGTCATCTATTTACAGTGCTTTAGAATCCGACTTTAAACGATATCATCTATTTTCAAAGCTTGAGAATCGGCGACTTGAACAAGTCATTAATTTACAATGCTTTAGAATCCGACTTGAAACGATATCATCTATTTAAAAACCTTAAGAATCGGCAACTTGAACAAAGTCATCTATTTACAATGCTTTAGAATCGTACTTTAAACAGTATCATCTATTTTCAAACCTTAAGAGTCCGCCACTTGAACAAAGTCATCTATTTACAATGCTTTAGAATCCGACTTTAAAGTATATCATCTATTTTCAAACCTTAAAAGTCCCCAACTTGAACAAAGTCATCTATTTACAATGCTTTAGAATCCGACTTTAAACGATATCATCGTTTTTCAAACCTTAAGAATCCGTCCCTTTAACAAAGTCACCTATTTACAATGCTGTAGAATACGACTTTAAACGATATTCTCTATGTTCGAACATAAGAAATCGGCAACTTGAACAACATCATCTATTTACAGTGCTTTAGAATCCGACTTTAAACGATATCATCTATTTTCAAACGTAAACAACCGCAACTTGAACAAAGTCATCTATTTACCATGCTTTACAATCCGACTTTTTACATTATAATCTATTTTCAAACCTTAAGAATCCGCAAATTATACAAAGTAATTTATTTACAATGCTTAAGAATCCGACTTTAACCGATATCATCTATTTTCAAACCTCAAGAATCCGCCACTTGACAAAGTAATCTATTTACAATGCTTTAAAAGGCGACTTTAAACGATATCATCTATTTTCAAACCTTAAGAATCCGCACCTAGAACAAAGTCATCTATTTACAATGCTTTAGAATCCGACTTTAAACATGATCATCTATTTTCAAACCGAAAGAATCGGAAACTTGAACAAAGTCATCTATTTACAATGCTTTTGAATCCGACTTCAACAGATATAATCTCTTTTCAAACCTCAAGAATCCGCAACTTAAACAAAGTCATCTATTTACAGGGCTTTAGAATCCGACTTTGAACGATATCATCTATTTTAAAACCTTAAGAATCTGCAACTTGAACAAAGTCTACTATTTACAGTGCTGTAGAATCCGACTTTAAACGATATCATCTATTTTCAAAGCTTAAGAATCGGCGACTTGAACAAGTCATCAATTTACAATGCTTTAGAATCCGACTTTAACCGATATCATCTATTTTCAAATCTTAAGAATCGGCAACTTGAACAAAGTCATCTATTTACAATGCTGTAGAATCCGACTTTGAACGATATCATCTATTTTCAAACCTTAAGAATCCGCAACTTGAACAAAGTCATCTATTTACAATCCTTTAGAATCCGAATTGAAACAATATTATCTATTTTAAAACCTTAAGAATCAGCAACTTGAACAAAGTCATCTATTTACAATGCTTTAGAATCCGACTTTAAACGATATCATCTATTTTCAATCATTCAGATTCCGCAACTTGAACAAGTCATCTATTTACAATGCTAAAAAATCCGACTTTAAACGATATCATCTATTTTCAAACCTTAAGAATCAGAAACTTGAACAAAGTCATCTATTTACAAGGCTTTAGAATCCGACTTTAAATGATATCATCTATTTTCAAACCTCAAGAATACGTAACTTGAACATAATAATCTATTTACAATGCCTTAGTATTCGACATTAAACGATATCATCTATTTTCAAAGCTTCAGTATCAGACACTTGAAAAAAGTCATATATTTACAATGCTTTGGAATCCGACTTTAAACGATATCATCTATTATCAAACCTTAAGAATCTGCAACTTGAACAAAGTCATCTATTTACAATGCTTTAGAATCTGACTTTAAACAATATCATCTATTTTCAAACCTTAAGAATCCGCAACTTGAACAAAGTCATCTATTTACAATGCTTTAGAATCCGACTTTAAACGATATCATCTATTTTCAAACCTCAAGAATCGGCCACTTGAACAAGGTCATCTATTTACAATGCTTTAGAATCCGACATGAAAATATATCATCTAGTTTTAAACCTTAAGAACTCGTAACTTGAACAAAGTCATCGATTTACAATGCTTTAGAATCCGACTTTAAACGATATCATCTATTTTCGCACCTTAAGAATCGGCAACTTGAACAAAGTCATCAATTTACAGTGCTTTAGAATCCGACTTTAAACCATATCATCTTTTTGCTAAGGCTTAAGAATCGGCAACTTGAACAAGTCACCTATTTACAATGCTTTAGAATCAGACTTTAAACGATATCATCTATTTTCTAACCTGAAGAATCTGCAACCTGAACAAAGTTATCTATTTACTATGCTTTGGAATCCGATTTAAACGATATCATCTATTTTCAAAGCTTAAGAATCGGCAACTTCAACAAAGTAATCTATTGACAATGCTTTGGAATTACACTTTTAACGATATCATCTATTTTCAAACCTTAAGAATCCGCAACTTGAACAAAGTCATCTATTTACAATGCTTTGGAATCCTACTTTAAACATTATCTTCTATTTTCAAACCTTAAGAATCCGCAACTTGACCATAGTCATCTATTTACAATCCTTTAGAATCCGACTTTGTACAATATCATCTATTTTCAAACCTTAACAATCGGCAAGTTTAACAAAGTCATCTATTTGCAATGCATTAGAATCCGACTTTAAACGATATCATCGATTTTCAAACTTTCAGAGTCCGCAACTTGAACAAAGTCATCTATTTACAATGCTTAAGAATCCGACTTTAAACGATATCATCTATTTTCAAACCTAAAGAATCGCAACTTGAACAAGTCATATATTTACAATGCTTTGGAATCTGACTTTAAGCGATATCATCTATTTTCAAACCTAAAAAATCCGCAACTTGAACAAAGTAATCTATTTACAATGCTTTATAATCCGACTTTAAATGATATCATCTATGGTAAAACCTTAACAATACGTAACTTGAACATAATAATCTATTTACAATGCTTTAGTATCCGACATTAAACGATACTATCTAGTTTTAAACCTTAAGAACTCGCAACTTGAACAAAGTCATCTATTTACAATGCTTTAGAATCCGACTTTTAACGATATCATCTATTTCGGAACCTTAAGAATCGGCAACTTGATCAAAGTCATCCATTTACAGTGCTTTAGAATCCGACTTTTAACCATATCATCTATTTACAAAGCTTAAGAATCGGCAAATTGAACAAGTCATCTATTTACAATGCTTTAGAATCCGACTTTAACCGATATCATCTATTTTCAAACGTTAAGAATCTGCAACTTGAAAAAAGTTATCTATTTACAATGCTTTGGAATCCGACTTTAAACGATATAATTTATTTTCAAACCTAAAGAATCTGCAACTTGAACAAAGTCATCTATTAACAATGCTTTAGAATCCGACTTGAAACATTATCATCGATTTTCAAACCTTAAGAATCCGCACCTAGAACAAAGTCATCTATTTACAATGCTTGAGAATCTGACTTTAAACATGATCATCTATTTTCAAACCGAAAGAATCGGAAACTTAAACAAAGTCATCTATTTACAATCCTTTAGAATCCGAATTTAAACAATATTATCTATTTTCAAACCTTAAGAATCAGCAACTTGAACAAAGTTATCTATTTACAATGCTTTAGAATCCGACTTTAAACGATATCATCTTTTTTCAAACATTCAGATTCCGCAACTTGCAAAAGTCATCTATTTACAATGCTAAAGAATCCGACTTTAAACGATATCATCTATTTACAAACCTCAAGAATCCGCAACTTGAATAAAGTCCTCTATTTACAATGCTTTAGAAACCGTCTTTAACAGATATCATCTATTTTAAAACCTTAAGAATCAGAAACTTGAACAAAGTCATCTATTTACAAGGCTTTAGAATCCGACTTTAAACGATATCATCTATTTTCAAACCTAAAAAATCGCAACTTGAACAAAGTCATCTATTTACAATGCTTTGGAATCCGACTTTAAGCGATATCATCTATTTTAAAACCTAAAAAATTCGACACTTGAACAAAGTCATCAATTTATAATGCTTTATAATCCGACTTTAAATGATATCATCTATTTTCAAACCTCAAGAATACGTAACTTGAACATAATAATCTATTTACAATGCTTTGGAATCCGACTTTAAACGATATCATCTATTTTCAAACCTTAAGAATCCGCAACTTGAACAAAGTCATCTATTTACAATGCTTTAGAATCTGACTTTAAACAATATACTCTATTTTCAAACCTTAAGAATCCGCAACTTGAACAAAGTCATCTATTAACAATGCTTTAGAATCCGACTTTAAACGATATAAACTATTTTCAAACCTTTAGAGTCCGCAACTTGAAGAAAGTCATCTATTTACAATGCTTTAGCATCCGACTTTAACCGATATCATCTATTCTCAAACCTCAAGAATCGGCCACTTGAACAAGGTCATCTATTTACAATGCTTTAGAATCCGACATGAAAATATATCATCTAGTTTTAAACCTTAAGAACTCGCAACTTGAACAAAGTCATCGATTTACAATGCTTTAGAATCCGACTTTAAACGATATCATCTATTTTCGCACCTTAAGAATCGGCAACTTGAACAAAGTAATCAATTTACAGTGCTTTAGAATCCGACTTTAAACCATATCATCTTTTTGCTAAAGCTTAAGAATCGGCCACTTGAACAAGTCACCTATTTACAATGCTTTAGAATCAGACTTAAAACGATATCATCTATTTTCAAACCTGAAGAATCTGCAACCTGAACAAAGTTATCTATTTACTATGCTTTGGAATCCGACTTAAACGATATCATCTATTTGCAAACCTTAAGAATCCGCAACTTGAACAAAGTCATCTATTTACAATGCTTTGGAATCCTACTTTAAACATTATCTTCTATTTTCAAACCTTAAGAATCCGCAACTTGAACAAAGTCATCTATTTACAATGCTTTAGAATCTGACTTTAAACAATATCATCTATTTTCAAACCTTAACAATCGGCAAGTTTAACAAAGTCATCTATTTGCAATGCATTAGAATCCGACTTTAAACGATATCATCGATTTTCAAACTTTCAGAGTCCGCAACTTGAACAAAGTCATCTATTTACAATGCTTTAGAATCCGACTTTAAACGATATCATCTAGTTTCAAACCTAAATAATCGCAACTTGAACAAAGTCATCTATTTACAATGCTTTGGAATCTGACTTTAAGCGATATCATATATTTTCAAACCAAAAAAATCCGCAACTTGAACAAAGTAATCTATTTACAATGCTTTATAATCCGACTGTAAATGATATCATCTATTTTCGCACCTTAAGAATCGGCAACTTGAACAAAGTAATCAATTTACAGTGCTTTAGAATCCGACTTTAAACCATATCATCTTTTTGCTAAAGCTTAAGAATCGGCAACTTGAACAAGTCACCTATTTACAATGCTTTAGAATCAGACTTAAAACGATATCATCTATTTTCAAACCTGAAGAATCTGCAACCTGAACAAAGTTATCTATTTACTATGCTTTGGAATCCGACTTAAACGATATCATCTATTTGCAAACCTTAAGAATCCGCAACTTGAACAAAGTCATCTATTTACAATGCTTTAGTATCCGACATTAAACGATATCATCTAGTTTTAAACTTTAAGAACTAGCAACTTGAACAAAGTCATCTATTTACAATGCTTTAGAATCCGACTTTAAACGATATCATCTATTTCGGAACCTTAAGAATCGGCAACTTTAACAAAGTCATCCATTTACAGTGCTTTAGAATCCGACTTTTAACCATATCATCTATTTTCAAAGCTTAAGAATCGGCAACTTTAACAAGTCATCTATTTACAATGCTTTAGAATCCGACTTTAACCGATATCATCTATTTTCAAACCTTAAGAATCTGCAACTTGAAAAAAGTAATCTATTGACAATGCTTTGGAATCCGACTTTAAACGATATCATCTATTTTCAAACCTAAAGAATCTGCAACTTGAACAAAGTCATCTATTAACAGTGCTTAAGAATCCGACTTGAAACATTATCATCGATTTTCAAACCTTAAGAATCCGCACCTAGAACAAAGTCATCTATTTACAATGCTTTAGAATCCGACTTTAAACATGATCATCTATTTTCAAACCGAAAGAATCTGAAACTTGAACAAAGTCATCTATTTACAATGCTTTAGAATCCGACTTCAACCGATATTATCTATTTTCAAACCTCAAGAATTCGCAACTTGAACAAAGTCATCTATTTACAATGCTTTAGAATCCGACTTTGAACGATATCATCTATTTTAAAACCTTAAGAATCCGCAACTTGAACAAAGTCAACTATTTACAGTGCTGTAGGATCCGACTTTAAACGATATCATCTATTTACAAAGCTTAAGAATCGGCGACTTGAACAAGTTATCAATTTACAATGCTTTAGAATCCGACTTTAACCGATATCATCTATTTTCGCACCTTAAGAATCGGCAACTTGAACAAAGTCATCGATTTACAGTTCTTTAAAATCCGACTTTAAACGATATCATCTATTTTCAAACCTTAAGAATCGGACACTTGAACCATGTCATCTATTTACAATGCTGTAGAATTCGACTTTAAATGATATCATCTATGTTCAAACCTTTAGAATACGTAACTTGAATATAGTAATCTATTTACAATGCTTTAGTATCCGACATTAAACGATATCATCTAGTTTTAAACCTTAAGAACTCGCAACTTGAACAAAGTCATCTATTTACAATGCTTTAGAATCCGACTTTAAACGATATCATCTATTTCGGAATCTTAAGAATCGGCAACTTGAACAAAGTCATCTATTTACAGTGCTGTAGAATCCGACTTTAAACCATATCATCTATTTTCAAAGCTTAAGAATCGGCAACTGGAACAAGTCATCTATTTACAATGCTTTAGAATCCGACTTTAAACGATATCATCTATTTTCAAACGTTAAGAATCTGCAACTTGAACAAAGTCATCTATTTACAATGCTTTGGAATCCGACTTTAAACGATATCATCTATTTTCAAAGCTTAAGAATCCGCAACTTGACCAAAGTCATCTATTTACAATGCTTTAGAATCCGACTTTCCACAATATCATCTATTTTAAACCCGTAAGAATTGGAAACTTGAACAAAGTCATCTATTTACAATGCTTTAGAATCCGACTTCAACCGATATTATCTATTTTCAAACCTCAAGAATCCGCAACTTGAACAAAGTCATCTATTTACAATGCTTTAGAATCCGACTTTAAACGATATCATCTATTTTCAAAGCTTAAGAATCCGCAACTTAAACAAAGTCATCTGTTTACTATGATTTAGTATCCGACATTAAACGATATCCTCTAGTTTTTAACCTTAAGAACTCGCAACTTGAACAAAGTCATCTATGTAGAATGCTTGAGACTTCGACTTTAACCGATATCATCTATTTTCGAACCTTACGAATCGGCAACTTGAACAAAGTCAACTATTTACAATGCTTTAGAATCCGACTTTAAACGATATTATCTATTTTTAAAGCTTAAGAATCGGCGACTTGAACAAGTCATCAATTTAAAATGCTTTATAATCACACTTTAAACGATATTATCTATTTTCAAACCTTAAGAATCCGCAACTCGAACAAAGTCATCTGCTTACAATGCTTTAGAATCTGACTTTAAACATTATCATGTATTTTCTACCCTTAATAACCCGCAACTTTAACAAAGTAATCTATTTACAATGCTTTAGAATCCGAATTTAAAAAATATCATCCATTTTGCCACCTTAAGAATCGGCAACTTGAACAAAATCATCTTTTTACAATGCTTTGGAATCCGGCTTTAAACCATATCATCTATTTTCAAACATCGTGAGTCCGCTACTTGAACAAGTCATCTATTTACAATGCTTAAGAATCCGACTTTAAACGATATCATCTTCTTTCTTACCCAAAAAATCGGCCCCTTCAATAAATCTATCTATTTACAATGGTTTAGAATCCGACTTTAAACGATATCATCTATTTTCAAACCTAAAGAGTCCGCAATCGGAACAAAGTAATCTATTTACAATGCTTTAGAATCCGACATAAAACAATATCATCTATTTTCAAACCTTAAGAATCAGCAACTGAAAAAAGTCATCTATTTACGATGCTTTACCATCCGACTTTAAACGATATCATCTATTTTATAACCTTAAGAATCGGAAACCAGAACTAAGTCATCTATTTACAATGCTTTAGAATCCGACTTTAAAAGATATAATCTATTTTCAAACCTTAAGATCGGCAACTTGAACAAAGTCATCTATTTACAATGCTTTAGAATCATACTTTAAACTATACTATCTATTTTCAAACCTTAAGAATTGGTAACTTGACCAAAGTCATCTATTTACAATGGTTTGGAATCCGAGTTTAAACGATACTATCTATTTTCAAACCTTAATAATCCGCAAGTTGAACAAGGTCATCTATTTACAATGCTTTAGGATCAGACTTTAAAAGATATCATCTATTTTCAAACCTTAAGAATCCGCAACTTGAACAAAGTCATCTATTTACAATGCTTTAGAATCCGACTTTAAACGATATAATCTTTTTTCAAACCTTAAGAATCCGCAACTTGAACAAAGTCATCTATTTACAATGCTTTAGAATCCGACTTCAACCGATATTATCTATTTTCAAACCTCAAGAATCCGCAACTTGAACAAAGTCATCTATTTACAATGCTTTAAAATCCGACTTTAAACGATATCATCTATTTTAAAACCTTAAGAATCCGCAACTTGAACAAAGTCAACTATTTACAATGCTTTAGAATCCGACTTTAAACAATATCATCTATTTTCAAACCGTTAGAATCGGCAACTTGAACAAACTCATCTATTTACAATGCTTTAGAATACCACTTCCACCGATATCATCTATTTTCAAACGTTACGAATCCGCAACTTGAACAAAGTCATCTATGTACAATGTTTTTAAATCCGACTTTAAACATTATCATTTATTTTCAAAATTGAAGAATCACTAACTTTAACAAAGTCATCTATTTACAATGCTTTAGAATCCGACTTTAAACGATATCATCTATTTTCAAACCTTCAGAATCGGAAACTTTAACAAAGTCATCTATTTACAATGCTTTAGAATCTCACTTTAAACGATCTCACTTATTTGGAAACATTAAGAATCCGCAACTGTAACAAACGCATCTATTTACAGTGCTGTAGAATCCGACTTTAAAGGATATCATCTATTTTCAAACCTTGAGAATCCGCAACTGGAACAAAATCATCTATTTACAATGCTTTAGAATCCGACTTTAAACAATATCTCTATTTTCAAACCTTAAGAATCGGACACTTGAACAAAGTCATCTATTTACAGTGCTTTAGAATCCGACTAGAAACGACATCATCCATTTCTAAACCTTAAAAATCCGCAAACTGAACAAAGTCATCTATTAACAATGCTTTAGAATCCGACTTTAATAACTACCATCTATTTTCAAACCTTATGAATCGGCAACTTGTCAAAGTAATCTATTTACAGTGCTTTAGAATTCGACTTTAAACTATATCATCTATTTTCAAACCTTAAGAATCGGCTACTTGAACAAAGTCATCTATTTACAATGTTTTAGAATCCGACTTTCAACGATATCATATATTTAGAAACCTTAAGTATCCGCAACTTGAACAATTCGACTTTAACGTATATCATTTGGTTTTTAACCTCAAGAATCCGCAACTTGAACAAAGTCATCTATTTACAATGCTTTAGAATCCGATTTAAAACATTATCTTTTTTTTCAAACCTTGAGAATCTGCAACTTGAACAAAGTCATCTATTTACAATGCTTTAGAATGCGACTTTAAACATTATTATCTATTTTCAAACCTAAAGAATCCGCAACTGTAATAAAGTCATCTACTTACAATGCTTTAGAATCGTACTTTAAACAATATCATCTATTTTAGTCCGCCACTTGAACAAAGTCATCTATTTACAATGCTTTAGAATCCGACTTTAAACGATATTATCTATTTTTAAACCCTCAGAATCCGCAACTTGAACAAAGTCATCTATTTACAATGCTTTCGAATCCGACTTGAAACTATATCATCTATTTTCAAACATTAAGAATCCGCAACTTGAACAAAGTCATCTATTTACAATGCTTTAGAATACGACTTTAAACGATATCATCTATTTTCAAACCTTAAGAATCGGCCACTTGAACAAAGTCATCTATTTACAATGCTGTAGAATCCGACTTCAAACGATATCATCTATTTTCAACCCTAAAGAATTCGCAACTTAACAAAGTCATCTATTTACAATGGTTTGCAATCAGATCTTAAACGATATCATCTATTTTCAAACGTTAAGAGTCCGTAACTTTAACAAAGTCATCTATTTACAATGCTTTAGAATCCGACTTTAAACGATATCATCTATTTTCAAACCTTTAGAATCCGAAACTTGAACACAGTCATCTATTTACAAAACTTTAGAATCCGACTTTAAACGATATCATCTATTTTCAAACCTTAAGAACTCGCAACGTGAACAAAGTCATCTATTTACAATGCATTAGAATCTGACTTTAAACAATATCATCTATTTTCAAACCTAAAGAATCGGCAACTTGAACAAAGTCATCTATTAACAATGCTTTAGAATCTGACTTTAAACGATATCATCTATTTTAAAACCTTAAGAATCCGCAACTTGAACAAAGTCATCTATTTAATGTGCTTTAGAATCCGACTTTAAACGATATCATCTATTTTCAAACCTTATGAATCTGCACCTCGAACACAGTCATCTATTTACCATGATTTAGAATCCGACTTTAAACATTATCATCTATTTTCAAACTTTAAGAATCCGCAACTTGAACAAAGTCATCTATTTTCAATGATTTAGAATCCGACTTTAAACGATATCATCTATTTTCAAACCTTAAGAATCCGCAACTTGAACAAAGTCATCTATTTACAATGCTTTAGAATCCGACTTTAAACAATATCATCTTTTCAAACCTTAAGAATCGGCAACTTGAACAAAGTCATCTATTTACAATGCTTTTAAATTCGACGTTAAACGATATCATCTATTTTCAAACCTTCAGAACTGTCAACTTGAACAAAGTCATCTATTTTCAATGATTTAGAATCCGACTTTCAAGGATATCATCTATTTTCAAACCTTAAGAATCGGCCACTTGAACAAAGTCATCTATTAACAATGCTTTAGAATCCGACTTTAAACGATATCATCTATTTTAAAATTTTAAGAATCCGACACTTCAACAAAGTCATCTATTTAAAGTGCTTTAGAATCCGACTTTAAACGATATCATATATTTTCAAACCTAAAGAGATCACAACTTGAACAAAGATATCTACTTACAATGTTTTAGAATCCGACGTTAAACGATATCATCCATTTTCAAAGCTTAAGAATCCGCAACTTGAACAAAGTCATCTATTTACAATGCTTTAGAATGCGACTGTAAACATTATCATCTACTTTCAAACCTTAAGAATCCGAAACTGTAATAAAGTCATCTACTTACAATGCTTTAGAATCGTCTTTTAAACAATATCATCTATTTTAGTCCGCCACTTGAACAAAGTCATCTATTTACAATGCATTAGAATCCGACTTTTAACTATATCATCTATTTTCAAACATTAAGAATCCGCAACTTGACCAAAGTCATCTATTTACAATGCTTTAGAATCCGACTTGAACCGATATAATCTATTTTAAAACCTTTAGAATCCGCAACTTGAACAAAGTCATCTATTTACTATGCTTTAGAATCTGACTTTAAACGATATCATCTATTTTAAAACTTTAAGAATCGGCAACTTGAACCAAGTCATCTATTTACAATGCTTTAGAATCCGACTTTAAACGATATCATTTATTTTCAAACATTAAGAATCCGCAACTTGAACAAAGTCATCTATTTACAATGATTTAGAATCCGACTTTAAACGATAACATCTTTTTTCAAATCTTAAGAATCCGCAACTGGAACAAAGTCATCTATTTACAATGCTTTAGAATCCGACTTTAAACGATATTATCGATTTTCAAACATTAAGTATCCGCAACTTGAACAAAGTCATCTATTTACAATGCTTTAGAATCCGACTTTAAACGATATCATCTATTTTCAAACAGTAAGGATCCGCAACTCTAACAAAGTAATCTATTTACAATGCTTTGGAATCGGACTTTACACGATATCATCTATTTTAAAACATCAAGAATCCGCAACTTGAACAAAGTCATCTATTTACAATGCTTTAGAATCGCACTTTAAACGATATCATCGATTTTCAAACATTAAGAATCTGCAACTTGAACAATGTAATCTATTTACAATACTTTAGAATCAAACTTTAAACGATATAATCTATTTTCAAACATGAAGAATCCGCAACTTAAACAAATTCATCTACTTACAATGCTTTAGAATCCGACTTTAAACGATATCATCTATTTTCAAACATTAAGAATCCGCAACTTAAAAAAGTCATCTATTTACAATTCTTAAGTACCCGAAATTAAACGATATCATCTACTTTTAAACCTAAACAACTCGCAACTTGAACAAAGTCATCTATTTACAATGCTTTAGAATCGAACTTTAAACGATATCATTTATTTTGAAACCTTACGAGTCCGCAACTTAAACAAAGTCATTAGTTTACAATGCTTTAGAATCCGACTTTAAACGATATCATCTATTTTCAAACCCTAAGAATCCGCAACTTGAACAAAGTCATCTATTTACAATGCTTTAGAATCGAACTTTAAACGATATCATTTATTTTCAAACCTGACGAGTCCGCAACTTAAACAAAGTCATTAGTTTACAATGCTTTAGAATCCGACTTTTTACTATATCATCTATTTTCAAACATTAAGAATCCGCAACTTGAACATAGTCATCTATTAACAATGCGTTAGAATCCGACTTGAACCGATATCATCTATTTTAAAACCTTTAGAATCCGCAACTTGAACAAAGTAATCTATTTACTATGTTTTAGAATCTGACTTTAAACGATATAATCTATTTTAAACTTTAAGAATCGGCAACTTGAACAAAGTCATCTATTTACAATGCTTTAGAATCAGACTTTAACCGATATCATCTATTTTAAAACCTTGAGAATCATACACTTGAACAAAGTCATCTATTTACAATGCTTTAGAATCCGACTTGAAACGATATACTCTATGTTCTAACCATAAGAGGCCGCAACTTGAACAAAGTCATCTATTTACAATGCTTTAGAATCCGACTTTTAACGATACCATCTTTTTTCAAATCTTAAGAATCCGCAACTTGAACAAAGTCATCTATTTACAATGATTTAGAATCACAGTTTAAACGATATAATCAATTTTCAAACCTTAAGAATCCGAAACTGTAATAAAGTCATCTACTTACAATGCTTTAGAATCGTACTTTAAACAATATCATCTATTTCAGACCTTAAGAGTCCGCCACTTGAACAAAGTAATCTATTTACAATGCTTTAGAATCCGACTTAAAACGATATCATCTATTTTCAAACCTTAAGAATCCGCAACTTGAACAAAGTCATCTATTTACAATGCTTTAGAATCCAACTTTAAACTATGTCATCTATTTTCAAACATCAAGCATCCGCAACTTGAACAAAGTCATCTATTTACAATGCGTTAGAATCCGACTTTAAACGATATTATCTATTTTCAAACCTTAGGAATCCGCAACTTGAACACAGTCATCTATTTACAATGCTTTAGAATCCGACTTAAAACAATATCATCTATTTTCAAACCTTAAGCATCCGCAACTTGAACAAAGTCATCTATTAACAATGCTTTAGAATCCGACTTTAAACGATATAATCCATTTTCAAACTATCAGAGTCCGCAACTTGAACAAAGTCATCTATTTACAATGCTTTAGAATCCGACTATAAACGATATCATCTATTTTCAAACCTAAAGTATCGGCCACTTGAACAAAGTCATCTATTTACAATGCTGTAGAATCCGACTTTAAACGATATCATCTATTTTCAAACCTTAAGAATCCGCAACTTAACAAAGTCATCTATTTACAATGGTTTGGAATCCGATCTTAAACGATATCATCTATTTTCACACCTTAAGCATCCGCAACTGTAATAAAGTCATCTACTTACAATGCTTTAGAATCGTACTTTTAACAATATCATCTATTTTCAAACCTTAAGAGTCCGCAACTTGAACAAAGTCATCTATTTACAATGCTTTAGAATCCGACTTTAAACTATGTCATCTATTTTCAAACATCAAGCATCCGCAACTTGAACAAGGTCATCTATTTACAATGCTTAAGAATCTAACTTGAAACGATATCATCTATTTTAAAACCTTGAGAATCATACACTTGAACAAAGTCATCTATTTACAATGCTTTAGAATCCGACTTTTAACGATATCATCTTTTTTCAAATCTTAAGAATCCGCAACTTGAACAAAGTCATCTATTTACAATGATTTAGAATCACAGTTTAAACGATATAATCTATTTTCAAACTTTAAGAATCGGCAACTTGAACAAAGTCATCTACTTACAATGCTTTAGAATCCGACTTTAAACGATATCATCTATTTTCAAACCTTAAGAATCCGCAACTTGAACAAAGTCATCTATTTACAATGCTTTAGAATTCGACTTTAAACGATATAATCTATTTTCAAACTGTAACAATCCGCAACTTGAACAAAGTCATCTATTTACAATGCTTTAGTATCCGACTTTAAACGATATCATCTATTTTCAAACCTTAAGAATCCGCAACTTGAACAAAGTCATCTATTTACAATGCGTTAAGATCCGACTTTAAACGATATCATCTATTTTCAAACCTTAAGAATCCGCAACTTGAACAAAGTCATCTATTAACAATGCTTTAGAATCCAACTTTAACCGATATCATCTATTTTCAAACCTTAAGAATCCTCAACTTGAACAAAGTCATCTATTTACAATGCTTTAGAATGCGACTTTAAACAATGTCATCTATTTTCAAACCTTAAGAATCCGCAACTGTAATAAAGTCATCTACTTACAATGCTTTAGAATCGTACTTTAAACAATATCATCTATTTCAAACCTTAAGAGTCCGCCACTTGAACAAAATAATCTATTTACAATGCTTTAGAATCCGACTTTAAACGATATCATCTATTTTCAAACCTTAAGAATCCGCAACTTGAACAAAGTCATCTATTTACAATGCTTTAGAATCCGACTTTAAACTATGTCATCTATTTTCAAACATCAAGCATCCGCAACTTGAACAAAGTCATCTATTTACAATGCGTTAGAATCCGACTTTAAACGATATCATCTATTTTCAAACCTTAAGAATCCGCAACTTGAACACAGTCATCTATTTACAATGCTTTAGAATCCGACTTTAAACGATATAATCTATTTTTAAACCTTAAGAATCTTCAACTTGAACAAAGTCATCTATTTACAATGCTTTAGAATCCGACTTAAAACGATATCATCAATTTTCAAACCTTAAGAATCCGCAACTTGAACAAAGTCATCTATTAACAATGCTTTAGAATCCGACTTTAAACGATATAATCCATTTTCAAACTATCAGAGTCCGCAACTTGAACAAAGTCATCTATTTACAATGCTTTAGAATCCGACTTTAACCGATATTATCTATTTTCAATCCTTAAGTATCGGCAACTTGAACAAAGTCATCTATTTACAATGCTTTAGAATCCGACTTTAACCGATATCATCTATTTTCAATCCTTAAGAATCGGCAACTTGAACAAAGTCATCTATTTACAATGCTTTAGAATCGAACTTTAAACGATATCATCTATTTTCAAACCTTAAGAATCGGCAACTTGAACAAAGTCATCTATTTACAGTGCTTTAGAATCCGACTTTAAACGATATCATCTATTTTTAAAGCTTGAGAATCGGCGACTTGAACAAGTCATTAATTAACAATGCTTTAGAATCCGACTTGAAAGGATATCATCTATTTTAAAACATTAAGAATCGGCAACTTGAAGAAAGTCATCTATTTACAATGCTTTAGAATCGTACTTTAAACAATATCATCTATTTTCTAACCTTAAGAGTCTGCCACTTGAACAAAGTCATCTATTTACAATGCTTTAGAATCCGACTTTAAACGATATCATCTATTTTCAAACCTTAAGAATCCGCAACTTGAACAAAGTCATCTATTTATAATGCTTTAGAATCCGACTTTAAACTATGTCATCTATTTTCAAAAATCAAGCATCCGCAACTTGAACAAGGTCATCATTTACAATGCTTTAGAAACCGACTATAAACGATATCATCTATTTTCAAACCTAAAGTATCGGCCACTTGAACAAAGTCATCTATTTACAATGCTGTAGAATCCGACTTTAAACGATATCATCTATTTTCAAACCTTAAGAATCCGCAACTTAACAAAGTCATCTATTTACAATGGTTTGGAATCCGATCTTAAACGATATCATCTATTTTCACACCTTAAGAATCCGCAACTTGAACAAAGTCATCTATTAACAATGCTTTAGAATCCGACTTTAACCGATATCATCTATTTTCAAACCTTAAGTATCGGCAACTTGAACAAAGTCATCTATTTACAATGCTTTAGAATCCGACTTAAAACAATATCATCTATTTTCAAACCTTAAGAATCCGCAACTTGAACAAAGTCATCTATTAACAATGCTTTAGAATCCGACTTTAAACGATATAATCCATTTTCAAACTATCAGAGTCCGCAACTTGAACAAAGTCATCTATTTACAATGCTTTAGAATCCGACTATAAACGATATCATCTATTTTCAAACCTAAAGTATCGGCCACTTGAACAAAGTCATCTATTTACAATGCTGTAGAATCCGACTTTAAACGATATCATCTATTTTCAAACCTTAAGAATCCGCAACTTAACAAAGTCATCTATTTACAATGGTTTGGAATCCGATCTTAAACGATATCATCTATTTTCACACCTTAAGCATCCGCAACTGTAATAAAGTCATCTACTTACAATGCTTTAGAATCGTACTTTTAACAATATCATCTATTTTCAAACCTTAAGAGTCCGCAACTTGAACAAAGTCATCTATTTACAATGCTTTAGAATCCGACTTTAAACTATGTCATCTATTTTCAAACATCAAGCATCCGCAACTTGAACAAGGTCATCTATTTACAATGCTTAAGAATCTAACTTGAAACGATATCATCTATTTTAAAACCTTGAGAATCATACACTTGAACAAAGTCATCTATTTACAATGCTTTAGAATCCGACTTTTAACGATATCATCTTTTTTCAAATCTTAAGAATCCGCAACTTGAACAAAGTCATCTATTTACAATGATTTAGAATCACAGTTTAAACGATATAATCTATTTTCAAACTTTAAGAATCGGCAACTTGAACAAAGTCATCTACTTACAATGCTTTAGAATCCGACTTTAAACGATATCATCTATTTTCAAACCTTAAGAATCCGCAACTTGAACAAAGTCATCTATTTACAATGCTTTAGAATTCGACTTTAAACGATATAATCTATTTTCAAACTGTAACAATCCGCAACTTGAACAAAGTCATCTATTTACAATGCTTTAGTATCCGACTTTAAACGATATCATCTATTTTCAAACCTTAAGAATCCGCAACTTGAACAAAGTCATCTATTTACAATGCGTTAAGATCCGACTTTAAACGATATCATCTATTTTCAAACCTTAAGAATCCGCAACTTGAACAAAGTCATCTATTAACAATGCTTTAGAATCCAACTTTAACCGATATCATCTATTTTCAAACCTTAAGAATCCTCAACTTGAACAAAGTCATCTATTTACAATGCTTTAGAATGCGACTTTAAACAATGTCATCTATTTTCAAACCTTAAGAATCCGCAACTGTAATAAAGTCATCTACTTACAATGCTTTAGAATCGTACTTTAAACAATATCATCTATTTCAAACCTTAAGAGTCCGCCACTTGAACAAAATAATCTATTTACAATGCTTTAGAATCCGACTTTAAACGATATCATCTATTTTCAAACCTTAAGAATCCGCAACTTGAACAAAGTCATCTATTTACAATGCTTTAGAATCCGACTTTAAACTATGTCATCTATTTTCAAACATCAAGCATCCGCAACTTGAACAAAGTCATCTATTTACAATGCGTTAGAATCCGACTTTAAACGATATCATCTATTTTCAAACCTTAAGAATCCGCAACTTGAACACAGTCATCTATTTACAATGCTTTAGAATCCGACTTTAAACGATATAATCTATTTTTAAACCTTAAGAATCTTCAACTTGAACAAAGTCATCTATTTACAATGCTTTAGAATCCGACTTAAAACGATATCATCAATTTTCAAACCTTAAGAATCCGCAACTTGAACAAAGTCATCTATTAACAATGCTTTAGAATCCGACTTTAAACGATATAATCCATTTTCAAACTATCAGAGTCCGCAACTTGAACAAAGTCATCTATTTACAATGCTTTAGAATCCGACTTTAACCGATATTATCTATTTTCAATCCTTAAGTATCGGCAACTTGAACAAAGTCATCTATTTACAATGCTTTAGAATCCGACTTTAACCGATATCATCTATTTTCAATCCTTAAGAATCGGCAACTTGAACAAAGTCATCTATTTACAATGCTTTAGAATCGAACTTTAAACGATATCATCTATTTTCAAACCTTAAGAATCGGCAACTTGAACAAAGTCATCTATTTACAGTGCTTTAGAATCCGACTTTAAACTATGTCATCTATTTTTAAAGCTTGAGAATCGGCGACTTGAACAAGTCATTAATTAACAATGCTTTAGAATCCGACTTGAAAGGATATCATCTATTTTAAAACATTAAGAATCGGCAACTTGAAGAAAGTCATCTATTTACAATGCTTTAGAATCGTACTTTAAACAATATCATCTATTTTCTAACCTTAAGAGTCTGCCACTTGAACAAAGTCATCTATTTACAATGCTTTAGAATCCGACTTGAAACGATATCATCTATTTTCAAACCTTAAGAATCCGCAACTTGAACAAAGTCATCTATTTATAATGCTTTAGAATCCGACTTTAAACTATGTAATCTATTTTCAAAAATCAAGCATCCGCAACTTGAACAAGGTCATCATTTACAATGCTTTAGAAACCGACTATAAACGATATCATCTATTTTCAAACCTAAAGTATCGGCCACTTGAACAAAGTCATCTATTTACAATGCTGTAGAATCCGACTTTAAACGATATCATCTATTTTCAAACCTTAAGAATCCGCAACTTAACAAAGTCATCTATTTACAATGGTTTGGAATCCGATCTTAAACGATATCATCTATTTTCACACCTTAAGAATCCGCAACTTGAACAAAGTCATCTATTAACAATGCTTTAGAATCCGACTTTAACCGATAGCATCTATTTTCAAACCTTAAGTATCGGCAACTTGAACAAAGTCATCTATTTACAATGCTTTAGAATCCGACTTAAAACAATATCATCTATTTTCAAACCTTAAGAATCCGCAACTTGAACAAAGTCATCTATTAACAATGCTTTAGAGTCCGACTTTAAACGATATAATCTATTTTCAAACAATCAGAGTCCGCAACTTGAACAAAGTCATCTATTTACAATGCTTTAGAATCCGACTTTAACCGATATCATCTATTTTCAATCCTTAAGTATCGGCAACTTGAACAAAGCTATCTATTTACAATGCTTTAGAATCCGACTTTAAACGATATCATCAATTTTCTATCCTTAAGAATCGGCAACTTGAACAAAGTCATCTATTTACAATGCTTTAGAATCGAACTTACAACGATATCATCTATTTTCAAACCTTAAGAATCGGCAACTTGAACAAAGTCATCTATTTACAGTGCTTTAGAATCCGACTTTAAACGATATCATCTATTTTCAAAGCTTGAGAATCGGCGACTTGAACAAGTCATTAATTAACAATGCTTTAGAATCCGACTTGAAACGATATCATCTATTTAAAAACCTTAAGAATCGGCAACTTGAACAAAGTCATCTATTTACAATGCTTTGGAATCCGACTTTAAACGATATCATCTATTTTCAAAGCTTACGAATAGGCAACTTGAACAAAGTCATCTATTTACAATGCTTTAGAATCCGACTTTAAACGATATCATCTATTTTCAAACCTAAAGAATCCGCAACTTGAACAAAGTCATCTATTTACAATACTTTATAATCCGACTTTAAATGATATCATCTATTTTCAAAACTTAAGCATCCGCAACTGTAATAAAGTCATCTACTTACAATGCTTTCGAATCGTACTTTAAACAATATCATCTATTTCAAACCTTAAGAGTCCGCAACTTGAACAAAGTCATCTATTTACAATGCTTTAGAATCCAACTTGAAACGATATCATCTATTTTCAAACCTTAAGAATCCGCAACTTGAACAAAGTCATCTATTTACAATGCTTTAGAATCCGACTTAAAACGATATCATCTATTTTCAAACATTAAGAATCCGCAACTTGAACAAGGTCATCTATTTACAATGCTTTAGAATCCGACTTTAAACGATATCATATTTTCAAACCTAAAGTATCGGCCACTTGAACAAAGTCATCTATTTACAATGCTGTAGAATCCGACTTTAAACGATATCATCTATTTTAAAACCTTAAGAATCGGCAACTTTAACAAAGTCATCTATTTACAATGCTTTAGAATCCGACTTTAAACGATATCATCTATTTTCAAACCTAAAGAACTCGCAACTTGAACAAAGTCATCTATTTACAATGCTTTAGAATCCGATTTTAAACGATATCATCTATTTTCAAACCTTAAGAATCCGCAATTTGAACAAAGTCATCTATTTACAATGCTTTAGAATCTGATTTTAACGATATCATCTATTTTCAAACCTTAAGTATCGGCAACTTGAACAAAGTCATCTATTTACAATGCTTTAGAATCCGACTTTAAACGATATCATCTATTTTCAAACCTTAAGAATCCGCAACTTGAACAAAGTCATCTATTTACAATGCTTTAGAATCCGACTTTAAACTATGTTATCTATTTTCAAACATCAAGCATCCGCAACTTGAACAAAGTCATCTATTTACAATGCTTTAGAATCCGACTATAAACGATATCATCTATTTTCAAACCTAAAGTATCGGCCACTTGAACAAAGTCATCTATTTACAATGCTGTAGAATCCGACTTTAAACGATATCATCTATTTTAAAACCTTAAGAATCCGCAACTTAACAAAGTCATCTATTTACAATGGTTTGGAATCCGATCTTAAACGATATCATCTATTTTCAAACCTTTAGAATCCGCAACTTTAACACAGTCATCTATTTACAATGCTTTAGAATCCGACTTTAAACGATATCATCTATTTTAAAACCTTAAGAATCCGCAACTTGAACAAAGTCATCTATTAACAATGCTTTAGAATCCGACTTTAAACGATATAATCTATTTTCAAACTATCAGAGTCCGCAACTTGAACAAAGTTATCTATTTACAATGCTTTAGAATCCGACTTTAACCGATATCATCTATTTTCAATCCTTAAGTATCGGCAACTTGAACAAAGTCATCTATTTACAATGCTTTAGAATCCGACTTTAAACGATATCATCTATTTTCAATCCTTAAGAATCGGCAACTTGAACAAAGTCATCTATTTATAATGCTTTAGAATCGAACTTACAACGATATCATCTATTTTCAAACCTTAAGAATTGGCAACTTGAACAAAGTCATCTATTTACAATGCTTTAGAATCACACTTGCAACGATATCATCTGATTTAAAACCTTAAGAATCCGCAACTAAAACGAAGTCATCTATTTACAATGCTTTTGAATCCTACTTTAAACATTATCATCTATTTTCAAACCTTAAGAATCCGCAACTTGAACAAAGTCATCTATTTACAATGCTTTAGAATCCGACTTTTACCGATATCATCTATTTTCAAACCTTAAGAATCCGCAACTTGAACAAAGTCATCTAATACAATGCTTTAGAATGCGACTTTAAACAATGTAATCTATTTTCAAACCTTAAGAATCCGCAACTGTAATAAAGTCATCTACTTACAATGCTTTAGAATCGTACTTTAAACAATATCATCTATTTTCAAACCTTAAGACTCCGCCAGTTGAACAAAGTCATCTATTTACAATGCTTTAGAATCCGACTTTAAACGATATCATCAATTTTCAAACCTTAAGAATCCGCAACTTGAACAAAGTCATCTATTTACAATGCTTTAGAATCCGACTTTAAACTATGTCATCTATTTTCAAACATCAAGCATCCGTTACTTGAACAAGGTCATCTATTTACAATGCTTTAAAATCCGACTATAAACGATATCATCTATTTTCAAACCTAAAGTATCGGCCACTTGAACAAAGTCATCTATTTACAATGCTGTAGAATCCGACTTTAAACGATATCATCTATTTTCAAACCTTAAGAATCCGCAACTTGAACAAAGTCATCTATTTACAATGCTTTAGAATCCGACATTAAACGATATCATGTATTTTTAAACCTAAAGAACTCGCAACTTGAACAAAGTCATCTATTTACAATGCTTTAGAATCCGATTTTAAACGATATCATCTATTTTCAAACCTTAAGAATCCGCAATTTGAACAAAGTCATCTATTTACAATGCTTTAGAATCTGACTTGAAACGATATCATCTATTTTAAAACCTTAAGAATCGGCAACTTGAACAAAGTCATCTATTTACAATGCTTTGGAATCTAACTTTGAACGATATCATCTATTTTCAAAGCTTAAGAATCGGAAACTTGAACAAAGTCATCTATTTACAATGCTTTAGAATCCGACTTGAAACGATATCATCTATTTTCAAACCTTAAGAATCCGCAACTTGAACAAAGTCATCTATTTACAATGCTTTAGAATCCGACTTAAAACGATATCATCTACTTTCAAACATTAAGAATCCGCAACTTGAACAAGGTCATCTATTTACAATGCTTTAGAATCCGACTTTAAACGATATCATCTATTTTTAAACCTAAAGTATCGGCCACTTGAACAAAGTCATCTATTTACAATACTGTAGAATCCGACATTAAACGATATCATCTATTTTCAAACCTTAAGAATCCGCAACTTGAACAAAGTCATCTATTTACAATGGTTTGGAATCCGATCTTAAACGATATCATCTATTTTCAAACTTTAAGAATCCGCAACTTGAACACAGTTATCTATTTACAATGCTTTAGAATCCGACTTTAAACGATATCATCTATTTTCAAACCTTAAGAATCCGCAACTTGAACAAAGTCATCTATTAACAATGCTTTAGAATCCGACTTTAACCGATATCATCTATTTTCAAACCTTAAGTATCGGCAACTTGAACAAAGTCATCTATTTACAATGCTTTAGAATCCGACTTAAAACAATATCATCTATTTTCAAACCTTAAGAATCCGCAACTTGAACAAAGTCATCTATTAACAATGCTTTAGAGTCCGACTTTAAACGATATAATCTATTTTCAAACAATCAGAGTCCGCAACTTGAACAAAGTCATCTATTTACAATGCTTTAGAATCCGACTTTAACCGATATCATCTATTTTCAATCCTTAAGTATCGGCAACTTGAACAAAGCTATCTATTTACAATGCTTTAGAATCCGACTTTAAACGATATCATCAATTTTCTATCCTTAAGAATCGGCAACTTGAACAAAGTCATCTATTTACAATGCTTTAGAATCGAACGTACAACGATATCATCTATTTTCAAACCTTAAGAATCGGCAACTTGAACAAAGTCATCTATTTACAGTGCTTTAGAATCCGACTTTAAACGATATCATCTATTTTCAAAGCTTGAGAATCGGCGACTTGAACAAGTCATTAATTAACAATGCTTTAGAATCCGACTTGAAACGATATCATCTATTTAAAAACCTTAAGAATCGGCAACTTGAACAAAGTCATCTATTTACAATGCTTTGGAATCCGACTTTAAACGATATCATCTATTTTCAAAGCTTACGAATAGGCAACTTGAACAAAGTCATCTATTTACAATGCTTTAGAATCCGACTTTAAACGATATCATCTATTTTCAAACCTAAAGAATCCGCAACTTGAACAAAGTCATCTATTTACAATACTTTATAATCCGACTTTAAATGATATCATCTATTTTCAAAACTTAAGCATCCGCAACTGTAATAAAGTCATCTACTTACAATGCTTTCGAATCGTACTTTAAACAATATCATCTATTTCAAACCTTAAGAGTCCGCAACTTGAACAAAGTCATCTATTTACAATGCTTTAGAATCCAACTTGAAACGATATCATCTATTTTCAAACCTTAAGAATCCGCAACTTGAACAAAGTCATCTATTTACAATGCTTTAGAATCCGACTTAAAACGATATCATCTATTTTCAAACATTAAGAATCCGCAACTTGAACAAGGTCATCTATTTACAATGCTTTAGAATCCGACTTTAAACGATATCATATTTTCAAACCTAAAGTATCGGCCACTTGAACAAAGTCATCTATTTACAATGCTGTAGAATCCGACTTTAAACGATATCATCTATTTTAAAACCTTAAGAATCGGCAACTTTAACAAAGTCATCTATTTACAATGCTTTAGAATCCGACTTTAAACGATATCATCTATTTTCAAACCTAAAGAACTCGCAACTTGAACAAAGTCATCTATTTACAATGCTTTAGAATCCGATTTTAAACGATATCATCTATTTTCAAACCTTAAGAATCCGCAATTTGAACAAAGTCATCTATTTACAATGCTTTAGAATCTGATTTTAACGATATCATCTATTTTCAAACCTTAAGTATCGGCAACTTGAACAAAGTCATCTATTTACAATGCTTTAGAATCCGACTTTAAACGATATCATCTATTTTCAAACCTTAAGAATCCGCAACTTGAACAAAGTCATCTATTTACAATGCTTTAGAATCCGACTTTAAACTATGTTATCTATTTTCAAACATCAAGCATCCGCAACTTGAACAAAGTCATCTATTTACAATGCTTTAGAATCCGACTATAAACGATATCATCTATTTTCAAACCTAAAGTATCGGCCACTTGAACAAAGTCATCTATTTACAATGCTGTAGAATCCGACTTTAAACGATATCATCTATTTTAAAACCTTAAGAATCCGCAACTTAACAAAGTCATCTATTTACAATGGTTTGGAATCCGATCTTAAACGATATCATCTATTTTCAAACCTTTAGAATCCGCAACTTTAACACAGTCATCTATTTACAATGCTTTAGAATCCGACTTTAAACGATATCATCTATTTTAAAACCTTAAGAATCCGCAACTTGAACAAAGTCATCTATTAACAATGCTTTAGAATCCGACTTTAAACGATATAATCTATTTTCAAACTATCAGAGTCCGCAACTTGAACAAAGTTATCTATTTACAATGCTTTAGAATCCGACTTTAACCGATATCATCTATTTTCAATCCTTAAGTATCGGCAACTTGAACAAAGTCATCTATTTACAATGCTTTAGAATCCTACTTTAAACGATATCATCTATTTTCAATCCTTAAGAATCGGCAACTTGAACAAAGTCATCTATTTATAATGCTTTAGAATCGAACTTACAACGATATCATCTATTTTCAAACCTTAAGAATTGGCAACTTGAACAAAGTCATCTATTTACAATGCTTTAGAATCACACTTGCAACGATATCATCTGATTTAAAACCTTAAGAATCCGCAACTAAAACGAAGTCATCTATTTACAATGCTTTTGAATCCTACTTTAAACATTATCATCTATTTTCAAACCTTAAGAATCCGCAACTTGAACAAAGTCATCTATTTACAATGCTTTAGAATCCGACTTTTACCGATATCATCTATTTTCAAACCTTAAGAATCCGCAACTTGAACAAAGTCATCTAATACAATGCTTTAGAATGCGACTTTAAACAATGTAATCTATTTTCAAACCTTAAGAATCCGCAACTGTAATAAAGTCATCTACTTACAATGCTTTAGAATCGTACTTTAAACAATATCATCTATTTTCAAACCTTAAGAGTCCGCCACTTGAACAAAGTCATCTATTTACAATGCTTTAGAATCCGACTTTAAACGATATCATCAATTTTCAAACCTTAAGAATCCGCAACTTGAACAAAGTCATCTATTTACAATGCTTTAGAATCCGACTTTAAACTATGTCATCTATTTTCAAACATCAAGCATCCGTTACTTGAACAAGGTCATCTATTTACAATGCTTTAAAATCCGACTATAAACGATATCATCTATTTTCAAACCTAAAGTATCGGCCACTTGAACAAAGTCATCTATTTACAATGCTGTAGAATCCGACTTTAAACGATATCATCTATTTTCAAACCTTAAGAAGCCGCAACTTGAACAAAGTCATCTATTTACAATGCTTTAGAATCCGACATTAAACGATATCATGTATTTTTAAACCTAAAGAACTCGCAACTTGAACAAAGTCATCTATTTACAATGCTTTAGAATCCGATTTTAAACGATATCATCTATTTTCAAACCTTAAGAATCCGCAATTTGAACAAAGTCATCTATTTACAATGCTTTAGAATCTGACTTGAAACGATATCATCTATTTTAAAACCTTAAGAATCGGCAACTTGAACAAAGTCATCTATTTACAATGCTTTGGAATCTAACTTTGAACGATATCATCTATTTTCAAAGCTTAAGAATCGGAAACTTGAACAAAGTCATCTATTTACAATGCTTTAGAATCCGACTTGAAACGATATCATCTATTTTCAAACCTTAAGAATCCGCAACTTGAACAAAGTCATCTATTTACAATGCTTTAGAATCCGACTTAAAACGATATCATCTATTTTCAAACATTAAGAATCCGCAACTTGAACAAGGTCATCTATTTACAATGCTTTAGAATCCGACTTTAAACGATATCATCTATTTTTAAACCTAAAGTATCGGCCACTTGAACAAAGTCATCTATTTACAATACTGTAGAATCCGACATTAAACGATATCATCTATTTTCAAACCTTAAGAATCCGCAACTTGAACAAAGTCATCTATTTACAATGGTTTGGAATCCGATCTTAAACGATATCATCTATTTTCAAACTTTAAGAATCCGCAACTTGAACACAGTTATCTATTTACAATGCTTTAGAATCCGACTTTAAACGATATCATCTATTTTCAAACCTTAAGAATCCGCAACTTGAACAAAGTCATCTATTTACAATGCGTTAGAATCCGACTTTAAACGATATCATCTATTTTCAAACCTTAAGAATCCGCAACTTGAACAAAGTCATCTATTTACAATGCTTTAGAATGCGACTTTAAACAATGTAATCTATTTTCAAACCTTAAGAATCCGCAACTGTAATAAAGTCATCTACTTACAATGCTTTAGAATCGTACTTTAAACAATATCATCTATTTTCAAACCTAAAGTATCGGCCACTTGAACAAAGTCATCTATTTACAATGCTGTAGAATCCGACTTTAAACGATATCATCTATTTTCAAACCTTAAGAATCACCAACTTGAACAAAGTCATCTATTTACAATGCTTTAGAATCCGACTTTAAACGATATCATCTATTTTCAAACCTAAAGAACTCGCAACTTGAACAAAGTCATCTATTTACAATCCTTTAGAATCCGATTTTAAACGATATCATCTATTTTCAAACCTTAAGAATCCGCAATTTGAACAAAGTCATCTATTTACAATGCTTTGGAATACGACTTGAAACGATATCATCTATTTTAAAACCTTAAGAATCGGCAACTTGAACAAAGTCATCTATTTACAATGCTTTGGAATATGACTTTAAACGATATCATCTATTTTCAAAGCTTAAGAATCGGAAACTTGAACAAAGTCATCTATTTACAATGCTTTAGAATCCGACTTTTACCGATATCATCTATTTTCAAACCTTAAGAATCCGCAACTTGAACAAAGTCATCTAATACAATGCTTTAGAATGCGACTTTAAACAATGTAATCTATTTTCAAACCTTAAGAATCCGCAACTGTAATAAAGTCATCTACTTACAATGCTTTAGAATCGTACTTTAAACAATATCATCTATTTTCAAACCTTAAGAGTCCGCCACTTGAACAAAGTCATCTATTTACAATGCTTTAGAATCCGACTTTAAACGATATCATCAATTTTCAAACCTTAAGAATCCGCAACTTGAACACAGTCATCTATTTACAATGCTTTAGAATCCGACTTTAAACTATGTCATCTATTTTCAAACATCAAGCATCCGTTACTTGAACAAGGTCATCTATTTACAATGCTTTAAAATCCGACTATAAACGATATCATCTATTTTCAAACCTAAAGTATCGGCCACTTGAACAAAGTCATCTATTTACAATGCTGTAGAATCCGACTTTAAACGATATCATCTATTTTCAAACCTTAAGAATCCGCAACTTGAACAAAGTCATCTATTTACAATGCTTTAGAATCCGACATTAAACGATATCATGTATTTTTAAACCTAAAGAACTCGCAACTTGAACAAAGTCATCTATTTACAATGCTTTAGAATCCGATTTTAAACGATATCATCTATTTTCAAACCTTAAGAATCCGCAATTTGAACAAAGTCATCTATTTACAATGCTTTAGAATCTGACTTGAAACGATATCATCTATTTTAAAACCTTAAGAATCGGCAACTTGAACAAAGTCATCTATTTACAATGCTTTGGAATCTAACTTTGAACGATATCATCTATTTTCAAAGCTTAAGAATCGGAAACTTGAACAAAGTCATCTATTTACAATGCTTTAGAATCCGACTTGAAACGATATCATCTATTTTCAAACCTTAAGAATCCGCAACTTGAACAAAGTCATCTATTTACAATGCTTTAGAATCCGACTTAAAACGATATCATCTATTTTCAAACATTAAGAATCCGCAACTTGAACAAGGTCATCTATTTACAATGCTTTAGAATCCGACTTTAAACGATATCATCTATTTTTAAACCTAAAGTATCGGCCACTTGAACAAAGTCATCTATTTACAATACTGTAGAATCCGACATTAAACGATATCATCTATTTTCAAACCTTAAGAATCCGCAACTTGAACAAAGTCATCTATTTACAATGGTTTGGAATCCGATCTTAAACGATATCATCTATTTTCAAACTTTAAGAATCCGCAACTTGAACACAGTTATCTATTTACAATGCTTTAGAATCCGACTTTAAACGATATCATCTATTTTCAAACCTTAAGAATCCGCAACTTGAACAAAGTCATCTATTTACAATGCGTTAGAATCCGACTTTAAACGATATCATCTATTTTCAAACCTTAAGAATCCGCAACTTGAACAAAGTCATCTATTTACAATGCTTTAGAATGCGACTTTAAACAATGTAATCTATTTTCAAACCTTAAGAATCCGCAACTGTAATAAAGTCATCTACTTACAATGCTTTAGAATCGTACTTTAAACAATATCATCTATTTTCAAACCTAAAGTATCGGCCACTTGAACAAAGTCATCTATTTACAATGCTGTAGAATCCGACTTTAAACGATATCATCTATTTTCAAACCTTAAGAATCACCAACTTGAACAAAGTCATCTATTTACAATGCTTTAGAATCCGACTTTAAACGATATCATCTATTTTCAAACCTAAAGAACTCGCAACTTGAACAAAGTCATCTATTTACAATCCTTTAGAATCCGATTTTAAACGATATCATCTATTTTCAAACCTTAAGAATCCGCAATTTGAACAAAGTCATCTATTTACAATGCTTTGGAATACGACTTGAAACGATATCATCTATTTTAAAACCTTAAGAATCGGCAACTTGAACAAAGTCATCTATTTACAATGCTTTGGAATATGACTTTAAACGATATCATCTATTTTCAAAGCTTAAGAATCGGAAACTTGAACAAAGTCATCTATTTACAATGCTTTAGAATCCGACTTTTACCGATATCATCTATTTTCAAACCTTAAGAATCCGCAACTTGAACAAAGTTATCTATTTACAATGCTTTAGAATCCGACTTAAAACGATATCATCTATTTTCAAACATTAAGAATCCGCAACTTGAACAAGGTCATCTATTTACAATGCTTTAGAATCCGACTTTAAACGATATCATCTATTTTTAAACCTAAAGTATTGGCCACTTGAACAAAGTCATCTATTTACAATGCTGTAGAATCCGACATTAAACGATATCATCTATTTTCAAACCTTAAGAATCCGCAACTTGAACAAAGTCATCTATTTACAATGGTTTGGAATCCGATCTTAAACGATATCATCTATTTTCAAACTTTAAGAATCCGCAACTTGAACACAGTTATCTATTTACAATGCTTTAGAATCCGACTTTAAACGATATCATCTATTTTCAAACCTAAAGAATCCGCAACTTGAACAAAGTCATCTATTTACAATGCTTTAGAATAGGACTTTAACCGATATCATCTATTTTCAATCCTTAAGAATCGGCAACTTGAACAAAGTCATCTATTTACAATGCTTTAGAATCCGACTTTAAACGATATCATCTATTTTCAAACCTAAAGAACTCGCAACTTTAACTAAGTCATCTATTTACAATGCTTTAGAATCCGATTTTAAACGATATCATCTATTTTCAAACCTTAAGAATCCGCAATTTGAACAAAGTCATCTATTTACAATGCTTAAGTATCTGACTTTAAACGATATCATCTATTTTCAAACTTTAAGAATCCGCAACTTGAACAAAGTCATCTATTTACAATGCTTTAGAATCCGACTTTAAACGATATCATCTATTTTCAAACCTTAAGAAACCGCGACTTGAACAAAGTCATCTATTTACAATATTTTAGAATCCGACTTTAAACGATATCATCTATTTTCAAACCTTAAGAATCCTCAACTTGAACAAAGTCATTTATTTACAATGCTTTAGAATCCGACTTTAAACGATATCATCTATTTTCAAACCTTAAGAATCCGCAACTTGAACAAAGTCATCTATTTACAATGCTTTAGAATCCGACTTTAAACGATATAATCTATTTTCAAACCTAAAGATTCAGCAACTTGAACAAAGTCATCTATTTACAATGCGTTAGAATCCGACTTTAAACGATATCATTTATTTTCAAACCTTAAGAATCCGCAACTTGAACAAAGTCATCTATTTACAATGCTTTAGAATCCGACTTTAAACGATATCATCTATTTTCAAACTATAAGAATCCGCAACTTGAACAAAGTCATTTATTTACAATGCTTTAGAATTACACTTGCAACGATATCATCTGATTTAAAACTTTAAGAATACGCAACTTCAACGAAGTCATCTATCTACAATGCTTTTGAATCCTACTTTAAACATTATCTTCTATTTTCAAACCTTAAGAATCCGCAACTTGAACAAAGTCATCTATTTACAATGCTTTAGAATCCGACTTTAAACGATATAATCTATTTTCAACCCATTAAGAATCCGCAACTTGAACAAATCATTTATTTACAATGCTTTAGAATCCGACTTTAAACGATATAATCTATTTTCAAACCTTAAGAATCCGCAACTTGAACAAAGTAATCTATTTACAATGCTTTAGAATCCGACTTTAAACGATATCATCTATTTTCAAACTATAAGAATCCGCAACTTGAACAAAGTCATCTATTTACAATGCTTTAGAATCCGACTTTAAAGTATATCATCTATTTTCAAACGTTAAGAATCCGCAACTTGAACAAAGTAATCTATTTACAATGCTTTTGAATCCGACTTTTACCGATATCATCTTTTTTTAAACCTTAAGAGTCCGCCACTTGAACAAAGTCATCTATTTACAATGCTTTAGAATCCGACTTTAAAGGATATCATCTATTTTCAAACCTTAAGAACTCGCAACTTGAACAAAGTCATATATTTACAATGCTTTAGAATCCGACTTTAAACTATGTCATCTATTTTCAAACATCAAGCATCCGCAACTTGAACAATGTCATCTATTTACAATGCTTTAGAATCCGACTATAAACGATATCGTCTATTTTCAAACCTAAAGTATTGGCCACTTGAACAAAGTCATCTATTTACAATGCTGTAGAATCCGACTTTAAACGATATCATCTATTTTCAAACCTTAAGAATCCGACACTAAACAAAGTCATCTATTTACAATGGTTTGTAATCCGATCTTAAACGATATCATCTATTTTCAAACCTTAAGAATCCGCAACTTGAACACAGTCATCTATTTACAATGCTTAGAATCCGACTTTAAACGATATCATCTATTTTCAAACCTTAAGAATCCGCAACTTGAACAAAGTCATCTATTTACAATGCTTTAGTATCCGACTTAAAACAATATCATCTATTTTAAAACCTTAAGAATCCGCAACTTGAACAAAGTCATCTATTAACAATGCTTTAGAATCCGACTTTAAACAATATCATCTATTTTACAAACTATCAGAGTCCGCAACGTGAACAAAGTCATCTATTTACAATGCTTTAGTATCCGACTTAAAACAATATCATCTATTTTTAATCCTTAAGTATCGGCAACTTGAACAAAGTCATCTATTTACAATGCTTTAGAATCCGACTTTAAACGATATCATCTATTTTCAATCCTTAAGAATCGGAAACTTGAACAAAGTCATCTATTTACAATGCTTTAGAATCGAACTTTAAACGATATCATCTATTTTCAAACCTTAAGAATCGGCAACTTGAACAAAGTCATCTATTTACAGTGCTTTAGAATCCGACTTAAAACGATATCATCTATTTTCAAAGCTTGAGAATCGGCGACTTAAACAAGTCCTTAATTTACAATGCTTTAGAATCCGACTTGAAACGATATCATCTATTTTAAAACCTTCAGATCCGGTAACTTGAACAAAGTCATCTATTTACAATGCTTTAGAATCCGACTTTAAACGATATCATCTATTTTCAAACCTAAAGAACTCGCAACTTGAACAAAGTCATCTATTTACAATGCTTTAGAATCCGATTTTAAACGATATCATCTATTTTCAAACCTTAAGAATCCGAAACTTGAAAAAGTCATCTATTTACAATACTTTAGAATCCGACGTTAAACGATATCATCTATTTTCAAACCTTAAGAATACGTAACTTGAACATAGTAATCTATTTGCAATGCTTTAGTATCCGACATTAAACGATATCATCTAGTTTGAAACCTTAAGAACTCACAGCTTGAACAAAGTCATCTATTTAGAATGCTTTAGAATCGGACTTTTAACAGTATCATCTATTTTCAAACCTTAAGAATCCGCAACTTGAACAAAGTCATCTATTTACAATGCTTTAGAATCCGACTTTAAACTATGTCATCTATTTTCAAACATTAAGTATCCTCAACTGAACAAAGTCATCTATTTACAATGATTTAGAATCCCGCTTTAAACGACATCATCTATTTTCAAACCTTAAGAGTCCGACACTTGAACAAAGTCATCTATTTACAATACTTTAGAATCCGACTTTAAACGATCTCATTTATTTTCAAACCTTAAGAATCCGCAACTTGAACAAAGTCATCTATTTACAATGCTTTAGAATCCGATTTAAAACGATATCATCTATTTTCAAACCTTTAGAATCTGCAACTTGAACAAAGTCATCTATTTACAATGCTTTAGAATCCGACTTTAAACGATATCATCTATTTTCAAACCTTAAGAATCCGCAACTTGAACAAAGTCATCTATTTACAATGCTTTAGAATCCGACTTGAAACGATATAATCTATTTTCAAACTTTAAGAATCGGCAACTTGAACAAAGTCATCTACTTACAATGCTTTAGAATCCGATTTTAAACAATCTCATCTATTTTCAAACCTTAAGAATCGGTAACTTGAACAAAGTCATCTATTTACAATGCTTTAGAATGCGACTTTAAACAATATAATCTATTTTCAAACCTTAAGAATCATCAACTGTAATAAAGTCATCTACTTACAATGCTTTAGAATCGTACTTTAAACAATATAATCTTATTTCAAACATTAAGAGTCCGCCACTTGAACTAAGTCATCTATTTACAATGCTTTAGAATCCGACTTTAGACGATATCATCTATTTTCAAACTTTAAGAAACCGCAACTTGAACAAAGTCATCTATTTACAATGCTTTAGAATCCGACTTTAAACGATATCATCTATTTTCAAACCTAAAGTATCGGCCACTTAACAAAGTCATCTATCTACAATGGTTTGGAATCCGATCTTAAACGATATCATCTATTTTCAAACCTTAAGAATGTGCAACTTGTACACAGTCATCTATTTACAATGCTTTAGAATCCGACTTTAAACGATATCATCTATTTTCAAACCTTAATAATCCGCGACTTGAACAAAGTCATCTATTTATAATGCTTTAGAATCCGACTTTAAACGATATAATCTATTTTCAAACTATCAGAGTCCGCAACTTGAACAAAGTCATCTATTTACAATGCTTCAGAATCCGACTTTAACCGATATCATCTATTTTAAACCTCAAGAATCCGCAACTTGAACAAGGTCATCTATTTACAATGCTTTAGAATCTGACATTAAAATATATCATCTAGTTTTAAACCTTAAGAACTCGCAACTTGAACAAAGTCATCTATTTACAATGCTTTAGAATCCGACTTTAAACGATATCATCTATTTTCGAACCTTAAAAATCGGCAACTTGAACAAAGTCATCTATTTACAGTGTTTAAGAATCCGACTTTAAACGATATCATCTATCCTCAAAGCTTGAGAATCGGCGACTTGAACAAGTCATCTATTTACAATGCTTTAGAATCCGACTTTTACCGATATCATCTATTTTAAAACCTTAAGAATCGGCAACTTGAACAAAGTCATCTATTTACAATGCTTTGGAATCCGACTTTTAACGATATCATTTATTTTCAAACCTTAAGAATCCGCAACTTGAACAAAGTCATCTATTTACAATGCTTTAGAATCCGACTTTAAACGATATAATCGATTTTCAAACTTTAAGAATCGGCAACTTGAGCAAAGTCCTCTACTTACATTGCTTTAGTATCCGAGTTTAAACCATCTCATCTATTTTAAAACCTTAAGAATCCGCAACTGGAACAAAGTCATCTATTTACAATGCTTTAGAATCCGACTTTAAACGATATCATCTATTTTCAAACCTTTAGAATCCGCAACTTGAACAAAGTAATCTATTTACAATACTTTAGAATCCGACTTTAAACGATATAATCTATTTTCAAACCTTGAGAATCCGCAACTTGAACAAAATCATCTATTTACAATGCTTTAGAATCCGACTTTAAACAATATCATCTATTTTCACACCTTAAGAATCCGCAACTTGAACAAATTCATCTATTTACAATGCTTTAGAAAGCGACTTTAAACAATATCATCTATTTTAATGCCTTAAGGATCCGCAACTGTAATAAAGTCATCTACTTACAATGCTTTAGAATCGTACTTTAAACAATATCATCTATTTTCAAACCTTAAGAGTCCGCCACTTGAACAAAGTAATCTATTTACAATGCTTCAGAATCCGACTTTAAACGATATCATCTATTTTCAAAGCTTAAGAATCGGCAACTTGAACAAAGTCATCTATTTACAATGCTTTAGAATGTGACTTTAAACTATGTCATCTATTTTCAAACATCAAGAATCCGCAACTTGAACAAAGTCATCTATTTACAATGCTTTGGAATCCGACTTTAGACGATATAATCTATGTTCAAACCTAAAAAATCCTCAACTTAAAATAGTCATCTATTTACACAGCTTTATAATCCGACTTTAAATAATATCATCTATTTTCAAACCTAAAGAATCCGCAACTTGAACAAAGTCATCTATTTACAATGCTTTAGAATACGACTTTAAACGATATCATCTATTTTCAAACCTTAAGAATCCGCAACTTGAACAATGTCATCTATTTACAATGCTTCAGAATCCGATTTTAAACGATATCATCTTTTTTCAAACCTTAAGAATCCGCAACTTGAACAAAGTCATCTATTTACAATGCTTTAGAATCCGACTTTAAACGATATAATCTATTTTCAAACCTTAAGAATCCGCAACTGGAACAAAGTCATCTATTTACAATGCTTTAGAATCCGACTTTAAACGATATCATCTATTTTCAAACCTTAAGAATCCGCAACTTGAACAAAGTCATCTATTTACAATAATTTAGAATCCGACTTTAAACGATATCATCTATTTTCAAACCTTAAGAATCCGCAACTTGAACAAAGTCATCTATTTACAATGCTTTAGAATCCGACTTTACACGATATCATCTATTTTCAAACCTTAAGAATCCGCAACTTGAACAAAGTCATCTATTTACAATGCTTTAGAATCGAACTTTAAAAAATATCATCTATTTTCAAACCTTAAGAATCCGCAACTTGACCAAAGTCATCTATTTACAATGCTTTAGAATCCGACTTTCACCGATATCATCTATTTTCAATCCTTAAGAATCGGCAACTTGAACAAAGTCATCTATTTACAATGCTTTAGAATCCGACTTTAAACGATATCATCTATTTTCAAAGCTTAAGAATCGGCAACTTGAACAATGTCATCTATTTACAATGCTTTAGAATCGAACTTTAAACGATATCATCTATTTTCCGACCTTAAGAATCGGCAACTTGAACAAAGTCATCTATTTACAGTGCTTTAGAATCCGACTTTAAACGATATAATCTATTTTCAAAGCTTGAGAATCGGCGACTTGAACAAGTCATCTATTTACAATGCTTTAGAATCCGACTTTAAACGATATAATCTATTTTCAAACATCAAGAATCCGCAACTTGAACAAAGTCATCTATTTACAATGCTTTGGAATCCGACTTTAGACGATATAATCTATGTTCAAACCTAAAAAATCCTCAACTTAAACTAGTCATCTATTTACACAGCTTTATAATCCGACTTTAAATAATATCATCTATTTTCAAACCTAAACCATCCGCAACTTGAACAAAGTCATCTATTTACAATGCTTTAGAATACGACTTTAAACGATATCATCTATTTTCAAACCTTAAGAATCCGCAACTTGAACAATGTCATCTATTTACAATGCTTCAGAATCCGATTTTAAACGATATCATCTATTTTCAAACCTTAAGAATCCGCAACTTGAACAAAGTCATCTATTTACAATGCTTTAGAATCCGACTTTAAACGATATAATCTATTTTCAAACCTTAAGAATCCGCAACTGGAACAAAGTCATCTATTTACAATGCTTTAGAATCCGACTTTAAACGATATCATCTATTTTCAAACCTTAAGAATCCGCAACTTGAACAAAGTCATCTATTTACAATACTTTAGAATCCGACTTTAAACGATATCATCTATTTTCAAACTTTAAGAATCCGCAACTTGAACAAAGTCATCTATTTACAATGCTTTAGAATCCGACTTTACACGATATCATCTATTTTCAAACCTTAAGAATCCGCAACTTGAACAAAGTCATCTATTTACAATGCTTTAGAATCGAACTTTAAACAATATCATCTATTTTCAAACCTTAAGAATCCGCAACTTGACCAAAGTCATCTATTTACAATGCTTTAGAATCCGACTTTCACCGATATCATCTATTTTCAATCCTTAAGAATCGGCAACTTGAACAAAGTCATCTATTTACAATGCTTTAGAATCCGACTTTAAACGATATCATCTATTTTCAAAGCTTAAGAATCGGCAACTTGAACAAAGTCATCTATTTACAATGCTTTAGAATCGAACTTTAAACGATATCATCTATTTTCCGACCTTAAGAATCGGCAACTTGAACAAAGTCATCTATTTACAGTGCTTTAGAATCCTACTTTAAACGATATAATCTATTTTCAAAGCTTGAGAATCGGCGACTTGAACAAGTCATCTATTTACAATGCTTTAGAATCCGACTTTAAACGATATAATCTATTTTAAAACCTTAAGAATCGGCAACTTGAACAAAGTAATCTATTTACAATGCTTCGGAATCCGACTTTAAACGATATCATCTATTTTCAAACCTTAAGAATCAGAAACTTGAACAAAGTCATCTATTTACAATGCTTTAGTATCCGACATTAAACGATATCATCTATTTTCAAACCTAAAAAATCCGCAACTTGAACAAAGTCATCTATTTACAATGCTTTGGAATCCGACTTCAAGCGATATAATCTATGTTCAAACCTAAAAAATCCGCAACTTGAACAAAGTCATCTATTTACACAGCTTTATAATCCGACTTTAAATGATATCATCTATTTTCAAACCTTAAGAATCCGCAACTTGAACAAAGTCATCTATTTACAATGCTTTGGAATCTGACTTTAAACGATATCATCTATTTTCAAAGCTTAAGAATCGGCAACTTGAACAAAGTCACTTATTTACAATGCTTTAGTATCCGACATTAAACGATATCATCTATTTTCAAACCTTAAGAATCCGCAACTTGAACAATGTCATCTATTTACAATGCTTTTACACCCGACTTTAAACGATATCATCTATTTTTAAACCTTAAGAATCTGCAACTTGAACAAAGTCATCTATTTACAATGCTTTAGAATCCGACTTTAAACGATATCATCTATTTTAAAACGTAAAGAATCCGACACTTGAACAAAGTCATCTATTTACAATGCTTTAGAATCTGACTTTAAACTATATCATCTATTTTCAAACATTAAGAATCTGCAACTTGAACAAAGTCATCTATTTACAATGCTTTAGAATCCAACTTTTATCGATATCATCTATTTTCAAACCTAAAAAATCGGCCACTTGAACAAAGTCATCTATTTACAATGCGTTAGAATCCGACTTTAAACGATATCATCTATTTTCAAACCTTAAGAATCCGCAACTTAACAAAGTCATCTATTTACAATGGTTTGGAATCCGATCTTAAATGATATCATATATTTTCAAACCTTAAGGATCCGCAACTTGAACAAAGTCATCTATTTACAATGCTTTAGAATCCGACTTTAAACGATATCATCTATTTTCAAACCTAAAGTATCGGCCACTTAACAAAGTAATCTATTTACAATGGTTTGGAATCCGATCTTAAACGATATCATCTATTTTCAAACTTTAAGAATCCGCAACTTGAACAAAGTCATCTATTTACAATGCTTTAGAATGCGACTTTAAACTATGTCATCTATTTTCAAACCTTAAGAGTCCGACACTTGAACAAAGTCATCTATTTACAATACTTTAGAATCCGACTTTAAACGATATCATCTATTTTCAAACCTTAAGAATCCGCAACTTGAACAAAGTCATCTATTTACAATGCTTTAGAATCCGATTTAAAACGATATCATCTATTTTCAAACCTTAAGAATCCGCAACTTGAACAAAGTCATCTATTTACAATGCTTTAGAATCCGACTTTAAACGATATCATCTATTTTCAAACCTTAAGAATCCGCAACTTGAACAAAGTCATCTATTTACAATGCTTTAGAATCCGACTTTAAACGATATAATCTATTTTCAAACTTTAAGAATCGGCAACTTGAACAAAGTCATCTACTTACAATGCTTTAGAATCCGATTTTAAACCATCTCATCTATTTTAAAACCTTAAGAATCCGCAACTGGAACAAAGTCATCTATTTACAATGCTTTAGAATCCGACTTTAAACGATATCATCTATTTGCAAACATTAAGTATCCGCAACTGAACAAAGTCATCTATTTACAATGCTTTAGAATCCGACTTTAAACGATATCATCTATTTTCAAACCTTAAGAATCCGCCACTTGAACAAAGTCATCTATTTACAATGCTTTAGAATCCGATTTACAACGATATCATCTATTTTCAAACCTTAAGAATCCGCAACTTGAACAAAGTCATCCATTTACAATGCTTTAAAATCCGACTTTAAACGATATCATCTATTTTCAAATCTTAATAATCCGCAACTTGAACAAAGTCATCTATTTACAATGCTTTAGAATCCGACTTAAAACGATATCATCTATTTTCAAACCTTAAGAATCCGCAACTTGAACAAAGTCATCTATTTACAATACTTTAGAATCCGACTTTAAACGATATCATCTATTTTCAAACCTTATGAATCCGCAACTTGAACAAAGTCATCTATTTCCAATGCTTTAGAATCCGACTTTAAACGATATCATCTATTTTCAAACCTTAAGAATCGGCAACTTGAACAAAGTCATCTATTTACAATGCTTTAGAATCCGACTTTAAACAACATTATCGATTTTCAAACCTTAAGAATCCGCAACTGTAATAAAGTCATCTACTTACAATGCTTTAGAATCGTACTTTAAACAATATAATCTATTTTCAAACCTTAAGAGTCCGCCACTTGAACTAAGTCATCTATTTACAATGCTTTAGAATCCGACTTTTAACGATAGCATCTATTTTCAAACCTTAAGAAACCGCAACTTGAACAAATTAATCTATTTACAATGCTTTAGAATTCGACTTTAAACGATATCATCTATTTTCAAACCTAAAGTATCGGCCACTTAACAAAGTCATCTATTTACAATGGTTTGGAATCCGATCTTAAACGATATCATCTATTTTCAAACCTTAAGAATGTGCAACTAGTACACAGTCATCTATTTACAATGCTTTAGAATCCGACTTTAAACGATATCATCTATTTTCAAACCTTAAGAATCCGCAACTTGAACAAAGTCATCTATTTACAATGCTTTAGAATCCGACTTTAAACGATATCATCTATTTTCAAACCTTAAGAATGCGCAACTTGAACACAGTTATCTATTTACAATGCTTTAGAATCCGACTTTAAACGATATCATCTATTTTCAAACCTTAAGAATCCGCAACTTGAACAAAGTCATCTATTTACAATACTTTAGAATCCGACTTTAACCGATATCATCTATTTTAAAACCTTAAGAATCCGCAACTTGAACAAAGTCATCTATTTACAATGCTTTAGAATGCGACTTTAAACGATATCGTCTATTTTCAAACCTTAAGAATCCGCAACTTGAACAAAGTCATCTATTTACAATGCTTTAGAATCCGACTTTAAACGATATAATCTATTTTCAAACTATCAGAGTCCGCAACTTAGACAAAGTCATTTATTTACAATGCTTTAGAAACCGACTTTAACCGATATCATCTATTTTCAATCCTTAAGAATCGGCAACTTGAACAAAGTCATCTATTCACAATGCTTTAGAATCCGACTTTAAACGATATCATCTATTTTCAAAGCTTAAGAATCGGCAACTTGAACAAAGTCATCTATTTACAATGCTTTAGAATCGAACTTTCAACGATATCATCTATTTTCAAACCTTAAGAATCGGCAACTTGAAAAAAGTCATCTATTTAGAGTGCTTTAGAATCTGACTTTAAACGATATAATCTTTTTTCAAAGCTTGAGAATCGGCGACTTGAACAAGTCATCTATTTACAATGCTTTAGAATCCGACTTTAAAAGATATCATCTATTTTAAAACCTTAAGAATCGGCAACTTGAACAAAGTCATCTATTTACAATGCTTTGGAATCCGACTTTAAACAATATCATCTATTTTCAAAGCTTAAGAATCGGCAACTTGAACAAAGTCATCTATTTACAATGCTTTAGTATCCGACATTAAACGATATCATCTATTTTCAAACCTAAACAATCCGCAACTTGAACAAAGTCATCTATTTACAATGCTTTGGAATCCGACTTTAAGCGATATAATCTATGTTCAAACCTAAAAAATCCGCCACTTGAACAAAGTCATCTATTTACACAGCTTTATAATCCGACTTTAAATGATACCATCTATTTTCAAACCTTAAGAATCCGCAACTTGAACAAAGTCATCTATTTACAATGCTTTGGAATCCGACTTTAAACGATATCATCTATTTTCAAACCTTAAGAATCCGCAACTTGAACAAAGTCACCTATTTACAATGCTTTAGTATCCGACATTAAACGATATCATCTATTTTTAAACCTTAAGAATCAGCAACTTGAACAAAGTCATCTATTTACAATGCTTTAGAATCCGACTTTAAAACGATATCATCTATTTTCAAACCTTAAGAATCCGACACTTGAACAAAGTCATCTATTTACAATACTTTAGAATCCGACTTTAAACGATATCATCTATTTTCAAAGATTAAGAATCCGGAACTTGAACAAAGTCATCAATTTACAATGCTTTAGAATCCGACTTTAAACGATATCATCTATTTTAAAACCTTAAGAATCCGCAACTTGAACAATGTCATCTATTTACAATGCTTTTACACCCGACTTTAAACGATATCATCTATTTTTAAACCTTAAGAATCTGCAACTTGAACAAAGTCATCTATTTACAATGCTTTAGAATCCGACTTTAAACGATATCATCTATTTTCAAACCTTAAGAATCCGCAACTTGAACAAAGTCATCTATTTACAATACTTTAGAATCCGACTTTAAACGATATCATCTATTTTCAAATCTTAAGAATCCGCAACTTGAACAAAGTCATCTATTTACAATGATTTAGAATGCGACTTTAAACAATATCATCTATTTTCAAACCTTAAGAATCCGCAACTTGAACAAAGTCATCTATTTACAATGCTTTAGAATCCGACTTTAACCGATATCATCTATTTTCAATCCTTAAGAATCGGCAACTTGAACAAAGTCATCTATTTACAATGCTTTAGAATCCGACTTTAAACGATATCATCTATTTTCAAAGCTTAAGAATCGGCAACTTGAACAAAGTCATCTATTTACAATGCTTGCGAATCGAACTTTAAACGATATAATCTATTTTTCAAACCTTAAGAATCGGCAACTTGAACAAAGTCATCCATTTACAGTGCTTTAGAATCCGACTTTAAACGATATAATCTATTTTCAAAGCTTGAGAATCGGCGACTTGAACAAGTCATCTATTTACAATGCTTTAGAATCCGACTTTAAACGATATCATCTATTTTAAAACCTTAAGAATCGGCAACTTGAACAAAGTAATCTATTTACAATGCTTCGGAATCCGACTTTAAACGATATCATCTATTTTCAAAGCTTAAGAATCGGAAACTTGAACAAAGTCATCTATTTACAATGCTTTGGAATCAGACTTCAAGCGATATAATCTATGTTCAAACCTAAAAAATCCGCAACTTGAACAAAGTCATCTATTTACACAGCTTTATAATCCGACTTTAAATGATATCATCTATTTTCAAACCTTAAGAATCCGCAACTTGAACAAAGTCATCTATTTACAATGCTTTGGAATCTGACTTTAAACGATATCATCTATTTTCAAAGCTTAAGAATCGGCAACTTGAACAAAGTCACCTATTTACAATGCTTTAGAATCCGACTTTGAACGATATCATCGTCTGACACTTGAACAAAGTCATCTACTTACAATACTTTAGAATCCGACTTTAAATGATATCATCTATTTTCAAACCTTAAGAATCCGCAACTTAAACAAAATCATTTATTTACAATGCTTTAGAATCCGATTTTAAACGATATCATCTATTTTCAAACCTTAAGAATCCGCAACTTGAACAAAGTCATCTATTTACAATGCTTTAGAATCCGACTTTAAACGATATCATCTATTTTCAAACCTTAAGAATCCGCAACTTGAACAAAGTCATCTATTTACAATGCTTTAGAATCCGACTTTAAACGATATCATCTATTTTCAAACCTTAAGAATCCGCAACTTGAACAAAGTCATCTATTTACAATGCTTTAGAATCCGACTTTAAACGATATCATCAATTTTCAAACCTTAAGAATCCGAAACTTGAACAAAGTCATCTATTTACAATACTTTAGAATCCGACTTTAACCGATATCATGTATTTTCAAACCTTAAAAATCCGCAACTTGAACAAAGTCATCTATTTACAATGCTTTAGAATGCGACTTTTAACGATATCATCTATTTTCAAACCGGAAGAATCCGCAACTTGAACAAAGTCATCTATTTACAATGCTTTAGAATCCGACTTTAAACGATATAATCTATTTTCAAACTATCAGAGTCCGCAACTTGAACAAAGTCATTTATTTACAATGCTTTAGAAACCGACTTTAACGGATATCATCTATTTTCAATCCTTAAGAATCGGCAACTTGAACAAAGTCATCTATTTACAATGCTTTAGAATCCGACTTTAAACGATATCATCTATTTTCAAAGCTTAAGAATCGGCAACTTGAACAAAGTCATCTATTTACAATGCTTTAGAATCGAACTTTAAACGATATCATCTATTTTCAAACCTTAAGAATCGGCAACTTGAACAAAGTCATCTATTTAGAGTGCTTTAGAATCCGACTTTAAACGACATAATCTTTTTTCAAAGCTTGAGAATCGGCGACTTGAACAAGTCATCTATTTACAGTGCTTTAGAATCCGACTTTAAAAGATATCATCTATTTTAAAACCTTAAGAATCGGCCACTTGAACAATCCTTAAGAATCCGGAACTTGATCAAAGTCATCAATTTACAATGCTTGAGAATCCGACTTTAAACGATATCATCTATTTTAAAACCTTAAGAATCCGCAACTTGAACAATGTCATCTATTTACAATGCTTTAAAATCCGAGTTTAAACGATATCATCTATTTTTAAACCTTAAGAATCTGCAACTTGAACAAAGTCATCTATTTACAATGCTTTAGAATCCGACTTTAAACGATATCATCTATTTTCAAACCTTAAGAATCCGCAACTTGAACAAAGTCATCTATTTACAATACTTTAGAATCCGACTTTAAACGATATAATCTATTTTCAAATCTTAAGAATCCGCAACTTGAACAAAGTCATCTACTTACAATGCTTTAGAATCCGACTTTAAACCATCTCATGTATTTTCAAACTTTAAGAATCCGCAACTGGAACAAAGTCATCTATTTACAATGCTTTAGAATCCGACTTTAAACGATATCATCTATTTTCAAACATTAAGTATCCGACACTGAACAAAGTCATCTATTTACAATGCTTTAGAATCCGACTTTAAACGATATCATCTATTTTAAAACATCAAGAATCCGCAACTTGAACAAAGTCATCTATTTACAATGCTTTAGAATCCGACTTTAAACAATATCATCGATTTTCAAACATATAGAATCCGCAACTTGAACAAAGTCATCTATTAACAATGCTTAAGAATTCAACTTTAAACGATATAATCTATTTTCAAACATTAAGAATCCGCAACTTAAACAAATTCATCTATTTACAATGCTTTAGAATCCGACTTAAAACGATATCATCTATTTTCAAACATTGAGAATCCGCAACTTAAACAAAGTCATCTATTTACAAGGCTTTAGTATCCGACATTAAACGATATCCCTTACTTTTAAACCTAAACAACTCGCAACTTGAACAAAGTCATCTATTTACAATGCTTTAGAATCCGACTTTAAACGATATCATCTATTTTCAATCCTTAAAAATCCGCAACTTGAACAAAGTCATCTATTTACAATGCTTTAGAATCGAACTTTAAACGATATCATCTATTTTCAAACCTTAAGAATCCGAAACTTGAACAAAGTCATCTATTTACAATGCTTTAGAATCCGACTTTAACCGATATCATCTATTTTCAAACCTTATGAATCCGCAACTTGAACAATTTCATCTATTTACAATGCTTTAGAATCCGACTTTAAACGATATCATCTATTTTCAAACCTTAAGAATCCTCAACTTGAACAAAGTCATCTATTTACAATGCGTTAGAATCCGATTTTAAACGATATCATCTATTTTCAAACCTTAAGACACCGCAACTTGAACAAAGTCATCTATTTACAATGCTTTAGAATCCGACTTTAAACGATATCATCTATTTTCAAACCTTAAGAATCCGCCACTTGAACAATGTCATCTATTTACAATGCTTTAGAATCGGACTTGAAACGATATCATCTATTTTCAAACATTCAGAAACCATACCTTGAACAAAGTCATCTATTTACAATGCTTTAGAATCCGACATTAAACGATATCATCTATTTTAAAACCTAAAGAATCCGCAACTTGAACACAGTCATCTTTTACAATGCTTTAGAATCCGACTTTAAACGATATCATGTATTTTCAAACCTTAAGAATCCGCAACTTGAACAAACTCATCTATTAACAATGCTTTAGAATCTGACTTTAAAAAATATCATCTATTTTCAAACCTTAAGAATCAGCAACTTGAACAAAGTTATCTATTTACAATACTTTAGAAGTCGACTGTAAACATTATTATCTATTTTCAAACTTTAAGAATCCGCCACTGTAATAAAGTCATCTACTTACAATGCTTTAGAATCGTACTTTAAACAATATCATCTGTTTTAGTCCGCCAGTTGAACAAAGTCATCTATTTACAATGCTTTAGAATCCGACTTTAAAAGATATCATCTATTTTCAAACCTTAAGAATCCGCCACTTGAACAAAGTCATCTATTTACAATGCTTTAGAATCCGATTTTAAACGATATCATCTATTTTAAAACCTTAAGAATCCGTAACTTGAAAAAAGTCATCCATTTACAATGCTGTAGAATCCGACTTTAAACGATATCATCTATTTTCAAACCTTAATAATTCGCCACTTGAACACAGTCATCTATTTACAATGCTTTAGAATCCGACATTAAACGATATCATCTATTTTCAAACCTTAAGAATCCGCAACTTGAACAAAGTCATCTATTTACAATGCTTTCGAATCCGACTTTAAACAACATTATCGATTTTCAAACCTTAGGAATCCGCAACTGTAATAAAGTCATCTACTTACAATGCTTTAGAATCGTACTTTAAACAATATAATCTATTTTCAAACCTTAAGAGTCCGCCACTTGAACTAAGTCATCTATTTACAATGCTTTAGAATCCGACTTTAAACGATATCATCTATTTTCAAACCTTAAGAAACCGCAACTTGAACAAGGTCATCTATTTACAATGCTTTAGAATTCGACTTTAAACGATATCATCTATTTTCAAACCTAAAGTATCGGCCCCTTTACAAAGTCATCTATTTACAATGGTTTGGAATCCGATCTTAAACGATATCATCTATTTTCAAACCTTAAGAATGTGACCCTAGTACACAGTCATCTATTTACAATGCTTTAGAAACCGACTTTAACCGATATCATTTATTTTCAATCCTTAAGAATCGGCAACTTGAACAAAGTCATCTATTTACAATGCTTTAGAATCGAACTTTCAACGATATCATCTATTTTCAAACCTTAAGAATCAGCCACTTAAACAAAGACATCTATTTAGAGTGCTTTAGAATCCGACTTTAAACGATATAATCTTTTTTCAAACCTTAAGAATCGGCGACTTGAACAAGTCATCTATTTACAATGCTTTAGAATCCGACTTTAAAAGATATCATCTATTTTAAAACCTTAAGAATCGGCAACTTGAACAAAGTCATCTATTTACAATACTTTGGAATCCGACTTTAAACAATATCATCTATTTTCAAACCTAAACAATCCGCAACTTGAACAAAGTCATCTATTTACAATGCTTTGGAATCCGACTTTAAGCGATATAATCTATGTTCAAACCTAAAAAATCCGCAACTTGAACAAAGTCATCTATTTACACAGCTTTATATTCCGACTTTAAATGATATCATCTATTTTCAAACCTTAAGAATCGGCAACTTGAACAAAGTAATCTATTTACAATGCTTCGGAATCCGACTTTAAACGATATCATCTATTTTCAAACCTAAAAAATCCGCAACTTGAACAAAGTCATCTATTTACACAGCTTTATAATCCGACTTTAAATGATATCATCTATTTTCAAAACTTAAGAATCCGCAACTTGAACAAAGTCATCTATTTACAATGCTTTGGAATCCAATTTTAAACGATATCATCTATTTTCAAACCTTAAGAATCCGCAACTTGAACAAAGTCACCTATTTACAATGCTTTAGTATCCGACATTAAACGATATCATCTATTTTCAAACCTTAAGAATCAGCAACTTGAACAAAGTCATCTATTTACAATGCTTTAGAATCCGACTTTAACCGATATCATCTATTTTCAAACCTTAAGAATCCGACACTTGAACAAAGTCATCTATTTACAATACTTTAGAATCCGACTTTAAACGATATCATCTATTTTCAAACCTTAAGAATCGGCAACTTGAACAAAGTCATCTATTTACAATGCTTTAGTATCCGACTTTAAACAACATTATCGATTTTCAAACCTTAAGAATCCGCAACTTGTTCAAGTTCCGACTTTAAACGATATCATCTATTTTCAAAGCTTAAGAATCGGCAACTTGAACAAAGTCATCTATTTACAATGCTTTAGAATCGAACTTTAAACGATATAATCTATTTTTCAAACTTTAAGAATCGGCAACTTGAACAAAGTCATCTATTTACAGTGCTTTAGAATCCGACTTTAAACGATATAATCTATTTTCAAAGCTTGAGAATCGGCGACTTGAACAAGTCATCTATTTACAATGCTTTAGAATCCGACTTTAACCGATATCATCTATTTTAAAACCTTAAGAATCGGCAACTTGAACAAAGTCATCTATTTACAATACTTTGGAATCCGACTTTAAACAATATCATCTATTTTCAAACCTAAACAATCCGCAACTTGAACAAAGTCATCTATTTACAATGCTTTGGAATCCGACTTTAAGCGATATAATCTATGTTCAAACCTAAAAAATCCGCAACTTGAACAAAGTCATCTATTTACACAGCTTTATATTCCGACTTTAAATGATATCATCTATTTTCAAACCTTAAGAATCGGCAACTTGAACAAAGTAATCTATTTACAATGCTTCGGAATCCGACTTTAAACGATATCATCTATTTTCAAACCTAAAAAATCCGCAACTTGAACAAAGTCATCTATTTACACAGCTTTATAATCCGACTTTAAATGATATCATCTATTTTCAAAACTTAAGAATCCGCAACTTGAACAAAGTCATCTATTTACAATGCTTTGGAATCCAATTTTAAACGATATCATCTATTTTCAAACCTTAAGAATCCGCAACTTGAACAAAGTCACCTATTTACAATGCTTTAGTATCCGACATTAAACGATATCATCTATTTTCAAACCTTAAGAATCAGCAACTTGAACAAAGTCATCTATTTACAATGCTTTAGAATCCGACTTTAACCGATATCATCTATTTTCAAACCTTAAGAATCCGACACTTGAACAAAGTCATCTATTTACAATACTTTAGAATCCGACTTTAAACGATATCATCTATTTTCAAACCTTAAGAATCGGCAACTTGAACAAAGTCATCTATTTACAATGCTTTAGTATCCGACTTTAAACAACATTATCGATTTTCAAACCTTAAGAATCCGCAACTTGTTCAAGTTCCGACTTTAAACGATATCATCTATTTTCAAAGCTTAAGAATCGGCAACTTGAACAAAGTCATCTATTTACAATGCTTTAGAATCGAACTTTAAACGATATAATCTATTTTTCAAACCTTAAGAATCGGCAACTTGAACAAAGTCATCTATTTACAGTGCTTTAGAATCCGACTTTAAACGATATAATCTATTTTCAAAGCTTGAGAATCGGCGACTTGAACAAGTCATCTATTTACAATGCTTTAGAATCCGACTTTAACCGATATCATCTATTTTAAAACCTTAAGAATCGGCAACTTGAACAAAGTAATCTATTTACAATGCTTCGGAATCCGACTTTAAACGATATCATCTATTTTCAATACTTAAGAATCGGAAACTTGAACAAAGTCATCTATTTACAATGCTTTAGTATCCGACTTCAAGCGATATAATCTATGTTCAAACCTAAAAAATCCGCAACTTGAACAAAGTCATCTATTTACACAGCTTTATAATCCGACTTTAAATGATATCATCTATTTTCAAACCTTAAGAATCCGCAACTTGAACAAAGTCCTCTATTTACAATGCTTTGGAATCTGACTTTAAATGATATCATCTATTTTCAAACCATAAGAATCCGCAACTTGAACAAAGTCATCTATTTACAATGCTTTGGAACCCGACTTTAAACGATATCATCTATTTTCAAACCTTAAGAATCCGCAACTTGAACAAAGTCACCTATTTACAATGCTTTAGTATCCGACATTAAACGATATCATCTATTTTCAAACCTTAAGAATCAGCAACTTGAACAAAGTCATCTATTTACAATGCTTTAGAATCCGACTTTAAACGATATCATCTATTTTCAAACCTTAAGAATCCGACACTTGAACAAAGTCATCTATTTACAATACTTTAGAATCCGACTTTAAACGATATCATCTATTTTCAAACCTTAAGAATCCGCAACTTGAACAAAGTCATCTATTTACAATGCTTTAAATCCGACTTTAAACGATATCATCTATTTTTAAACTTTAAGAATCTGCAACTTGAACAAAGTCATCTATTTACAATGCTTTAGAATCCGACTTTAAACGATGTCATCTATTTTCAAACCTTAAGAATCCGCAACTTGAACAAAGTCATCTATTTACAATACTTTAGAATCCGACTTTAAACGATATCATCTATTTTCAAACCTTTAGAATCCGCAACTTGAACAAAATCATCTATTTACAATCCTTTAGAATCCGACTTTGAACGATATCATCTATTTTCAAACCTTAAGAATCCGCAACTTGAACAAAGTCATCTATTTACAATGCTTTAGAATTCGACTTTAAACAATATCATCTATTTTCCAGCCTTAAGAATCCGCAACTGTAATTAAGTAATCTACTTACAATGCTTTAGAATCGTACTTTAAACAATATCATCAATTTTCAAACCTTAAGAGTCCGCCACTTGAACAAAGTAATCTATTTACAATGCTTTAGAATCCGACTTTAAACGATATCATCTATTTTCAAACCTTAAGAATCCGCATCTTAAACAAAGTCATCTATTTACAATGCTTTAGAATCCGACTTTAAACGATATCATCTATTTTCAAACAAAAAGAATCCGCCACTTGAACAAAGTCATCTATTTACTATGCTGTAGAATCCGACTTTAAACTATATCATCTAGTTTCAAAACTTTAATAATCTGCCACTTAACAAAGTCATCTATTTTCAATGGTTTGGAATCCGATCTTAAACGATATCATCTATTTGCAAACCTTAAGAATCCGCAACTTGAACAAAGTCATCTATTTACAATGCTTTAGAATGCGACTTTAAACGATATCATCTATTTTCAAACCTTAAGAATCCGCAACTTGAACAAAGTCATCTATTTACAATGCTTTAGAATCCGACTTTAAACGATATCATCTATTTTCAAACCTGAAGAATCCGACACTTGAACAAAGTAATCTATTTACAATACTTTAGAATCCGACTTTAAACGATATCATCTATTTTCAAACCTTAAGAATCGGCAACTTGAACAAAGTCATCTATTTACAATGCTTTTGAATCTGACTTTAAACGATATCATCTTTTTTTAAACCTTAAGAATCCGCAACTTGAACAAAGTCATCTATTTACAATGCTTTAGAATCCGACTTTAAACGATATAATCTATTTTGAAACCTTAAGAATCCGCAACTTGAACAAAGTCATCTATTTACAATGCTTTAGAATCCGACGTTAAACGATATCATCTATTTTCAAACCTTAAGACTCCGTACCTTGAACAAAGTCATCTATTTACAATACTTTTGAATCCGACTTTAAACGATATCATCTATTTTCAAACCTTAAGAATCCGCAACTTGAACAAAGTCATCTATTTACAATGCTTTAGAATCCGACTTTAAACGATATCATCTTTTTTCAAACCTTAAGAATCCGCAACTTGAACAAAGTCATCTATTTACAATGCTTTAGATTGCGACTTTAAACGATATAATCTATTTTCAAACCTTAAGAATCCGCAACTTGAACAAAGTCATCTATTTACAATGCTTTAGAATCCGACTTTAAACGATATCATCTATTTTCAAACATTCAGAGTCCGCAACTTGAACAAAGTCATTTATTTACAATGCTTTAGAATCCGACTTTAACCGATATCATCTATTTTCAATCCTTAAGAATCGGCAACTTGAACAAAGTCATCTATTTACAATGATTTAGAATCCGACTTTAAACGATATCATCTATTTTCAAAGCTTAAGAATCGGCAACTTGAACAAAGTCATCTATTTACAATGCTTTAGAATCGAACTTGAAACGATATCATCTATTTTCCTCTCCTTAAGAATCGGCAACTTGAACAAAGTCATCTATATACAGTGCTTTAGAATCCGACTTTAAACGATATAATCTATTTTCAAAGCTTAAGAATCGGCGACTTGAACAAGTCATCTATTTACAATGCTTTAGAATCCGACTTTAACCGATATCATCTATTTTAAAACCTTAAGAATCGGCAACTTGAACAAAGTCATCTATTTACAATGCTTTGGAATCCGACTTTAAACGATATCATCTATTTTCAAAGCTTAAGAATCGGCAACTTGAACAAAGTCATCTATTTACAATGCTTTAGTATCCGACATTAAACGATATCATCTATTTTCAAACCTAAAAAATCCGCAACTTGAACCAAGTCATCTATTTACAATGCTTTAGAATCCGACTTTAAACGATATCATCTATTTTCAAACCTTAAGAATCCTACACTTGAACAAAGTCATCTATATACAATACTTTAGAATCCGACTTTAAACGATATCATCTATTTTCAAACCTTAAGAATCCGCATTTTGAACTAGGTCATCTATTTACAATGCTTTAAAATCCGACTTTAAACGATATCATCTATTTTAAAACCTTAAGAATCTGCAACTTGAACAAAGTCATCTATTTACAATGCTTTAGAATCCGACTTTAAACGATATCATCTATTTTCAAACCTTTAGAATCCGCAACTTGAACAATATCATCTATTTACAATACTTTAGAATCCGACTTTAAACGATATCATCTATTTTCAAACCTTAAGAATCCGCAACTGTAACAAAATCATCTATTTACAATGCTTTAGAATCCGACTTAAAACGATATCATCTATTTTTAAACCTTAAGAATCCGCAACTTGAACAAAGCTATCTATTTACAATGCTTTAGAAAGCGACTTTGAACAATATCATCTATTTTCATGCCTTAAGAATCCGCAACTGTAATAAAGTTATCTACTTACAATGCTTTAGAATCGTACTTTAAACAATATCATCTATTTTCAAACCTTAAGAGTCCGCCACTTGAACAAACTAATCTATTTACAATGCTTTAGAATCCGACTTTAAACGATATCATCTATGTTCAAACATTCAGAAACCGCAACTTGAACAAAGTCATCTATTTACAATGCTTTAGAATCCGACTTTAAACTATGTCATCTATTTTCAAACATCAAGAATCCGCAACTTGAACAAAGTTATTATTTAAAATGCTTTGGAATCCGAATTTAAGCGATATAATCTATGTTCAAACCTAAAAAATCCGCAACTTGAACAAAGTCATCTATTTACACAGCTTTATAATCCGACTTTAAATAATATCATCTATTTTCAAACCTTAAGAATCCGCAACTTGAACAAAGTCATCTATTTACAATGCTTTGGAATCCGACTTTAAACGATATCATCTATTTTCAAAGCTTAAGAATCGGCAACTTGAACAAAGTCACCTATTTACAATGCTTTAGTATCCGACTTTAAACGATATCATCTATTTTCAAACCTTAAGAATCCTACACTTGAACAAAGTCATCTATTTACAATACTTTAGAATCCGACTTTAAACGATATCATCTATTTTCAAACCTTAAGAATCTGCAACTTGAACAAAGTCATCTATTTACAATGCTTTAGAATCCGACTTTAAACGATATCATCTATTTTCAAACCTTAAGAATCCGCAACTTGAACAATGTCATCTATTTACAATGCTTTAGAATGCGACTTTCAACATTATCATATATTTTAAAACCTAAAGAATCCGCAACTGTAATAAAGTAATCTACTTACAATGCTTTAGAATCGTACTTAAAACAATATCATCTATTTATGTCCGCCACTTGAACAAAGTCATCTATTTACAATGCTTTAGAATGCGACTTGAAACTATATCATCTATTTTCAAACATTCAGAAACCGCAACTTGAACAAAGTCATCTATTTACAATGCTTTAGAATCCGACGTTAACCGATATCATCTATTTTCAAACCTAAAGAATCCGCAACTCGAACACAGTCATCTATTTACAATGCTTTAGAATCCGACTTTAAACGATATCATGTATTTTCAAACCTTAAGAATCCGCAACTTGAACAAAGTAATATATTTACAATACATTAGAATGCGACTGTAAGCATTATGATCTATTTTCAAACTTTAAGAATCCGCAACTGTAATAAAGTCATCAACTTACAATGCTTTAGAATCGTACTTTAAACAGTATCATCTGTTTTAGTCCGCCAGTTGAACAAAGTCATCTATTTACAATGCTTTAGAATCCGACTTTAAACCTTATCATCTATTTTCAAACCTTAAGAATCCGCAACTTGAACAAAGTCATCTATTTACAATGCGTTAGAACCGGGTTTTTCCGATATCATCTATTTTACAACCTTAAGAATCCGCAACTTGAACAAAGTCATCTATTTACTATGCTTTAGAATCCGACTTTAAACGATATCATCTATTTTAAAACCTTAAGAATCCGCAACTTGAACAAAGTCATCTATTTACAATGCTTTAGTATCCGACTTTAAACGATATCATCTATTTTAAAACCTTGAGAAACATCAACTTGAACAAAGTCATCTATTTACAATGCTTTAGAATTCGACTTGAAACAATATCATCTATGTTCAAACGCTAGGAGTCCGCAACTTGAACAAAGTCATCTATTTACAATGCTTTAGAATCCGAATTTTAACGATATCATATATTTTCAAATCTTAAGAATCCGCAACTTGAACAAAATAATCTTTTTACAATGATTTAGAATCCGACTTTAAACGATATAATCTATTTTCAAACCTTAAGAATCCGCAACTAGAACAAAGTCATCTATTTACAATGCTTTAGAATGCGACTTTAAACAATATCATCTATTTTAAAACCTTAAGAATCCGCAACTTGAACAAAGTCATCTATTTACAATGCTTTAGAATCCGACTTTAAACGATATCATCTATTTTCAAACTATCAGAGTCCGCAACTTGAACAAAGTCATTTATTTACAATGCTTTAGAACGAGACTTTAACCGACATCATCTATTTTCAATCCTTAAGAATCGGCAACTTGAACAAAGTCATCTATTTACAATGCTTTAGAATCCGACTTTAAACGATATCATCTATTTTCAAAGCTTAAGAATCGGAAACTTGAACAAAGTCATCTATTTACAATGCTTTAGAATCGAACTTTAAACGATATCATCTATTTTCCCCCCCTTAAGAATCGGCAACTTGAACAAAGTCATCTATTTACAGTGCTTTAGAATCCGACTTTAAACGATATAATCTATTTTCAAAGCTTGAGAATCGGCGACTTGAACAAGTCATCTATTCACAATGCTTTAGAATCCGACTTGCACCGATATCATCTATTTTAAAACCTTAAGAATCGGCAACTTGAACAAAGTAATCTATTTACAATGCTTTGGAATCCGACTTTACACGATATCATCTATTTTCAAAGCTTAAGAATCGGCAACTTGAACAAAGTCATCTATTTACAATCCTTTAGTATCCGACATTACACGATATACTCTATTTTCAAACCTAAAAAATCCGCAACTTGAACAAAGTCATCTATTTACACAGCTTTATAATCCGACTTTAAATGATATCATCTATTTTCAAACCTTAAGAATCCGCAACTTGAACAAAGTCATCTATTTACAATGCTTTGGAATCTGACTTTAAACAATATCATCTATTTTAAAACCTTAAGAATCCGCAACTTGAACAAAGTCATCTATTTACAATACATTAGAATGCGACTGTAAACATTATGATCTATTTTCAAACTTTAAGAATCCGCAACTCTAATAAAGTCATCTACTTACAATGCTTTAGAAGCGTACTTTAAACAATATCATCTGTTTAATCCGCCAGTTGAACAAAGTCATCTATTTAACATGCTTTAGAATCCGACTTTAAACCTTATCATCTATTTTCAAACATTAAGAATCCGCAACTTGAACAAAGTCATCTATTTACAATGCGTTAGAACCGGCTTTTACCGATATCATCTATTTTACAACCTTAAGAATCCGCAACTTGAACAAAGTCATCTATTTACTATGCTTTAGAATCCGACTTTAAACGATATCATCTATTTTAAAACTTTAAGAATCGGCAACTTGAACAAAGTCATCTATTTACAATGATTTAGTATCCGACTTAAACCGATATCATTTATTTTAAAACCTTGAGAAACATCAACTTGAACAAAGTCATCTATTTACAATGCTTTAGAATCCGACTTGAAACAATATCATCTATGTTCAAACGCTAGGAGTCCGCAACTTGAACAAAGTCATCTATTTACAATGCTTTAGAATCCGAATTTTAACGATATCATATATTTTCAAATCTTAAGAATTCGCAACTTGAACAAAGTCATCTTTTTACAATGATTTAGAATCCGACTTTAAACCATATAATCTATTTTCAAACCTTAAGAATCCGCAACTAGAACAGAGTCATCTATTTACAATGCTTTAGAATGCGACTTTAAACAATATCATCTATTTTCAAACCTTAAGAATCCGCAACTTGAACAAAGTCATCTATTTACAATGCTTTAGAATCCGATTAAAACGATATCATCTATTTTCAAACTATCAGAGTCCGCAACTTGAACAAAGTAATTTATTTACAATGCTTTAGAACGAGACTTTAACCGATATCATCTATTTTCAACTCTTAAGAATCGGCAACTTGAACAAAGTCATCTATTTACAATGCTTTAGAATCGAACTTTAAACGATATCATCTATTTTCCCCCCCTTAAAAATCGGCAACTTGAACAAAGTCATCTATTTACAGTGCTTTAGAATCCGACTTTAAACGATATCATCTATTTTCAAAGCTTGAGAATCGGCGACTTTAACAAGTCATCTATTTACAATGCTTTAGAATCCGACTTTAACCGATATCATCTATTTTAAAACCTTAAGAATCGGCAACTTGAACAAAGTAATCTATTTACAATGCTTTGGAATCCGACTTTAAACGATATCATCTATTTTCAAAGCTTAAGAATCGGCAACTTGAACAAAGTCATCTATTTACAATGCTTTAGTATCCGACATTAAACGATATCATTTATTTTCAAACCTTAAGAATCCGCAACTTGAACAAAGTCATCTATTTACAATGCTTTGGAATCCGACTTCAAGCGATATAATCTATGTTCAAACCTAAAAATTCCGCAACTTGAACAAAGTCATCTATTTACACAGCTTTATAATCCGACTTTAAATGATATCATCTATTTTCAAACCTTAAGAATCCGCAACTTGAACAAAGTCATCTATTTACAATGCTTTGGAATCTGACTTTAAACGATATCATCTATTTTCAAACCTTAAGAATCCGCAACTTGAACAAAGTCATCTATTTACAATGCTTTAGAATCCGACTTTAAACGATATCATCTATCTTCAAACCTTAAGAATCCGCAACTTGAACTAAGTCATCTATTTACAATGCATTAAAATCCGACTTTAAACGATATCATCTATTTTCAAACCTCAAGAATCTGCAACTTGAACAAAGTCATCTATTTACAATGCTTTAGAATCCGACTTTAAACGATATCATCTATTTTCAAACCTTAAGAATACGCAACTTGAACAAAGTCATCTATTTACAATACTTTAGAATCCGACTTCAAACGATATCATCTATTTTCAAACCTTTAGAATCCGCAACTTGAACAAAGTCATCTATTTACAATGCTTTAGAATCCGACTTTAAACGATATCATCTATTTTCAAACCTTAAGAATCCTACACTTGAACAATGTCATCTATTTACAATGCTTTAGAATGCGACTTTCAACATTATCATCTATTTTCAAACCTAAAGAATCCGCAACTGTAATAAAGTCATCTACTTACAATGCTTTAGAATCGTACTTTAAACAATATCATCTATTTTAGTCCGCCACTTGAACAAAGTCATCTATTTACAATGCTTTAGAATCCGACTTGAAACTATATCATCTATGTTCAAACATTCAGAAACCGCAACTTGAACAAAGTCATCTATTTACAATGCTTTAGAATCCGACGTTAACCGATATCATCTATTTTCAAACCTAAAGAATCCGCAACTTGAACACAGTCATCTATTTACAATGCTTTAGAATCCGACTTTAAACGATATCATGTATTTTCAAACGTTAAGAATCCGCAACTTGAACAAAGTCATCTATTTACAATGCATTAGAATCTGACTTTAAACAATATCATCTATTTTCAAACCTTAAGAATCTGCAACTTGAACAAAGTCATCTATTAACAATGCTTTAGAATCTGACTTTAAACAATATCATCTATTTTCAAACATTAAGAATCCGCAACTTGAACAAAGTAATCTATTTACAATACATTAGAATGCGACTGTAAACATTATGATCTATTTTCAAACTTTAAGAATCCGCAACTGTAATAAAGTCATCTACTTACAATGCTTTAAAATCGTACTTTAAACAATATCATCTGTTTTAGTCCGCCAGTTGAACAAATTCATCTATTTACAATGCTTTAGAATCCGACTTTAAACCTTATCATCTATTTTCAAACATTAAGAATCCGCAACTTGAACAAAGTCATCTATTTACAATGCGTTAGAACCGGCTTTTACCGATATCATCTATTTTACAACCTTAAGAATCCGCAACTTGAACAAAGTCATCTATTTACTATGCTTTAGTATCCGACTTTAAACGATATCATCTATTTTAAAACCTTAAGAATCCGAAACTTGAACAAAGTCATCTATTTACAATGCTTTAGTATCCGACTTAAACCGATATCATCTATTTTAAAACCTTGAGAAACATCAACTTGAACAAAGTCATCTATTTACAATGCTTTAGAATTCGACTTGAAACAATATCATCTATGTTCAAACGCTAGGAGTCCGCAACTTGAACAAAGTCATCTATTTACAATGCTTTAGAATCCGAATTTTAACGATAGCATATATTTTCAAATCTTAAGAATCCGCAACTTGAACAAAATCATCTTTTTACAATTATTTAGAATCCGACTTTAAACGATATAATCTATTTTCAAACCTTAAGAATCCGCAACTAGAACAAAGTCATCTATTTACAATGCTTTAGAATGCGACTTTAAACAATATCATCTATTTTAAAACCTTAAGAATCCGCAACTTGAAAAAAGTCATCTATTTACAATGCTTTAGAATCCGACTTTAAACGATATCATCTATTTTCGAACTATCAGAGTCCGCAACTTGAACAAAGTCATTTATTTACAATGCTTTAGAACGAGACTTTAACCGATATCATCTATTTTCAATCCTTAAGAATCGGCAACTTGAACAAAGTCATCTATTTACAATGCTTTAGAATCCGACTTTAAACGATATCATCTATTTTCAAAGCTTAAGAATCGGCAACTTGAACAAAGTCATCTATTTACAATGCTTTAGAATCGAACTTTAAACGATATCATCTATTTTCCCCCCCTTAAGAATCGGCAACTTGAACAAAGTCATCTATTTACAGTGCTTTAGAATCTGATTTTAAACGATATAATCTATTTTCAAAGCTTGAGAATCGGCGACTTGAACAAGTCATCTATTTACAATGCTTTAGTATCCGACATTACACGATATCATCTATTTTCGAACCTAAAAAATCCGCAACTTGAACAAAGTCATCTATTTACACAGCTTTATAATCCGACTTTAAATGATATCGTCTATTTTCAAACCTTAAGAATCGGCAACTTGAACAAAGTCATCTATTTACAATGCTTTGGAATCTGACTTTAAACAATATCATCTATTTTCAAACCTTAAGAATCCGCAACTTGAACAAAGTTATCTATTTACAATACATTAGAATGCGACTGTAAACATTATGATCTATTTTCAAACTTTAAGAATCCGCAACTGTAATAAAGTCATCTACTTACAATGCTTTAGAAGCGTACTTTAAACAATATCATCTGTTTAATCCGCCAGTTGAACAAAGTCATCTATTTACAATGCTTTAGAATCCGACTTTAAACCTTATCATCTATTTTCAAACATTAAGAATCCGCAACTTGAACAAAGTCATCTATTTACAATGCGTTAGGACCGGCTTTCACCGATATCATCTATTTTACAACCTTAAGAATCCGCAACTTGAACAAAGTCATCTATTTACTATGCTTTAGAATCCGACTTTAAACGATATCATGTTTTTTAAAACTTTAAGAATCGGCAACTTGAACAAAGTCATCTATTTACAATGATTTAGTATCCGACTTAAACCGATATCATTTATTTTAAAACCTTGAGAAACATCAACTTGAACAAAGTCATCTATTTACAATGCTTTAGAATCCGACTTGAAACAATATCATCTATGTTAAAACGCTAGGAGTCCGCAACTTGAACAAAGTCATCTATTTACAATGCTTTAGAATCCGAATTTTAACGATATCATATATTTTCAAATCTTAAGAATCCGCAACTTGAACAAAGTCATCTTTTTACAATGATTTAGAATCCGACTTTAAACGATATAATCTATTTTCAAACCTTAAGAATCCGCAACTAGAACAAAGTCATCTATTTACAATGCTTTAGAATCCGACTTTAAACAATATCATCTATTTTCAAACCTTAAGAATCGGCGACTTTAACAAGTCATCTATTTACAATGCTTTAGAATCCGACTGTAACCGATATCATCTATTTTAAAACCTTAAGAATCGGCAACTTGAACAAAGTCATCTATTTACAATGCTTCGGAATCCGACTTCAAGCGATATAGTCTATGTTAAAACCTAAAAATTCCGCAACTTGAACAAAGTCATCTATTTACACAGCTTTATAATCCGACTTTAAATGATATCATCTATTTTCAAACCTTAAGAATCCGCAACTTGAACAAAGTCATCTATTTACAATGCTTTGGAATCTGACTTTATACGATATCATCTATTTTCAAACCTTAAGAATCCGCAACTTGAACAAAGTCATCTATTTACAATGCTTTAGAATCCGACTTTAAACGATATCATCTATCTTCAAACCTTAAGAATCCGCAACTTGAACTAAGTCATCTATTTACAATGCTTTAAAATCCGACAGCAAACAATATCATCTATTTTCAAACCTCAAGAATCTGCAACTTGAACAAAGTCATCTATTTACAATGCTTTAGAATCCGACTTTAAACGATATCATCTATTTTCAAACCTTAAGAATACGCAACTTGAACAAAGTCATCTATTTACAATACTTTAGAATCCGACTTTAAACGATATCATCTATTTTCAAACCTTTAGAATCCGCAACTTGAACAAAGTCATCGATTTACAATGCTTTAGAATCCGACTTTAAACGATATCATCTATTTTCAAACCTTAAGAATCGGCAACTTGAACAAAGTCATCTATTTACAATGCTTTAGAAAGCGACTTTAAACAATATCATCTATTTTCATGCCTTAAGAATCCGCAACTGTAATAAAGTCATCTACTTACAATGCTTTAGAATCGTACTTTAAACAATATCATCTATTTTCAAAGCTTTCGAATCGGCAACTTGAACAAAGTCACCTATTTACAATGCTTTAGTATCCGACATTAAACGATATCATCTATTTTCAAACCTTAAGAATCAGCAACTTGAACAAAGTCATCTATTTACAATGCTTTAGAACTCGACTTTAAACGATATCACCTTTTTTCAAACCTTAAGAATCCGACACTTAAACAAAGTCATCTATTTACAATACTTTAGAATCCGACTTTAAACGATATCATCTATTTTCAAACCTTAAGAATCCGCAACTTGAACAAAGTCATCAATTTACAATGCTTTAGAATCCGACTTTAAACGATATCATCTATTTTCAAACCTTAAGAATCCGCAACTTGAACAAAGTCATCTATTTACAATGCTTTTGAATCCGGCTTTAAACGATATCATCTATTTTAAAACCTTACGAATATGCAACTTGAACAAAGTCATCTATTTACAATGCTTTAGAATCCGACTGTAAACGATATCATCTATTTTCAAACCTTAGGAATCCGACACTTAGACAAAGTCATCTATTTACAATACTTTAGAATCCAACTTTAAACGATATCATCTATTTTCAAACCTTTAGAATCCGCAACTTGAACCAAATCATCTATTTACAATGCTTTAGAATCCGACTTTAAACGATATCATCTATTTTCAAACTTTAAGAATCCGCAACTTTAAGAAAGTCATCTATTTACAATGCTTTAGAATCTGACTTTAAACTATGTCATCTATTTAGAAACATCAAGAATCCGCAACTTGAACAAAGTCATCTATTTACAATGCTTTGGAATCCGACTTTAAGCGATATAATCTATGTTCAAACCGAAAAAATCCGCAACTTGAACAAAGTCATCTATTTACACAGCTTTATAATCCGACTTTTAATGATATCATCTATTTTCAAACCTTAAGAATCCGCAACTTGAACAAAGTCATCTATTTACAATGCTTTGGAATCCGACTTTTAACGATATCATCTATTTTCAAAGCTTAAGAATCGGCAACTTGAACAAAGTCACCTATTTACAATGCTTTAGTATCCGACATTAAACGATATCACTTATTTTCAAACTTTAAGAATCAGCAACTTGAACAAAGTCATCTATTTACAATGCTTTAGAATCCGACTTTAAACGATATCACCTTTTTTCAAACCTTAAGAATCCCACACTTGAACAAAGTCATCTATTTACAATACTTTAGAATCAGACTTTAAACGATATCATCTATTTTCAAACCTTAAGAATCCGAAACTTGAACAAAGTCATCAATTTACAATGCTTTAGAATCCGACTTTAAACGATATCATCTATTTTCAAACCTTAAGACTCCGCAACTTGAACAAAGTCATCTATTTACAATGCTTTAAAATCCGACTTTAAACGATATCATCTATTTTCAAACCTGAGAATCTGCAACTTGAACAAAGTCATCTATTTACAAGGCTTTAGAATCCGACTTTAAACGATATCATCTATTTTCAAACCTTAAGAATCCGCAACTTGAACAAAGTCATCTATTTACAATACTTTAGAATCCGACTTTAAATGATATCATCTATTTTACAACCTTTAGAATCCGCAACTTGAACAAAATCATCTATTTACAATGCTTTCGAATCCGACTTAAAACGATATCATCTATTTTCAAACCTTAAGAATTCGCAACTTGAACACAGTCATCTATTTACAATGCTTTAGAAAGCGACTTTGAACAATATCATCTACTTTCATGCCTTAAGAATCCGCAACTGTAATAAAGTTATCTACTTACAATGCTTTAGAATCGTACTTTAAACAATGTCATCTATTTTCAAACCTTAAGAGTCCGCCACTTGAACAAAGTAATCTATTTACAATGCTTTAGAATCCGACTTTAAACTATGTCATCTATTTTCAAACATCAAGAATCCGCAACGTGAACAAAGTCATCTATTTACAATACTTTAGAATCCGACTTTAAACGATATCATCTATTTTCAAACCTTAAGAATCCGCAACTTGAACAAAGTCATCAATTTACAATGCTTTAGAATCCGACTTTAAACGATATCATCTATCTTCAAACCTTAAGAAACCGCAACTTGAACAAAGTCATCTATTTACAATGCTTTAAAATTCGACTTTAAACGATATCATCTATTTTCAAACCTTAAGAATCTGCAACTGTAACAAAGTCATCTATTTACAATGCTTTAGAATCCGACTTTAAACGATATCATCTATTTTCAAACCTTTAGAATCCGCAACTTGAACAAAATCATCTATTTACAATGCTTTAGAATCCGACTTTAAACGATATCATCTATTTTCAAACCTTAAGAATCCGCAACTTGAACAAAGTCATCTATTTACAATGCTTTAGAATGCGACTTTAAACAATATCATCTATTTTCAAGCTTAAGAATCCGCAACTGTAATAAAGTCATCTACTTACAATGCTTTAGAATCGTACTTTAAACAATATCATCTATTTTCAAACCTTAAGAGTCCGCCACTTGAACAAAGTAATCTATTTACAATGCTTTAGAATCCGACTTTAAACGATATCATCTATTTTCAAACTTTAAGAATCCGCAACTTGAACAAAGTCATCTATTTACAATGCTTTAGAATCCGACTTTAAGCGATATCATCTATTTTCAAACCTAAAGAATCGGCCACTTGAACAAAGTTATCTATTTACAATGCTTTAGAATCCGACTTTAAACTATATGATCTATTTTCAAACCTTAAGAATCTGCAACTTAACAAAGTCATCTATTTACAATGGTTTGGAATCCGATCTTAAACGATGTCATCTATTTGCAAACCTTAAGAATCCGCAACTTGAACACAGTCATCTATTTACAATGCTTTAGAATCCGACTTTAAACGATATCATCTATTTTCAAACCTTAAGAATCCGCAACTTGAACAAAGTCATCTATTTACAATGCTTTAGAATCCGACTTAAAACGATATCATCTATTTTCAAACCTTAAGAATCCGACACTTGAACAAAGTCATCTATTTACAATGCTTTAGAATCCGACTTTAAACGATATCATCTATTTTCAAACCTTAAGAACTCGCAACTTAAACAAAGTCATCCATTTACAAGGCTTTAGAATCCGACTTTAAACGATATCATCTATTTTCAAACCTTACGAATCCGCAACTTGAACAAAGTCATCTATTTACAATGCTGTAGAATCCGATTTTAAACGATATCATCTATTTTCAAACCTTAAGAATCCGCAACTTGAACAAAGTCATCTATTTACAATGCTTTAGAATCCGACTTTAAACGATATAATCTATTTTTAAACCTTAAGAATCCGCAACTTGAACAAAGTCATCTATTTACAATGCTTTAGAATCCGACTTTAACCGATATCATCAATTTTTAAACCTTAAGAATCCGCAACTTGAACAAAGTCATCTATTTACAATACTTTAGAATCCGACTTTAAACGATATCATCTATTTTACAACCTTTAGAATCCGCAACTTGAAAAAAATCATCTATTTACAATGCTTTAGAATCCGACTTAAAACGATATCATCTATTTTCAAACCTTAAGAATTCGCAACTTGAACAAAGTCATCTATTTACAATGCTTTAGAATGCGACTTTAAACAATATCATCTATTTTCAAGCCTTAAGAATCCGCAACTGCAATAAAGTCATCTACTTACAATGCTTTAGAATCGTACTTTAAACAATATCATCTATTTTCAAAGCTTAAGAATCGGCAACTTGAACAAAGTCACCTATTTACAATGCTTTAGTATCCGACATTAAACGATATCATCTATTTTCAAACCTTTAGAATCCGCAACTTGAACAAAGTCATCTATTTACAATGCTTTAGAATCCGACTTTAAACGATATCATCTATTTTCAAACCTTAAGAATCCGACACTTGAACAAAGTCATCTATTTACAATACTTTAGAATCCGAATTTAAACGATATCATCTATTTTCAAACCTTAAGAATCCGCAACTTGAACAAAGTCATCTATTTACAATGCTTTAGAATCCGACTTTAAACGATATCATCTATTTTCAAACCTTTAGCATCCGCAACTTGAACAAAGTCATCTATTTACAATACTTTAGAATCCGACTTTAAACGATATCATCTATTTTCAAACCATTTAGAATCCGCAACTTGAACAAAATCATCTATTTACAATGCTTTAGAATCCGACTTTAAACGATATCATCTATTTTCAAACCTTAAGAATCCGCAACTTGAACAAAGTCATCTATTTACAATGCTTTAGAAAGCGACTTTAAACAATATCATCTACTTTCATGCCTTAAGAATCCGCAACTGTAATAAAGTCATCTACTTACAATGCTTTAGAATCGTACTTTAAACAATGTCATCTATTTTCAAACCTTAAGAGTCCGCCACTTGAACAAAGTAATCTATTTACAATGCTTTAGAATCCGACTTTAAACTATGTCATCTATTTTAAAACATCAAGAATCCGCAACGTGAACAAAGTCATCTATTTACAATACTTTAGAATCCGACTTTAAACGATATCATCTATTTTCAAACCTTAAGAATCCGCAACTTGAACAAAGTCATCAATTTACAATGCTTTAGAATCCGACTTTAAACGATATCATCTATTTTCAAACCTTAAGAAACCGCAACTTGAACAAAGTCATCTATTTACAATGCTTTAAAATTCGACTTTAAACGATATCATCTATTTTCAAACCTTAAGAATCTGCAACTTGACCAAAGTCATCTATTTACAATGCTTTAGAATCCGACTTTAAACGATATCATCTATTTTCAAACCTTTAGAATCCGCAACTTGAACAAAATCATCTATTTACAATGCTTTAGAATCCGACTTTAAACGATATCATCTATTTTCAAACCTTAAGAATCCGCAACTTGAAAAAAGTCATCTATTTACAATGCTTTAGAATCCGACTTTAAACGATATCATCTATTTTCAAAACTTAAGAATCCGCAACTTGAAAAAAGTCATCTATTTACAATGCTTTAGAATCCGACTTTAAACGATATAATCTATTTTTAAACCTTAAGAATCCGCAACTTGAACAAAGTCATCTATTTACAATGCTTTAGAATCCGACTTAAAACGATATCATCTATTTCCAAACCTTAAGAATCCGCAACTTGAACAAAGTCATCTATTTACAATGCTTTAGAATCCGACTTTAAACTATATCATCTATTTTCAAACATTAAGAATCCGCAACTTGAACAAAGTCATCTATTTACAATGCTTTAGAATCCGACTTTAAACTATATCATCTATTTCCAAACCTTAAGAATCCGCAACTTAAACAAAGTCATCTATTTACAATGCATTGGAATCCGACTTTAAACTATATCATCTATTTTCAAACATTAAGAATCCGCAACTTGAACAAAGTCATCTATTTACAATGCTTTAGAATCCAACTTTTAACGGTATCATCTATTTTCAAACCTAAAAAAACCGCCACTTGAACAAAGTCATCTATTTACAATGCTGTAGAATCCGACTTTACACGATATCATCTATTTTCAAACCTTAACAATCCCCAACTTAACAAAGTCATCTATTTACAATGGTTTGGCATCCGATCTTAAACGATATCATATATTTTCAAACCTTAAGAATCCGCAACTTGAACAAAGTCATCTATTTACAATGCTTTAGAATCCGACTTTAAACGGTATCATCTATTTTACCACCTTCAAGAATCCGCAACTTGAACAAAGTCATCTATTTACCATGCTTTAGAATCCGACTTTAAACAATATCATCTATTTTCAAACCGTAAGAATCCGCAACTTGAACAAAGTCATCTATTTACAGTGCTTTGGAATCCGACTTTAAGCGATATAATCTATGTTCAAACCTAAAAAATCAGCGACTTGAACAAAGTCATCTTTTTACACAGCTTTATAATCCGACTTTAAATGATATCATTTATTTTCAAACCTTAAGAATCCGCAACTTGAACAAAGTCATCTATTTACAATGCTTTAGAATCCGATTTTAAACGATATCATCTATTTTCAAACCTTAAGAATCCGCAACTTGAACAAAGTCATCTATTTACAATGCTTTAGAATCCGACTTTAAACGATATCATCTATTTTCAAACCTTAAGAATCGGCAACTTGAACAAAGTCATCTATTTACAATGCTTTAGAATACAACTTTAAACGATATCATCTATTTTCTAAACCTAAAGAATCCGCAACTTGAACAAAGTCATCTATTTACAATGCTTTGGAATCCGACTTTAAACGATATCATCTATTTTCTAAGCTTAAGAATCGGCAACTTGAACAAAGTCACCTATTGACAATGCTTTAGTATCCGACATTAAACGATATCATCTATTTTCAAACCTTAAGAATCAGAAACTTGAACAAAGTCATCTATTTACAATGCTTTAGAATCCGACTTTAAACGATATCATCTATTTTCAAACCTAAAGAATCCAACACTTGAACAAAGTCATCTATTTACAATACTGTAGAATCCGACTTTAAACGATATCATCTATTTTACAAACCTTAAGAACCCGCAACTTAACAAAGTCATCTATTTACAATGCTTTAGAATCCGACTTTAAACGATATCATCTATTTTCAATCCTTAAGAATCCGCAACTTGAACAAAGTCATCTCTTTACAATGCTTTAGAATCCGACTTTAAACGATATCATTAATATTCAAACCTTAAGAATCCGACACTTGAACAAAGTCATCTATTTACAATTCTTACGAATCCGACTTTAAACGATATCATCTATTTTCAAACTTTAAGAATCCGCAACTTGAACAAAGTCATCTATTTACAATGCTTTAGAATCCGACTTTAAACGATATCATCTATTTTCAAACCTAAAGTATCGGCCACTTGAACAAAGTTATCTATTTACAATGCTTTAGAATCCGACTTTAAACTATATGATCTATTTTCAAACCTTAAGAATCTGCAACTTAACAAAGTCATCTATTTACAATGGTTTGGAATCCGATCTTAAACGATATCATCTATTTGCAAACCTTAAGAATCCGCAACTTGAACACAGTCATCTATTTACAATGCTTTAGAATCCGACTTTAAACGATATCATCTATTTTCAAGCCTTAAGAATCCGCAACTGCAATAAAGTCATCTACTTACAATGCTTTAGAATCGTACTTTAAACAATATCATCTATTTTCAAAGCTTAAGAATCGGCAACTTGAACAAAGTCACCTATTTACAATACTTTAGAATCCGACTTTAAACGATATCATCTATTTTCAAACCTTAAGAATCCGCAACTTGAACAAAGTCATCTATTTACAATGCTGTAGAATCCGATTTTAAACGATATCATCTATTTTCAAACCTTAAGAATCCGCAACTTGAACAAAGTCATCTATTTACAATGCTTTAGAATCCGACTTTAAACGATATAATCTATTTTTAAACCTTAAGAATCCGCAACTTGAACAAAGTCATCTATTTACAATGCTTTAGAATCATACTTTAACCGATATCATCAATTTTTAAACCTTAAGAATCCGCAACTTGAACAAAGTCATCTATTTACAATACTTTAGAATCCGACTTTAAACGATATCATCTATTTTACAACCTTTAGAATCCGCAACTTGAACAAAATCATCTATTTACAATGCTTTAGAATCCGACTTAAAACGATATCATCTATTTTCAAACCTTAAGAATTCGCAACTTGAACAAAGTCATCTATTTACAATGCTTTAGAATGCGACTTTAAACAATATCATCTATTTTCAAGCCTTAAGAATCCGCAACTGCAATAAAGTCATCTACTTACAATGCTTTAGAATCGTACTTTAAACAATATCATCTATTTTCAAAGCTTAAGAATCGGCAACTTGAACAAAGTCACCTATTTACAATGCTTTAGTATCCGACATTAAACGATATCATCTATTTTTAAACCTTAAGAATCCGCAACTTGAACAAAGTCATCTATTTACAATGCTTTAGAATCCGACTTTAAACGATATCATCTATTTTCAAACCTTAAGAATCCGACACTTGAACAAAGTCATCTATTTACAATACTTTAGAATCCGACTTTAAACGATATCATCTATTTTCAAACCTTAAGAATCCGCAACTTGAACAAAGTCATCTATTTACAATGCTTTAGAATCCGACTTTAAACGATATCATCTATTTTCAAACCTTAAGAATCCGCAACTTGAACTAAGTCATCTATTTACAATGCTTTAAAATCCGACTTTAAACGATATCATCTATTTTCAAACCTTAAGAAGCTGCAACTTGAACAAAGTCATCTATTTACAATGCTTTAGAATCCGACTTTAAACGATATCATCTATTTTCAAACCTTTAGCATCCGCAACTTGAACAAAGTCATCTATTTACAATACTTTAGAATCCGACTTTAAACGAAATCATCTATTTTCAAACCATTTAGAATCCGCAACTTGAACAAAATCATCTATTTACAATGCTTTAGAATCCGACTTTAAACGATATAATCTATTTTCAAACCTTAAGAATCCGCAACTTGAACAAAGTCATCTATTTACAATGCTTTAGAAAGCGACTTTAAACAATATCATCTACTTTCATGCCTTAAGAATCCGCAACTGTAATAAAGTCATCTACTTACAATGCTTTAGAATCGTACTTTAAACAATGTCATCTATTTTCAAACCTTAAGAGTCCGCCACTTGAACAAAGTAATCTATTTACAATGCTTTAGAATCCGACTTTAAACTATGTCATCTATTTTCAAACATCAAGAATCCGCAACGAATACAAAGTCATCTATTTACAATACTTTAGAATCCGACTTTAAACGATATCATCTATTTTCAAACCTTAAGAATCCGCAACTTGAACAAAGTCATCTATTTACAATGCTTTAGAAAGCGACTTTAAACAATATCATCTACTTTCATGCCTTAAGAATCCGCAACTGTAATAAAGTCATCTACTTACAATGCTTTAGAATCGTACTTTAAACAATGTCATCTATTTTCAAACCTTAAGAGTCCGCCACTTGAACAAAGTAATCTATTTACAATGCTTTAGAATCCGACTTTAAACGATATCATCTATTTTCAAACTTTAAGAATCCGCAACTTGAACAAAGTCATCTATTTACAATGCTTTAGAATCCGACTTTAAACGATATCATCTATTTTCAAACCTAAAGAATCGGCCACTTGAACAAAGTTATCTATTTACAATGCTTTAGAATCCGACTTTAAACTATATGATCTATTTTCAAACCTTAAGAATCTGCAACTTAACAAAGTCATCTATTTACAATGGTTTTGAATCCGATCTTAAACGATATCATCTATTTGCAAACCTTAAGAATCCGCAACTTGAACACAGTCATCTATTTACAATGCTTTAGAATCCGACTTTAAACGATATCATCTATTTTCAAACCTTAAGAATCCGACACTTGAACAAAGTCATCTATTTACAATACTTTAGAATCCGACTTTAAACGATATCATCTATTTTCAAACCTTAAGAACTCGCAACTTAAACAAAGTCATCCATTTACAATGCTTTAGAATCCGACTTTAAACGATATCATCTATTTTCAAACCTTAAGAATCCGCAACTTGAACAAAGTCATCTATTTACAATGCTGTAGAATCCGATTTTAAACGATATCATCTATTTTCAAACCTTAAGAATCCGCAACTTGAACAAAGTCATCTATTTACAATGCTTTAGAATCCGACTTTAAACGATATCATCTATTTTTAAACCTTAAGAATCCGCAACTTGAACAAAGTCATCTATTTACACTGCTTTAGAATCCGACTTTAACCGATATCATCTATTTTTAAACCTTAAGAATCCGCAACTTGAACAAAGTCATCTATTTACAATACTTTAGAATCCGACTTTAAACGATATCATCTATTTTCAAACCTTAAGAATCCGCAACTTGAACAAAGTCATCTATTTACAATGCTTTAGAATCCGACTTTTAACGATATCATCTATTTTCAAACCTTAAGAATCCGCAACTTGAACAAAGTCATCTATTTACAATGCTTTAGAATGCGACTTTAAACAATATCATCTATTTTTAAACCTTAAGAATCCGCAACTTTAACAAAGTCATCTATTTACAATACTTTAGAATCCGACTTTAAACGATATCATCTATTTTCAAACTATCAGAGTCCGCAACTTGAACAAAGTCATCTATTTACAATGCTTTAGAATCCGACTTTAACCGATATCATCTATTTTCAATCCTAAAGAATCGGCAACTTGAACAAAGTCATCTATTTACAATGCTTTAGAATCCGACTTTAAACGATATCATCTATTTTCAAACCTTAAGAATCTGCAACTTAACAAAGTCATCTATTTACAATGGTTTGGAATCCGATCTTAAACGATATCATCTATTTGCAAACCTTAAGAATCCGCAACTTGAACACAGTCATCTATTTACAATGCTTTTGAATCCGGCTTTAAACGATATCATCTATTTTCAAACCTTAAGAATCCGCAACTTGAACAAAGTCATCTATTTACAATGCTTTAGAATCCGACTTAAAACGATATCATCTATTTTCAAACCTTAAGAATCCGACACTTGAACAAAGTCATCTATTTCCAATACTTTAGAATCCGACTTTAAACGATATCATCTATTTTCAAACCTTAAGAACTCGCAACTTAAACAAAGTCATCCATTTACAATGCTTTAGAATCCGACTTTAAACGATATAATCTATTTTCAAACCTTAAGAATCCGCAACTTGAACAAAGTCATCTATTTACAATGCTTTAGAATCCGACTTTTAACGATATAATCTATTTTCAAACCTTAAGAATGCGCAACTTGAACAAAGTCATCTATTTACAATGCTTTAGAATGCGACTTTAAACAATATCATCTATTTTCAAACCTTAAGAATCCGCAACTTGAACAAAGTCATCTATTTACAATGCTTTAGAATCCGACTTTAAACGATATAATCTATTTTCAAACCTAAAGAATCCGAAACTTGAACAAAGTCATCTATTTACAATGCTTTAGAATCCGACTTTAAACGATATCATCTATTTTCAAACCTTAAGAATCCGCAACTTGAACAAAGTCATCTATTTACAATACTTTAGAATCCGACTTTAAACGATATCATCTATTTTCAAACCTTAAGAATCCGCAACTTGAACAAAGTCATCTATTTACAATGCTTTAGAATCCGACTTTTTACGATATAATCTATTTTCAAACCTTAAGAATGCGCAACTTGAACAAAGTCATCTATTTACAATGCTTTAGAATGCGACTTTAAACAATATCATCTATTTTCAAACCTTAAGAATCCGCAACTTGAACAAAGTCATCTATTTACAATGCTTAGAATCCGACTTTAAACGATATCATCTATTTTCAAACTATCAGAGTCTGCAACTTGAACAAAGTCATCTATTTACAATGCTTTAGAATCGTACTTTAAACAATATCATCTATTTTCAATCCTTAAGAATCCGCAACTTGAACAAAGTCATCTATTTACAATGCTTTAGAATCCGACTTTAAACGATATCATCTATTTTCAAAGCTTAAGAATCGGCAACTTGAACAAATTCATCTATTTACAATGCTTTAGAATCGAACTTTAACCGATATCATCTATTTCCTCCCCCTAAAGAATCGGCAACTTGAACAAAGTCATCGATTTACAGTGCTTTAGAATCCGACTTTAAACGATATAATCTATTTTCAAAGCTGTAGAATCGGCGACTTGAACAAGTCATCTATTTACAATGCTTTAGAATCCGACTTTAACCGATATCATCTATTTTAAAACCTTAAGAGTCCGCAACTTGAACAAAGTCATCTATTTACAATGCTTTGGAATCCGACTTAAAGCGATATAATCTATGTTCAAACCTAAAAAATCCGCAACTTTAACAAAGTCATCTATTTACACAGCTTTATAATCCGACTTTAAATGATATAATCTATTTTCAAACCTTAAGAATCCGCAACTTGAACAAAGTCATCTATTTACAATGGTTTGGAATCTGACTTTAAACGATATCATCTATTTTCCAACCTTAAGAATCTGCAACTTGAACAAAGTCATCTATTTACAATGCTTTAGAATCCGACTTTAACCGATATCATCTATTTTCAATCCTTAAGAATCGGCAACTTGAACAAAGTCATCTATTTACAATGCTTTAGAATCCGACTTTAAACTATATCATCTATTTTCAAACCTTAAGAATCTGCAACTTAACAAAGTCATCTATTTACAATGGTTTGGAATCCGATCTTAACGATATCATCTATTTGCAAACCTGAAGAATCCGCAACTTGAACACAGTCATCTATTTACAATGCTTTAGAATCCGACTTTAAACGATATCATCTATTTTCAAACCTTAAGAATCCGCAACTTGAACAAAGTCATCTATTTACAATGCTTTAGAATCCGACTTAAAACGATATCATCTATTTTCAAACCTTAAGAATCCGACACTTGAACAAAGTCATCTATTTACAATACTTTAGAATCCGACTTTAAACGATATCATCAATTTTAAACCTTAAGAACTCGCAACTTAAACAAAGTCATCCATTTACAATGCTTTAGAATCCGACTTTAAACGATATCATCTATTTTCAAACCTTAAGAATCCGCAACTTGAACAAAGTCATCTATTTACAATGCTTTAGAATCCGATTTTAAACGATATCATCTATTTTCAAACCTTAAGAATCCGCAACTTGAACAAAGTCATCTATTTACAATGCTTTAGAATCCGACTTTAAACGATATAATCTATTTTCAAACCTTAAGAATCCGCAACTTGAACAAAGTCATCAATTTACAATGCTTTAGAATCCGACTTTAAACGATATCATCTATTTTCAAACCTTAAGAATCCGCAACTTGAACAAAGTCATCTATTTACAATACTTTAGAATCCGACTTGAAACGATATCATCTATTTTCAAACCTTAAGAATCCGCAACTTGAACAAAGTCATCTATTTACAATGCTTTAGAATCCGACTTTAAACGATATCATCTATTTTCAAACCTTAAGAATCCGCAACTTGAACAAAGTCATCTATTTACAATGCTTTAGAATGCGACTTTAAACAATATCATCTATTTTCAAACCTTAAGAATCCGCAACTTGAACAAAGTCATCTATTTACAATGCTTTAGAATCCGACTTTAAACGATATCATCTATTTTCAAACTATCAGAGTCCGCAACTTGAACAAAGTCATCTATTTACAATGCTTTAGAATCGTACTTTAAACAATATCATCTATTTTCAATCCTTAAGAATCGGGAACTTGAACAAAGTCATCTATTTACAATGCTTTAGAATCCGACTTAAAACGATATCATCTATTTTCAAAGCTTAAGAATCGGCAACTTGAACAAAGTCATCTATTTACAATGCTTTAGAATCGAACTTTAAACGATATCATCTATTTCCCCCCCCCCCTTAAGAATCGGCAACTTGAACAAAGTCATCGATTTACAGTGCTTTAGAATCCGACTTTAAACGATATAATCTATTTTCAAAGCTTGAGAATCGGCGACTTGAACAAGTCATCTATTTACAATGCTTTAGAATCCGACTGTAACCGATATCATCTATTTTAAAACCTTAAGAGTCCGCAACTTGAACAAAATAATCTGTTTACAATGCTTTGGAATCCGACTTTAAACGATATCATCTATTTTCAAACCTTAAGAATCGGCAACTTGAACAAAGTCATCTATTTACAATACTTTAGTATCCGACATTAAACGATATCATCTATTTTCAACCCTAAAAAATCCGCAACTTAAACAAAGTCATCTATTTACAATGCTTTGGAATTCGACTTCAAGCGATATAATCTATGTTCAAACCTAAAAAATCCGCAACTTGAACAAAGTCATCTATTTACAATGCTTTAGAATCCGACTTTAAACGATATCATCTATTTTCAAACCTAAAGAACTCGCAAAATGAACAACGTAATCTATTTACAATGCTTTAGAATGCGACTTAAAACATTATAATCTATTTTCAAACTTTGAGAATCCTCACTTGAACAAAGTCATCTCTTTACAATGCGTTAGAATCCGACTTGAAACGATATCATCTATTTTAAAACCTTAAGAATCCGCAACTTGAACAAAGTCATGTATTTACAATGATTTAGTATCCGACTTTAAACGATATAATCTATTTTCAAACCTTAAGAGTCCGCCACTTGAACAAAGTAATCTATTTACAATGCTTTAGAATCCGACTTTAAACTATGTCATCTATTTTCAAACATCAAGAATCCGCAACGTAAACAAAGTAATCTATTTACAATACTTTAGAATCCGACTTTAAACGATATCATCTATTTTCAAACCTTAAGAATCCGCAACTTGAACAAAGTCATCAATTTACAATGCTTTAGAATCCGACTTTAAACGATATCATCTATTTTCAAACGTTTAGAATCCGCAACTTGAACAAAATCATCTATTTACAATGCTTTAGAATCCGACTTTAAACGATATCATCTATTTTCAAACCTTAAGAATCCGCAACTTGAACAAAGTCATCTATTTACAATGCTTTAGAATGCGACTTTAAACAATATCATCTATTTTCAAGCTTAAGAATCCGCAACTGTAATAAAGTCATCTACTTACAATGCTTTAGAATCGTACTTTAAACAATATCATCTATTTTCAAACCTTAAGAGTCCGCCACTTGAACAAAGTAATCTATTTACAATGCTTTAGAATTCGACTTTAAACGATATCATCTATTTTCAAACTTTAAGAATCGGCAACTTGAACAAAGTCATCTATTTACAATGCTTTAGAATCCGACTTTAAACGATATCATCTATTTTCAAACCTAAAGAATCGGCCACTTGAACAAAGTCATCTATTTACAATGCTTTAGAATCCGAATTTTAACTATATCATCTATTTTCAAACCTTAAGAATCTGCAACTTAACAAAGTCATCTATTTACAATGGTTTGGAATCCGATCTTAAACGATATCATCTATTTGCAAACCTTAAGAATCCGCAACTTGAACACAGTCATCTATTTTCAATGCTTTAGAATCCGACTTAAAACGATATCATCTATTTCCAAACCTTAAGAATCCGCAACTTGAACAAAGTCATCTATTTACAATGCTTTAGAATCCGACTTTAAACTATATCATCTATTTTCAAACATTAAGTATCCGCAACTTGAACAAAGTCATCTATTTACAATGCTTTAGAATCCAACTTTTAACGGTATCATCTATTTTCAAACCTAAAAAAAACGCCACTTGAACAAAGTCATCTATTTACAATGCTGTAGAATCCGACTTTACACGATATCATCTATTTTCAAACCTTAACAATCCCCAACTTAACAAAGTCATCTATTTACAATGGTTTGGAATCAGATCTTAAACGATATCATATATTTTCAAACCTTAAGAATCAGCAACTTGAACAAAGTCATCTATTTACCATGCTTTAGAATCCGACTTTAAACGGTATCATCTATTTTACCACCTTCAAGAATCCAACACTTGAACAAAGTCATCTATTTACAGTGCTTTGGAATCCGACTTTAAGCGATATAATCTATGTTCAAACCTAAAAAATCCGCAACTTGAACAAAGTCATCTATTTACACAGCTTTATAATCCGACTTTAAATGATATCATTTATTTTCAAACCTTAAGAGTCCGCCACTTGAACAAAGTAATCTATTTACAATGCTTTAGAATCCGACTTTAAACTATGTCATCTATTTTCAAACATCAAGAATCCGCAACGTAAACAAAGTAATCTATTTACAATACTTTAGAATCCGACTTTAAACGATATCATCTATTTTCAAACCTTAAGAATCCGCAACTTGAACAAAGTCATCAATTTACAATGCTTTAGAATCCGACTTTAAACGATATCATCTATTTTCAAACGTTTAGAATCCGCAACTTGAACAAAATCATCTATTTACAATGCTTTAGAATCCGACTTTAAACGATATCATCTATTTTCAAACCTTAAGAATCCGCAACTTGAACAAAGTCATCTATTTACAATGCTTTAGAATGCGACTTTAAACAATATCATCTATTTTCAAGCTTAAGAATCCGCAACTGTAATAAAGTCATCTACTTACAATGCTTTAGAATCGTACTTTAAACAATATCATCTATTTTCAAACCTTAAGAGTCCGCCACTTGAACAAAGTAATCTATTTACAATGCTTTAGAATTCGACTTTAAACGATATCATCTATTTTCAAACTTTAAGAATCGGCAACTTGAACAAAGTCATCTATTTACAATGCTTTAGAATCCGACTTTAAACGATATCATCTATTTTCAAACCTAAAGAATCGGCCACTTGAACAAAGTCATCTATTTACAATGCTTTAGAATCCGAATTTTAACTATATCATCTATTTTCAAACCTTAAGAATCTGCAACTTAACAAAGTCATCTATTTACAATGGTTTGGAATCCGATCTTAAACGATATCATCTATTTGCAAACCTTAAGAATCCGCAACTTGAACACAGTCATCTATTTTCAATGCTTTAGAATCCGACTTAAAACGATATCATCTATTTCCAAACCTTAAGAATCCGCAACTTGAACAAAGTCATCTATTTACAATGCTTTAGAATCCGACTTTAAACTATATCATCTATTTTCAAACATTAAGTATCCGCAACTTGAACAAAGTCATCTATTTACAATGCTTTAGAATCCAACTTTTAACGGTATCATCTATTTTCAAACCTAAAAAAAACGCCACTTGAACAAAGTCATCTATTTACAATGCTGTAGAATCCGACTTTACACGATATCATCTATTTTCAAACCTTAACAATCCCCAACTTAACAAAGTCATCTATTTACAATGGTTTGGAATCAGATCTTAAACGATATCATATATTTTCAAACCTTAAGAATCAGCAACTTGAACAAAGTCATCTATTTACCATGCTTTAGAATCCGACTTTAAACGGTATCATCTATTTTACCACCTTCAAGAATCCAACACTTGAACAAAGTCATCTATTTACAGTGCTTTGGAATCCGACTTTAAGCGATATAATCTATGTTCAAACCTAAAAAATCCGCAACTTGAACAAAGTCATCTATTTACACAGCTTTATAATCCGACTTTAAATGATATCATTTATTTTCAAACCTTAAGAATCCGCAACTTGAACAAAGTCATCTATTTACAATGCTTTAGAATCCGATTTTAAACGATATCATCTATTTTCAAACCTTAAGGATCCGCAACTTGAACAAAGTCATCTATTTACAATGCTTTAGAATCCGACTTTAAACGATATCATTTATTTTCAAACCTTAAGAATCCGCAACTTGAACAAAGTCATCTATTTACAATGCTTTAGAATACAACTTTAAACGATATCATCTATTTTCTAAACCTAAAGAATCCGCAACTTGAACAAAGTCATCTATTTACAATGCTTTTGAATCCGACTTTAAACGATATCATCTATTTTCAAAGCTTAAGAATCGGCAACTTGAACAAAGTCACCTATTGACAATGCTTTAGTATCCGACATTAAACGATATCATCTATTTTCAAACCTTAAGAATCAGCAACTTGAACAAAGTCATCTATTTACAATGCTTTAGAATCCGACTTTAAACGATATCATCTATTTTCAAACCTAAAGAATCCAACACTTGAACAAAGTCATCTATTTACAATACTTTAGAATCCGACTTTAAACGATATCATCTATTTTCAAACCTTAAGAACCCGCAACTTAACAAAGTCATCTATTTACAATGCTTTAGAATCCGACTTTTAACGATATCATCTATTTTCAATCCTTAAGAATCCGCAACTTGAACAAAGTCATCTCTTTACAATGCTTTAGAATCCGACTTTAAACGATATCATTAATATTCAAACCTTAAGAATCCGACACTTGAACAAAGTCATCTATTTACAATTCTTACGAATCCGACTTTAAACGATATCATCTATTTTCAAACCTTAAGAATCAGCAACTTGAACAAAGTCATCTATTTACAATGCTTTAGAATCCGACTTTAAACGATATCATCTATTTTCAAACCTTAAGAATCCGCAACTTGAAAAAAGTCATCTATTTACAATGCTTTAGAATCCGATTTTAAACGATATCATCTATTTTCAAACCTTAAGAATCCGTAACTTGAACAAAGTCATCTACTGACAATGCTTTAGAATCCGACTTTAAACGATATCATCTATTTTCAAACCTTAAGAATCCGCAACTTGAAAAAAGTAATCTATTTACAATGCTTTAGAATGCGACTTTAAACAATATCATCTATTTTCAAACCTTAAGAATCCGCAACTGTAATAAAGTCATCTACTTACAATGCTTTAGAATCGAACTTTAAACAATATCATCTATTTTCAAACCTTAAGAGTCCGCCACTTGAACAAAGTCATCTATTTACAATGCTTTAGAATCCGACTTTAAACGATATCATCTATTTTCAAACCTTAAGGACCCGCAACTTAACAAAGTCATCTATTTACAATGCTTTAGAATCCGACTTTAAACGATATCATCTATTTTCAATCCGTAAGAATCCGCAACTTGAACAAAGTCATCTCTTTACAATGCTTTAGAATCCGACTTTAAACGATATCATTAATTTCCAAACCTTGAGAATCCGACACTTGAACAAAGTCATCTATTTACAATACTTACGAATCCGACTTTAAACGATATCATCTATTTTCAAACCTTAAGAATCAGCAACTTGAACAAAGTCATCTATTTACAATGCTTTAGAATCTGACTTTAAACGATATCATCTATTTTCAAACCTTAAGAATCCGCAACTTGAACAAAGTCATCTATTTACAATGCTTTAGAATCCGATTTTAAACGATATCATCTATTTTCAAACCTTAAGAATCCGCAACTTGAACAAAGTCATCTATTGACAATGCATTAGAATCCGACTTTAAACGATATCATCTATTTTCAAACCTTAAGAATCCGCAACTTGCAAAAAGTAATCTATTTACAATGCTTTAGAATGCGACTTTAAACAATATCATCTATTTTCAAACCTTAAGAATCCGCAACTGTAATAAAGTCATCTACTTACAATGCTTTAGAATCGAACTTTAAACAATATCATCTATTTTCAAACGTTAAGAGTCCGCCACTTGAACAAAGTCATCTATTTACAATGCTTTAGACTCCGACTTTAAACGATATCATCTATTTCCAAACCTTAAGAATCCGCAACTTGAACAAAGTCATCTATTTACAATGCTTTAGAATCCGACTTAAAACGATATCATCTATTTTCAAACCTTAAGAATCCGCAACTTGAACAAAGTCATCTCTTTACAATGCTTTAGAATCCGACTTTAAACGATATCATTAATTTTCAAACCTTAAGAATCCGACACTTGAACAAAGTCATCTATTTACAATACTTACGAATCCGACTTAAAACGATATCATCTATTTTCAAACCTTAAGAATCAGCAACTTGAACAAAGTAATCTATTTACAATGCTTTAGAATCCGACTTTAAACGATATCATCTATTTTCAAACCTTAAGAATCCGCAACTTGAACAAAGTCATCTATTTACAATGATTTAGAATCCGATTTTAAACGATATCATCTATTTTCAAACCTTAAGAATCTGCAACTTGAACAAAGTCATCTATTGACAATGCTTTAGAATCCGACTTTAAACGATATCATCTATTTTCAAACCTTAAGAATCCGCAACTTGAAAATAGTAATCTATTTACAATGCTTTAGAATGCGACTTTAAACAATATCATCTATTTTCAAACCTTAAGAATCCGCAACTGTAATAAAGTCATCTACTTACAATGCTTTAGAATCGAACTTTAAACAATATCATCTATTTTCAAACCTTAAGAGTCCGCCACTTGACAAAGTCATCTATTTACAATGCTTTAGAATCCGACTTTAAACGATATCATCTATTTCCAAACCTTAAGAATCCGCAACTTGAACAAAGTCATCTATTTACAATGCTTTAGAATCCGACTTTAAACTATATCATCTATTTTCAAACATTAAGAATCCGCAACTTGAACAAAGTCATCTATTTACAATGCTTTAGAATCCAACTTTTAACGATATCATCTATTTTCAAACCTAAAAAATCGGCCACTTGAACAAAGTCATCTATTTACAATGCTGTAGAATCCGACTTTAAACGATATCATCTATTTTCAAACCTTAAGAATCCCCAACTTAACAAAGTCATCTATTTACAATTGTTTGGAATCCGATCTTAAACGATATCATATATTTTCAAACCTTAAGAATCCGCAACTTGAACAAAGTCATCTATTTACAATGCTTTAGAATCCGACTTTAAACGGTATCATCTATTTTACCACCTTCAAGAATCCGCAACTTGAACAAAGTCATCTATTTACAATGCTTTAGAATCCGACTTTAAACAATATCATCTATTTTCAAACCGTAAGAATCCGAAACTTGAACAAAGTCACCTATTAACAATGCTTTAGAATCCGACTTTAAACGATATAATCTATTTTCAAACTATCAGAGTCCGTAACTTGAACCAAGTCATCTATTTACAATGCTTTAGAATGCGACTTTTAACGATATCATCTATTTTCAAACCTTAAGAATCCGCAACTTGAACAAAGTCATCTATTTACAATGCGTTAGAATCCGACTTTAAACGATATCATCTATCTTCAAACCTTAAGAATCCGCAACTTGAACAAAGTCATCTATTTACAATACTTTAGAATCCGACTTTAAACGATATCATCTATTTTCAAACCTTAAGAATCGGCAACTTGAACAAAGTCATCTATTTACAATGCTTTAGAATCCGACTTTAAACGATATCATCTATTTTCAAAGCTTAAGAATCGGCAACTTGAACAAAGTCATCTATTTACAGTGCTTTGGAATCCGACTTTAAGCGATATAATCTATGTTCAAACCTAAAAAATCCGCAACTTGAACAAAGTCATCTATTTACACAGCTTTATAATCCGATTTTAAACGATATAATCTATTTTCAAACCTAAAGAATCCGCAACTTGAACAAAGTCATCTATTTACAATGCTTTGGAATCCGACTTTAAACGATATCATCTATTTTAAAAGCTTAAGAATCGGCAACTTGAACAAAGTCACCTATTGACAATGCTTTAGTATCCGACATTAAACGATATCATCTATTTTCAAACCTTAAGAATCAGCAACTTGAACAAAGTCATCTATTTACAATGCTTTAGAATCCGACTTTAAACGATATAATCTATTTTCAAACCTTAAGAATCCAACACTTGAACAAAGTCATCTATTTACAATGCTTTGGAATCCGACTTCAAGCGATATAATCTATGTTCAAACCTAAAAAATCCGCAACTTTAACAAAGTCATCTATTTACAATGCTTTAGAATCCGACTTTAAACGATATCATCTATTTTCAAACCTTAAGAATCTGCAACTTGAACAAAGTCATCTCTTTACAATGCTTTAGAATCCGACTTTAAACGATATCATTAATTTTCAAACCTTAAGAATCCGACACTTGAACAAAGTCATCTATTTACAACACTTACGAATCCGACTTTAAACGATATCATCTATTTTCAAACCTTAAGAATCAGCAACTTGAACAAAGTCATCTATTTACAATGCTTTAGAATCCGACTTTAAACGATATCATCTATTTTCAAACCTTAAGAATCCGCAACTTGAACAAAGTCATCTATTTACAATGCTTTAGAATCCGACTTTAAACGATATCATCTATTTTCAAACCTTAAGAATCCGTAACTTGAACAAAGTCATCTATTGACAATGCTTTAGAATCCGACTTTAAACGATATCATCTATTTTCAAACCTTAAGAATCCGCAACTTGAACAAAGTCATCTATTTACAATGCTTTAGAATCCGACTTTAAACGATATCATCTATTTTCAAACCTTAAGAATCCGCAACTTGAACAAAGTCATCTATTTACAATACTTTAGAATCCGACTTTTGACGATATCATCTAGTTTCAAACCTTAAGAATCCGCAACTTGAACAAAGTCATCTATTTACAATGCTTTAGAATCCGACTTTAAACGATATCATCTATTTTCAAACCTTAAGAATCCGAAACTTGAACAAAGTCATCTATTTACAATGCTTTAGAATGCGACTTTAAACAATATCATCTATTTTCAAACCTTAAGAATCTGCAACTTGAACAAAGTAATCTATTTACAATGCTTTAGAATCCGACTTTAAACGATATAATCTTTTTTCAAACTATCAGAGTCCGCAACTTGAACAAAGTCATTAATTTACAATGCTTTAGAATCCGACTTTAACCGATATCATCTATTTTCAATCCTTAAGAATCGGCAACTTGAACAAAGTCATCTATTTACAATGCTTTAGAATCCGACTTTAAACGATATCATCTATTTTCAAAGCTTAAGAATCGGCAACTTGAACAAAGTCATATATTTACAGTGCTTTGGAATCCGACTTTAAACCATATCATCTATTTTCAAAGCTTAAGAATCCGCAACTTGAACAAAGTCATCTATTTACAATGCTTGAGAATCCGACTTTAAACGATATCATCTATTTTCAAACCTAAAAAATCCGCAACTTGAACAAAGTCATCTATTTACACAGCTTTATAATCCGACTTTAAATGATATCATCTATTTTCAAACCTTAAGAATCCGCAACTTGAACAAAGTCATCTATTTACAATGCTTTGGAATCCGACTTTAAACGATATCATCTATTTTCAAAGCTTAAGAATCGGCAACTTGAACAAGGTCACCTGTTTACAATGCTTTAGTATCCGACATTAAACGATATCATCTATTTTCAAAGCTTAAGAATCGGCAACTTGAACAAAGTCATATATTTACAGTGCTTTGGAATCCGACTTTAAACCATATCATCTATTTTCAAACCTAAAGAATCCGAAACTGTAACAAAATCATCTATTTACAATGCTTTAGAATACGACTTCAACCGATATTATCACTTTAAAACCTCAAAAATCCGCAACTTGAACAAAGTCATCTATTTACAATGCTTTATAATCCGACTTTAAATGATATCATCTATTTTCAAACCTTAAGAATACGTAACTTGAACATAATAATCTATTTACAATGCTTTAGTATCCGACATTAAACGATATCATCTATTTTCAAACCTTAAGTATCCGCAACTGGAACAAAGTCATCTATTTACAATGCTTTAGAATCCGACTTTAAACGATATCATCTATTTTCAAACATTAAGTATCCGCAACTTGAACAAAGTCATCTATTTACAATGCTTTAGAATCGAACTTTAAACGATATCATCTATTTTCAAACCTTAAGAGTCCGCAACTTGAAAAAAGTAATCTATTTACAATGCTTTAGAATGCGACTTTAAACAATATAATCTATTTTCAAACCTTAAGAATCCGCAACTGTAATAAAGTCATCTACTTACAATGCTTTAGAATCGAACTTAAAACAATATCATCTATTCTCAAACCATTAAGAGTCCGCCACTTGAACAAAGTCATCTATTTACAATGCTTTAGAATCCGACTTCAAACGATATCATCTATTTCCAAACCTTAAGAATCCGCAACTTGAACAAAGTCATCTATTTACAATACTTTAGAATCCGACTTTTAACGATATCATCTATTTTCAAACCTTAAGAATCCGCAACTTGAACAAAGTCATCTATTTACAATGCTTTAGAATCCGACTTTAAACGATATCATCTATTTTCAAACCTTAAGAATCCGCAACTTGAACAAAGTCATCTATTTACAATGCTTTAGAATGCGACTTTAAACAATATCATCTATTTTCAAACCTTAAGAATCTGCAACTTGAACAAAGTCATCTATTTACAATGCTTTAGAATCCGACTTTAAACGATATAATCTTTTTTCAAACTATCAAAGTCCGCAACTTGAACAAAGTCATTAATTTACAATGCTTTAGAATCCGACTTTAACCGATATCATCTATTTTCAATCCTTAAGAATCGGCAACTTGAACAAAGTCATCTATTTACAATGCTTTAGAATCCGACTTTAAACGATATCATCTATTTTCAAAGCTTAAGAATCGGCAACTTGAACAAAGTCATATATTTACAGTGCTTTGGAATCCGACTTTAAACCATATCATCTATTTTCAAAGCTTAAGAATCCGCAACTTGAACAAAGTCATCTATTTACAATGCTTTAGAATCCGACTTTAAACGATATCATCTATTTTCAAACCTAAAAAATCCGCAACTTGAACAAAGTCATCTATTTACACAGCTTTATAATCCGACTTTAAATGATATCATCTATTTTCAAACCTTAAGAATCCGCAACTTGAACAAAGTCATCTATTTACAATGCTTTGGAATCCGACTTTAAACAATATCATCTATTTTCAAAGCTTAAGAATCCGCAACTTGAACAAAGTAACCTGTTTACAATGCTTTAGTATCCGACATTAAACGATATCATCTATTTTCAAACCTTAAGAATCCGCAACTTGAACAAAGTCATCTATTTACAATGCTTTAGAATCCGACTTTAAACGATATCATCTATTTTCAAACCTTAAGAATCCGCAACTTGAACAAAGTCATCTATTTACAATGCTTTAGAATCCGACTTTAAACGATATCATCTATTTTCAAACCTTAAGAATCCGCAACTTGAACAAAGTCATCTATTTACAATGCTTTAAAATCCGACTTTAAACAATATCATCTATTTTCAAACCTTAAGAATCTGCAACTTGAACAAAGTCATCTATTTACAATGCTTTAGAATCCGACTTTAAACGATATCATCTATTTTCAAACCTTAAGAATCCACAACTTGAACAAAGTCATCTATTTACAATACTTTAGAATCCGACTTTAAACGATATCATCTATTTTCAAACCTAAAGAACTCGAAACTTGAACAAAGTCATCTACTTACAATGCTTTAGAATCGTACTTTAAACAATATCATCTATTTTCAAACCTTAAGAGTCCGCCACTTGAACAAAGTAATCTATTTACAATGCTTCCGAATCCGACTTTAAACGATATCATCTATTTTCAAAGCTTAAGAATCGGCAACTTCAACAAAGTCATCTATTTACAATGCTTTAGAATTACACTTTAAACGATATCATCTATTTTCAAACCTAAAGAATCCGAAACTTTAACAAAATCATCTATTTGCAATGCTTTAGAATCCGACTTCAACCGATATTATCACTTTAAAACCTCAAAAATCCGCAACTTGAACAAAGTCATCTATTTACAATGCTTTATAATCCGACTTTAAATGATCTCATCTATTTTCAAACCTTAAGAATACGTAACTTGAACATAATAATCTATTTACAATGCTTTAGTATCCGACATTAAAAGATATCATCTATTTTCAAACCATAAGTATCCGCAACTGGAACAAAGTCATCTATTTACAATGCTTTAGAATCCGACTTTAAACGATATCATCTATTTTCAAACATTAAGTATCCGCAACTTGAACAAAGTCATCTATTTACAATGCTTTAGAATCGAACTTTAAACGATATTATCTATTTTCAAACCTTAAGAGTCCGCAACTTGAAAAAAGTAATTTATTTACAATGCTTTAGAATGCGACTTTAAACAATATAATCTATTTTCAAACCTTAAGAATCCGCAACTGTAATAAAGTCATCTACTTACAATGCTTTAGAATCGAACTTAAAACAATATCATCTATTTTCAAACCTTAAGAGTCCGCCACTTGAACAAAGTCATCTATTTACAATGCTTTAGAATCCGACTTAACACGATATCATCTATTTCCAAACCTCAAGAATCCGCAACTTTAACAAAGTCATCTATTTACAATGCTTTAGAATCCGACTTTAAACTATATCATCTATTTTCAAACATTAAGAATCCGCAACTTGAACAAAGTCATCTATTTACAATGCTTTAGAATCCGACTTTAAACGATATCATCTATTTTAAAACATTAAGTATCCGCCACTTTAACAAAGTCATCTATTTACAATGCTTTAGAATCCGACTTAAACGATATCATCTATTTTCAAACATTAAGGATCCGCAACTCTTACAAAGTCATCTATTTACAATGCTTTAGTATCTGACATAAAACGATATCATCTACTTTTAAACCTAAACAACTCGCAACTTGAACACAGTCATCTAGTTACAATGCTTTAGAATCCGACTTTAAACGATATCATCTATTTTCAATCCTTAATAATCGGCAACTTGAACAAAGTCATCTATTTACAATGCTTTGGAATCCGACTTTAAGCGATATAATTAATGTTCAAACCTAAACCATCCGCAACTTGAACAAAGTCATCTATTTACAATGCTTTAGAATCCGACTTAAAACGATATCATCTATTTTCAAACCTTAAGAATCCGCAACTTGAACAAAGTCATCTCTTTACAATGCTTTAGAATCCGACTTTAAACGATATCATTAATTTTCAAACCTTAAGAATCCGACACTTGAACAAAGTCATCTATTTACAATACTTACGAATCCGACTTAAAACGATATCATCTATTTTCAAACCTTAAGAATCAGCAACTTGAACAAAGTAATCTATTTACAATGCTTTAGAATCCGACTTTAAACGATATCATCTATTTTCAAACCTTAAGAATCCGCAACTTGAACAAAGTCATCTATTTACAATGATTTAGAATCCGATTTTAAACGATATCATCTATTTTCAAACCTTAAGAATCTGCAACTTGAACAAAGTCATCTATTGACAATGCTTTAGAATCCGACTTTAAACGATATCATCTATTTTCAAACCTTAAGAATCCGCAACTTGAAAATAGTAATCTATTTACAATGCTTTAGAATGCGACTTTAAACAATATCATCTATTTTCAAACCTTAAGAATCCGCAACTGTAATAAAGTCATCTACTTACAATGCTTTAGAATCGAACTTTAAACAATATCATCTATTTTCAAACCTTAAGAGTCCGCCACTTGACAAAGTCATCTATTTACAATGCTTTAGAATCCGACTTTAAACGATATCATCTATTTCCAAACCTTAAGAATCCGCAACTTGAACAAAGTCATCTATTTACAATGCTTTAGAATCCGACTTTAAACTATATCATCTATTTTCAAACATTAAGAATCCGCAACTTGAACAAAGTCATCTATTTACAATGCTTTAGAATCCAACTTTTAACGATATCATCTATTTTCAAACCTAAAAAATCGGCCACTTGAACAAAGTCATCTATTTACAATGCTGTAGAATCCGACTTTAAACGATATCATCTATTTTCAAACCTTAAGAATCCCCAACTTAACAAAGTCATCTATTTACAATTGTTTGGAATCCGATCTTAAACGATATCATATATTTTCAAACCTTAAGAATCCGCAACTTGAACAAAGTCATCTATTTACAATGCTTTAGAATCCGACTTTAAACGGTATCATCTATTTTACCACCTTCAAGAATCCGCAACTTGAACAAAGTCATCTATTTACAATGCTTTAGAATCCGACTTTAAACAATATCATCTATTTTCAAACCGTAAGAATCCGAAACTTGAACAAAGTCACCTATTAACAATGCTTTAGAATCCGACTTTAAACGATATAATCTATTTTCAAACTATCAGAGTCCGTAACTTGAACCAAGTCATCTATTTACAATGCTTTAGAATGCGACTTTTAACGATATCATCTATTTTCAAACCTTAAGAATCCGCAACTTGAACAAAGTCATCTATTTACAATGCGTTAGAATCCGACTTTAAACGATATCATCTATCTTCAAACCTTAAGAATCCGCAACTTGAACAAAGTCATCTATTTACAATACTTTAGAATCCGACTTTAAACGATATCATCTATTTTCAAACCTTAAGAATCGGCAACTTGAACAAAGTCATCTATTTACAATGCTTTAGAATCCGACTTTAAACGATATCATCTATTTTCAAAGCTTAAGAATCGGCAACTTGAACAAAGTCATCTATTTACAGTGCTTTGGAATCCGACTTTAAGCGATATAATCTATGTTCAAACCTAAAAAATCCGCAACTTGAACAAAGTCATCTATTTACACAGCTTTATAATCCGATTTTAAACGATATCATCTATTTTCAAACCTAAAGAATCCGCAACTTGAACAAAGTCATCTATTTACAATGCTTTGGAATCCGACTTTAAACGATATCATCTATTTTAAAAGCTTAAGAATCGGCAACTTGAACAAAGTCACCTATTGACAATGCTTTAGTATCCGACATTAAACGATATCATCTATTTTCAAACCTTAAGAATCAGCAACTTGAACAAAGTCATCTATTTACAATGCTTTAGAATCCGACTTTAAACGATATAATCTATTTTCAAACCTTAAGAATCCAACACTTGAACAAAGTCATCTATTTACAATGCTTTGGAATCCGACTTCAAGCGATATAATCTATGTTCAAACCTAAAAAATCCGCAACTTTAACAAAGTCATCTATTTACAATGCTTTAGAATCCGACTTTAAACGATATCATCTATTTTCAAACCTTAAGAATCTGCAACTTGAACAAAGTCATCTCTTTACAATGCTTTAGAATCCGACTTTAAACGATATCATTAATTTTCAAACCTTAAGAATCCGACACTTGAACAAAGTCATCTATTTACAACACTTACGAATCCGACTTTAAACGATATCATCTATTTTCAAACCTTAAGAATCAGCAACTTGAACAAAGTCATCTATTTACAATGCTTTAGAATCCGACTTTAAACGATATCATCTATTTTCAAACCTTAAGAATCCGCAACTTGAACAAAGTCATCTATTTACAATGCTTTAGAATCCGACTTTAAACGATATCATCTATTTTCAAACCTTAAGAATCCGTAACTTGAACAAAGTCATCTATTGACAATGCTTTAGAATCCGACTTTAAACGATATCATCTATTTTCAAACCTTAAGAATCCGCAACTTGAACAAAGTCATCTATTTACAATGCTTTAGAATCCGACTTTAAACGATATCATCTATTTTCAAACCTTAAGAATCCGCAACTTGAACAAAGTCATCTATTTACAATACTTTAGAATCCGACTTTTGACGATATCATCTAGTTTCAAACCTTAAGAATCCGCAACTTGAACAAAGTCATCTATTTACAATGCTTTAGAATCCGACTTTAAACGATATCATCTATTTTCAAACCTTAAGAATCCGAAACTTGAACAAAGTCATCTATTTACAATGCTTTAGAATGCGACTTTAAACAATATCATCTATTTTCAAACCTTAAGAATCTGCAACTTGAACAAAGTAATCTATTTACAATGCTTTAGAATCCGACTTTAAACGATATAATCTTTTTTCAAACTATCAGAGTCCGCAACTTGAACAAAGTCATTAATTTACAATGCTTTAGAATCCGACTTTAACCGATATCATCTATTTTCAATCCTTAAGAATCGGCAACTTGAACAAAGTCATCTATTTACAATGCTTTAGAATCCGACTTTAAACGATATCATCTATTTTCAAAGCTTAAGAATCGGCAACTTGAACAAAGTCATATATTTACAGTGCTTTGGAATCCGACTTTAAACCATATCATCTATTTTCAAAGCTTAAGAATCCGCAACTTGAACAAAGTCATCTATTTACAATGCTTGAGAATCCGACTTTAAACGATATCATCTATTTTCAAACCTAAAAAATCCGCAACTTGAACAAAGTCATCTATTTACACAGCTTTATAATCCGACTTTAAATGATATCATCTATTTTCAAACCTTAAGAATCCGCAACTTGAACAAAGTCATCTATTTACAATGCTTTGGAATCCGACTTTAAACGATATCATCTATTTTCAAAGCTTAAGAATCGGCAACTTGAACAAGGTCACCTGTTTACAATGCTTTAGTATCCGACATTAAACGATATCATCTATTTTCAAAGCTTAAGAATCGGCAACTTGAACAAAGTCATATATTTACAGTGCTTTGGAATCCGACTTTAAACCATATCATCTATTTTCAAACCTAAAGAATCCGAAACTGTAACAAAATCATCTATTTACAATGCTTTAGAATACGACTTCAACCGATATTATCACTTTAAAACCTCAAAAATCCGCAACTTGAACAAAGTCATCTATTTACAATGCTTTATAATCCGACTTTAAATGATATCATCTATTTTCAAACCTTAAGAATACGTAACTTGAACATAATAATCTATTTACAATGCTTTAGTATCCGACATTAAACGATATCATCTATTTTCAAACCTTAAGTATCCGCAACTGGAACAAAGTCATCTATTTACAATGCTTTAGAATCCGACTTTAAACGATATCATCTATTTTCAAACATTAAGTATCCGCAACTTGAACAAAGTCATCTATTTACAATGCTTTAGAATCGAACTTTAAACGATATCATCTATTTTCAAACCTTAAGAGTCCGCAACTTGAAAAAAGTAATCTATTTACAATGCTTTAGAATGCGACTTTAAACAATATAATCTATTTTCAAACCTTAAGAATCCGCAACTGTAATAAAGTCATCTACTTACAATGCTTTAGAATCGAACTTAAAACAATATCATCTATTCTCAAACCATTAAGAGTCCGCCACTTGAACAAAGTCATCTATTTACAATGCTTTAGAATCCGACTTCAAACGATATCATCTATTTCCAAACCTTAAGAATCCGCAACTTGAACAAAGTCATCTATTTACAATACTTTAGAATCCGACTTTTAACGATATCATCTATTTTCAAACCTTAAGAATCCGCAACTTGAACAAAGTCATCTATTTACAATGCTTTAGAATCCGACTTTAAACGATATCATCTATTTTCAAACCTTAAGAATCCGCAACTTGAACAAAGTCATCTATTTACAATGCTTTAGAATGCGACTTTAAACAATATCATCTATTTTCAAACCTTAAGAATCTGCAACTTGAACAAAGTCATCTATTTACAATGCTTTAGAATCCGACTTTAAACGATATAATCTTTTTTCAAACTATCAGAGTCCGCAACTTGAACAAAGTCATTAATTTACAATGCTTTAGAATCCGACTTTAACCGATATCATCTATTTTCAATCCTTAAGAATCGGCAACTTGAACAAAGTCATCTATTTACAATGCTTTAGAATCCGACTTTAAACGATATCATCTATTTTCAAAGCTTAAGAATCGGCAACTTGAACAAAGTCATCTATTTACAGTGCTTTGGAATCCGACTTTAAACCATATCATCTATTTTCAAAGCTTAAGAATCCGCAACTTGAACAAAGTCATCTATTTACAATGCTTTAGAATCCGACTTTAAACGATATCATCTATTTTCAAACCTAAAAAATCCGCAACTTGAACAAAGTCATCTATTTACACAGCTTTATAATCCGACTTTAAATGATATCATCTATTTTCAAACCTTAAGAATCCGCAACTTGAACAAAGTCATCTATTTACAATGCTTTGGAATCCGACTTTAAACAATATCATCTATTTTCAAAGCTTAAGAATCCGCAACTTGAACAAAGTCACCTGTTTACAATGCTTTAGTATCCGACATTAAACGATATCATCTATTTTCAAACCTTAAGAATCCGCAACTTGAACAAAGTCATCTATTTACAATGCTTTAGAATCCGACTTTAAACGATATCATCTATTTTCAAACCTTAAGAATCCGCAACTTGAACAAAGTCATCTATTTACAATGCTTTAGAATCCGACTTTAAACGATATCATCTATTTTCAAACCTTAAGAATCCGCAACTTGAACAAAGTCATCTATTTACAATGCTTTAAAATCCGACTTTAAACAATATCATCTATTTTCAAACCTTAAGAATCTGCAACTTGAACAAAGTCATCTATTTACAATGCTTTAGAATCCGACTTTAAACGATATCATCTATTTTCAAACCTTAAGAATCCACAACTTGAACAAAGTCATCTATTTACAATACTTTAGAATCCGACTTTAAACGATATCATCTATTTTCAAACCTAAAGAACTCGAAACTTGAACAAAGTCATCTACTTACAATGCTTTAGAATCGTACTTTAAACAATATCATCTATTTTCAAACCTTAAGAGTCCGCCACTTGAACAAAGTAATCTATTTACAATGCTTCCGAATCCGACTTTAAACGATATCATCTATTTTCAAAGCTTAAGAATCGGCAACTTCAACAAAGTCATCTATTTACAATGCTTTAGAATTACACTTTAAACGATATCATCTATTTTCAAACCTAAAGAATCCGAAACTTTAACAAAATCATCTATTTGCAATGCTTTAGAATCCGACTTCAACCGATATTATCACTTTAAAACCTCAAAAATCCGCAACTTGAACAAAGTCATCTATTTACAATGCTTTATAATCCGACTTTAAATGATCTCATCTATTTTCAAACCTTAAGAATACGTAACTTGAACATAATAATCTATTTACAATGCTTTAGTATCCGACATTAAAAGATATCATCTATTTTCAAACCATAAGTATCCGCAACTGGAACAAAGTCATCTATTTACAATGCTTTAGAATCCGACTTTAAACGATATCATCTATTTTCAAACATTAAGTATCCGCAACTTGAACAAAGTCATCTATTTACAATGCTTTAGAATCGAACTTTAAACGATATTATCTATTTTCAAACCTTAAGAGTCCGCAACTTGAAAAAAGTAATTTATTTACAATGCTTTAGAATGCGACTTTAAACAATATAATCTATTTTCAAACCTTAAGAATCCGCAACTGTAATAAAGTCATCTACTTACAATGCTTTAGAATCGAACTTAAAACAATATCATCTATTTTCAAACCTTAAGAGTCCGCCACTTGAACAAAGTCATCTATTTACAATGCTTTAGAATCCGACTTAACACGATATCATCTATTTCCAAACCTCAAGAATCCGCAACTTTAACAAAGTCATCTATTTACAATGCTTTAGAATCCGACTTTAAACTATATCATCTATTTTAAAACATTAAGAATCCGCAACTTGAACAAAGTCATCTATTTACAATGCTTTAGAATCCGACTTTAAACGATATCATCTATTTTAAAACATTAAGTATCCGCCACTTTAACAAAGTCATCTATTTACAATGCTTTAGAATCCGACTTAAACGATATCATCTATTTTCAAACATTAAGGATCCGCAACTCTTACAAAGTCATCTATTTACAATGCTTTAGTATCTGACATAAAACGATATCATCTACTTTTAAACCTAAACAACTCGCAACTTGAACACAGTCATCTAGTTACAATGCTTTAGAATCCGACTTTAAACGATATCATCTATTTTCAATCCTTAATAATCGGCAACTTGAACAAAGTCATCTATTTACAATGCTTTGGAATCCGACTTTAAGCGATATAATTAATGTTCAAACCTAAACCATCCGCAACTTGAACAAAGTCATCTATTTACAATGCTTTATAATCCGACTTTAAATGATATCATCTATGTTCAAACCTTAAGAATACGTAACTTGAACATAGTAATCTATTTACAATGCTTTAGTATACGACATTAAACGATATCATCTAGTTTTAAACCTTAAGAACTCGCAACTTGAACAAAGTCATCTATTTACAATGCTTTAGAATCCGACTTTAAACGATATCATCTATTTTCAAACCTTAAGAATCCGCAACTTGAACAAAGTCATCTATTTACAATGCTTTAGAATCCGACTTTAAACGATATCATCTATTATCAAACCTTAAGAATCCGATCCTTGAACAAAGTCATCTATTTACAATGCTTTAGAATCCGACTTTAAACGATATCATCTATTTTCAAACCTTAAGAATCCGCAACTTGAACAAAGTCATCTATTTACAATGCTTTAGAATCCGACTTTAACCGATATAATCTATTTTCAAACTATCAGAGTCCGCAACTTGAACAAAGTCATTTATTTACAATGCTTTAGAATCCGACTTTAACCGATATCATCTATTTTCAATCCTTAAGGATCGGCAACTTGAACAAAGTCATCTATTTACAATGCTTTAGAATCCGACTTTTAACGATATCATCTATTTTCAAAGCTTAAGAATCGGCAACTCGAACAAAGTCATCTATTTACAATGCTTTAGAATCGAACTTTAAACGATATCATCTCTTTTTAAACCTTAAGAATCGGCAACTTGAACAAAGTCATCTATTTACAATGCTTTAGAATCCGAGTTTAAACGATATCATCTATTTTAAAACCTTAAGAATCGGCAACTTGAACAAAGTCATCTATTTACAATGCTTTGGAATCCGACTTTAAACGATATCATCTATTTTCAAAGCTTAAGAATCGGCAACCTGAACAAAGTCATCTATTTACAATGCTTTAGAATCCGACTTTAAACGATATAATCTATTTTCAAACCTAAAAAATCCGCAACTTCAACAAAGTCATCTATTTACAATGCTAGGAATCCGACTTTAAGCGATATAATCTATGTCTAAACCTAAAAAATCCGCAACTTGAACAAAGTCATCTATTTAAACAGCTTTATAATCCGACTTTTAATGATATCATCTATTTTCAAACCTTAAGAATACGTAACTTGAACATAGTAATCTATTTACAATGCTTTAGTATCCGACATTAAACGATATCATCTAGTTTTAAACCTTAAGAACTCGCAACTTGAACAAAGTCATCTATTTACAATGCTTTAGAATCCGACTGTAAACGATATCATCTATATTAAAACCTTAAGAATCCGCAACTTGAACAAAGTCATCTATATACAATGCTTTAGAATCCGACTTTAAACGATATCATCTATTTTCAAACATTAAGTATCCGCCACTTGAACAAAGTCATCTATTTACAATGCTTTAGAATCCGACTTAAACGATATCATCTATTTTCAAACATTAAGGTTCCGCAACTCTTACAAAGTCATCTATTTATAATGCTTTAGTATCTGACATTAAACGATATCATCTACTTTTAAACCTAAACAACTCGCAACTTGAACACAGTCATCTAGTTACAATGCTTTAGAATCCGACTTTAAACGATATCATCTATTTTCAATCCTTAATAATCGGCAACTTGAACAAAGTCATCTATTTACAATGCTTTGGAATCCGACTTTAAGCGATATAATCAATGTTCAAACCTAAACCATCCGCAACTTAAACAAAGTCATCTATTTACAATGCTTTATAATCCGAGTTTAAATGATATCATCTATGTTCAAACCTTAAGAATACGTAACTTGAACATAGTAATCTATTTACAATGCTTTAGTATACGACATTAAACGATATCATCTAGTTTTAAACCTTAAGAACTCGCAACTTGAACAAAGTCATCTATTTACAATGCTTTAGAATCCGACTTTAAACGATATCATCTATTTTCAAACCTTAAGAATCCGCAACTTGAACAAAGTCATCTATTTACAATGCTTTAGAATCCGACTTTAAACGATATCATCTATTATCAAACCTTAAGAATCCGCAACTTGAACAAAGTCATCTATTTACAATGCTTTAGAATCCGACTTTAAACGATATCATCTATTATCAAACCTTAAGAATCCGCAACTTGAACAAAGTCATCTATTTACAATGCTTTAGAATCCGACTTTAAACGATATCATCTATTTTCAAACCTTAAGAATCCGCAACTTGAACAAAGTCATCTATTTACAATGCTTTAGAATCCGACTTTAAACGATATCATCTATTATCAAACCTTAAGAATCCGCAACTTGAACAAAGTCATCTATTTACAATGCTTTAGAATCCGACTTTAAACGATATCATCTATTTTCAAACCTTAAGAATCCGCAACTTGAACAAAGTCATCTATTTACAATGCTTTAGAATCCGACTTTAAACGGTATAATCTATTTTCAAACTATCAGAGTCCGCAACTTGAACAAAGTCATTTGTTTACAATGCTTTAGAATCCGACTTAAAACGATATCATCTATTTTCAATCCTTAAGGATCGGCAACTTGAACAAAGTCATCTATGTACAATGCTTTAGAATCCGACTTTAAACGATATCATCTGTTTTCAAAGCTTAAGAATCGGCAACTTGAACAAAGTCATCTATTTACAATGCTTTAGAATCGAAATTTAAACGATATCATCTATTTTCAAACCTTAAGAATCGGCAACTTGAACAAAGTCATCTATTTACAGTGCTTTAGAATCCGACTTTAAACGATATAATCTATTTTCAAAGCTTGAGAATCGACGACTTGAACAAGTCATCTATTTACAATGCTTTAGAATCCGAGTTTAAACGATATCATCTATTTTAAAACCTTAAGAATCGGCAACTTGAACAAAGTCATCTATTTACAATGCTTTGGAATCCGACTTTAAACGATATCATCTATTTTTAAAGCTTAAGAATCGGCAACCTGAACAAAGTCATCTATTTACAATGCTTTAGAATCCGACTTTAAACGATATAATCTATTTTCAAACCTAAAAAATCCGCAACTTCAACAAAGTCATCTATTTACAATGCTTGGAATCCGACTTTAAGCGATATAATCTATGTCTAAACCTAAAAAATCCGCAACTTGAACAAAGTCATCTATTTAAACAGCTTTATAATCCGACTTTTAATGATATCATCTATTTTCAAACCTTAAGAATACGTAACTTGAACATAGTAATCTATTTACAATGCTTTAGTATCCGACATTAAACGATATCATCTAGTTTTAAACCTTAAGAACTCGCAACTTTAACAAATTCATCTATTTACAATGCTTTAGAATCCGACTGTAAACGATATCATCTATATTAAAACCTTAAGAATCCGCAACTTGAACAAAGTCATCTATATACAATGCTTTAGAATCCGACTTTAAACGATATCATCTATTTTCAAACATTAAGTATCCGCCACTTGAACAAAGTCATCTATTTACAATGCTTTAGAATCCGACTTAAACGATATCATCTATTTTCAAACATTAAGGTTCCGCAACTCTTACAAAGTCATCTATTTATAATGCTTTAGTATCTGACATTAAACGATATCATCTACTTTTAAACCTAAACAACTCGCAACTTGAACACAGTCATCTAGTTACAATGCTTTAGAATCCGATCTTAAACGATATCATCTATTTTCAATCCTTAATAATCGGCAACTTGAACAAAGTCATCTATTTACAATGCTTTGGAATCCGACTTTAAACGATATCATCTATTTTTAAAGCTTAAGAATCGGCAACTTGAACAAAGTCATCTATTTACAATGCTTTAGAATCCGACTTTAAACGATATAATCTATTTTCAAACCTAAAAAATCCGTAACTTCAACAAAGTCATCTATTTACAATGCTTTGGAATCCGACTTTAAGCGATATAATCTATGTCTAAACCTAAAAAATCCGCAACTTGAACAAAGTCATCCATTTACACAGCTTTATAATCCGACTTTAAATGATATCATCTATTTTCAAACCTTAAGAATACGTAATTTTAACATAGTAATCTATTTACAATGTATTAGTATCCGACATTAAACGATATCATCTAGATTTAAACCTTAAGAACTCGCAACTTGAACAAAGTCATCTATTTACAATGCTTTAGAATCCGACTGTAAACGATATCATCTCTATTAAAACCTAAAGAATCAGCAACTTGAACAAAGTCATCTATTTACAATGCTTTAGAATTCGACTTAAAACGATATCATCTATTTTCAAACCTACAGAATCCGACACTTGAACAAAGTCATCTATTTACAATACTTAGAATCCGACTTTAAACGATATCATCTATTTTCAAACCTTAAGAATCCGCAACTTGAACAAAGTCATCTATTTACTATGCTTTAGAATCCGACTTTAAACGATATAATCTATTTTCAAACCTTAAGAACTCGCAACTTGAACAAAGTCATCTATTTACAATGCTTGCGAATCCGACTTTAAACGATATCATCTATTTTCAAACCTAAAGAATCCGCAACATGAACAAAGTCATCTATTTATAATGCTTTAGAATGCGACTTTAAACAATATCATCTTTTTTTAAGCCTTAAGAATCCGCAACTGTAATAAAGTCATCTACTTACAATGCTTTAGAATCGTACTTTAAACAATATCATCTATTTTCCAACATTAAGAGTCCGACACTTGAACAAAGTCATCTATTTAAAATGCTTTAGAATCAGACTTTAAACGATATCATCTATTTTCAAACCTTAAGAATCCGCAACTTGAGAAAAGTCATCTATTTACAATGCTTTAGAATCCGACTTTAAACTATTTCAGCTATTTTCAAACATCAAGAATACGCAACTTGAACAAAGTCATCTATTTACAATGCTTTAGAATCCGACTGTAAACGATATCATCTATTTTCAAACCTAAAGTATGGGCCACTTGAACAAAGTCACTTATTTACAATGCTGTAGAATCCGACTTTAAACGATATCATCTATTTTCAAATCTTAAGAATCTGCAACTTAACAAAGTCATCTATTTACAATGGTTTGGAATCCGATCTTAAATGATATCATCTATTTGCCAACCTAAAGAATCCGCAACTTAAACACAGTCATCTATTTACAATGTTTTAGAATTCGACTTAAAACAATATCATCTATTTTAAAACCGAAAGAATCCGCAACTTGAACAAAGTCATCTATTTACAATGCTTTAGAATCCGACTTTAAACGATATAATCTATTTTCAAACTATCAGAGTCCGCAACTTGAACAATGTCATCTATTTACAATGCTTTAGAATCCGACTTTAACCGATATCATCTATTTTCAAACCTCAAGAATCCGCAACTTGAACAAGGTCATCTATTTACAATGCTTTAGAATCCGACATTAAAATATATCATCTAGAACTCGCAACTTGAACAAAGTCATCTATTTACAATGCTTTAGAATCCGACTTTAAACGATATCATCTATTTTCGAACCTTCAGAATCGGAAACTTGAACAAAGTAATCTATTTACACTTCTTTAGAATCCGACTTTAAACGATATCATCTATTTTCAAAGCTTGAGAATTGGCGACTGGAACAAGTCATCTATTTACAATCCATTAGAATACGACTTTAAACGATATCATCTATTTTAAAACATTAAGAATCGGCAACTTGAACAAAGTCATCTATTTACAATGCTTTGGAATCCGACTTTAAACGATATCATCTATTTTCAAACCTTGAGAATCCGCAACTTGAACAAAGTCATCTATTTACAATGCTTTAGAATCCGACTTGAAACGATATCATCTATTTTCAAACTTTAAGAATCGTGGGCTTGTACAAAGTCATCTATTTACAATGCTTTAGAATCCGAATTTTAACGATATCATCTATTTTCAAACCTTAAGATACCGCAACTTAAATAAAGTCATCTATTTACAATGCTTTAGTATCACACATTAAACGATATCATCTATTTTCAGACATTAACAACTCGAAACTTGAACAACGTCATCTATTTACAATGCTTTAGAATCTAGCTTGAAACGATATCATCTATTTTCAAACCTTTAGAATCCGCAACTGGAACAAAGTCATCTATTTACAATGCTTTAGAATCCGACTTAAAACGATATCATCTATTTTCAAACATTAAGTATCCGCAACTTGAACAAAGTCATCTATTTACAATGCTTTAGAATCCGACTTAAACGATATCATCTATTTTCAAACATTAAGGATCCGCTACTCTTACAAAGTCATCTATTTACAATGCTTTAGTATCTGACATTAAACGATATAATCTACTTTTAAACCTTAACAACTCGCAACTTGAACACAGTCATCTATTTACAATGCTTTAGAATCCGACTTTAAACGATATCATCTATTTTCAAACTTTAAGAATCGGCAACTTGAACAAAGTCGTCTATTAACAGTGCTTTAGACTCTTACTTCAAACGATATCATCTATTTTCAAAGCTTGCGAATCGGCGACTTGAACAAAGTAATCTATTTACAATGCTTTAGTATTCGACATTAAACGATATGATCTACTTTTTAACCTTAACAACTCGCAACTTGAACAAAGTCCTCTATTTACAATGCTTTAGAATCCGACTTTAAACGATATCATCTATTTTCAATCCTTAAGAATCGGCAACTTGAACAAAGTCATCTATTTACAATGCTTTGGAATCCGACTTTAAACGATATCATCTATTTTCAACGCTTTAGAGTCCGCAACTTGCAGAAAATCATCAATTTACAATGCTTTAGAATCCGACTTTAAACGATATCATCTATTTTCAAACCCTAAGGATCCGCAACTTGAACAAAGTAATCAATTTACAATGCTTTAGAATCCGACTTTAAACGATATCATCTATTTTCAAACCCTAAGAATCCACCAACTTGAACAAAGTCATCTATTAACAATGCTTTAGAATCCGACTTTAAACGATATCATCTATTTTCAAACCTTAGCAGTCCGCAACTTGAACAAAGTAATCTATTTACAATGCTTTAGAATCCGACTTTAAACGATAACATCTATTTTCACACCTTAAGAATCGGAACCTTGAACAAAGTCATCTATTTACAATTTTTTAAAATCTGATTTGAAACGATATCATCTATTTTCAAACTTTAAGAGTCTGCAACTTGAACAAAGTAATCTATTTACTATGCTTTAGAATCCGACTTTAAAAGATATCATCTATTTTCAAACAAAGATTCGGCAACGTGAACAAAGTCATCTACTTACAATGCTTTAGAATCCGACTTTAAACGATATCATCTATTTTCAAACCTTAAGAATCCGCAACTTGAACAAAGTCATCTATTTACAATGCTTTAGAATCCGACTTTAAACGATATTATCTATTTTTAAACCCTCAGAATCCGCAACTTGAACAAAGTCATCTATTTACAATGCTTTAGAATCCGACTTTAAACGATTTCATCTATTTTCCAACATTAACAATCGGCCACTTGAACAAAGTCATCTATTTACAATGCTGTAGAATCAAACTTTAAACGATATCATCTATTTTCAACCGTTAAGAATCCGCAACTTAACAAAGTCATCTATTTACAATGGTTTGCAATCCGATCTTAAACGATTTCATCTATTTTCTAACCTTCAGAGTCCGCAACTTTAACAAAGTGATCTATTTACAATGCTTTAGAATCCGACTTAAAACTATATCATCTATTATCAAACATTAAGAATCCGCAACTTGAACAAAGTCATCTATTTACAATGCTTTAGAATCCGACTTTAACCGATATCATCTATTTTCAAACCTTAAGAATCTGCAACTTCTACAAAGTCATCTATTTACTATGCTTTAGAATCCGACTTGAAACGATATCATCTATGTTCAAACCATAAGAGTCTGCAACTTGAACAAAGTCATCTATTTACAATGCTTTAGAATCCGACTTTTAACGATATCATCTATTTTCAAATCTTAAGAATCCGCAACTTGAACAAAGTCATCTATTTACAATGATTTAGAATCCGACTTTAAACGATATAATCTATTTTCGAACTTTAAGAATCGGCAACTTGAACAAAGTCATCTACTTACAATGCTTTAGAATCCGACTTTAAACGATATCATCTATTTTCAAACCTTAACAACTCGCAACTTGAACAAAGTCATCTATTTACAATGCTTTAGAATCCGACTGTAAACGATATCATCTATATTAAAACCTTAAGAATCCGCAACTTGAACAAAGTCATCTATATACAATGCTTTAGAATCCGACTTTAAACGATATCATCTATTTTCAAACATTAAGTATCCGCCACTTGAACAAAGTCATCTATTTACAATGCTTTAGAATCCGACTTAAACGATATCATCTATTTTCAAACATTAAGGTTCCGCAACTCTTACAAAGTCATCTATTTACAATTCTTTAAAATCTGATTTGAAACGATATCATCCATTTTCAAACCTTAAGAGTCTGCAACTTGAACAAAGTAATCTATTTACAATGCTTTAGAATCCGACTTTAAAAGATATCATCTATTTTAAAACATAAAGAATCGGCAACGTGAACAAAGTCATCTACTTACAATGTTTTAGAATCCGACTTTAAACGATATCATCTATTTTCAAACCTTAAGAATCCGCAACTTGAACAAAGTCATCTATTTACAATGCTTAAGAATCCGACTATAAACGATATCATCTATTTTAAAACCTTAAGAATCCGCAACTTGAACAAAGTCATCTATTTACAATGCTTCAGAATCCGACTTTAAACGATATACTCTATTTTCAAACCTTAAGAATCCGGAACTTGAACAAAGTCATCTATTTACAATGCTTTAGAATCCGATTTTAAACGATATCATCTATTTTCAAACCTTAAAAATCCGCAACTTGAACAAAGTCATCTATTTACAATGCTTTAGAATCCGACTTTAAACGATATCATCAATTTTCCAACCTTAAGAATCCGCAACTTGAACAAAGTCATCTATTTACAATGCTTTAGAATCCGACTTTAAACGATATAATCTGTTTTGAAACTATCAGAGTCCGCAACTTGAACAAAGTCATTTATTTACAATGCTTTAGAATCCGACTTTAACCGATATCATCTATTTTTAATCCTTAAGGATCGGCAACTTGAACAAAGTCATCTATTTACAATGCTTTAGAATCCGACTTTAAACGATATCATCTATTTTCAAACCTTAAGAATCCGCAACTTGAACAAAGTCATCTATTTACAATGCTTTAGAATCTGACTTTAAACGATATCATCTATTTTCAAACCTTAAGAATCTGCAACTTGAACAAAGTCATCTATTTACAATGCTTTAGAATCCGACTTTAACCGATATCATCTATTTTCAAACCTTAAGAATCCGCAACTTGAACAAAGTCATCTATTTACAATGCTTTAGAATCGTACTTTAAACAATATCATCTATTTTCAAACCTTAAGAGTCCGCCACTTGAACAAAGTCATCTATTTACAATGCTTTAGAATCCGACTTGAAACGATATCATTTATTTTCAAACCTTAAGAATCCGCAACTTGAACAAAGTCATCTATTTACAATGCTTTAGAATCCGACTTTAAACGATATCATCTATTTTCAAACCTAAAGTATCTGCCACTTGAACAAAGTCATCTATTTACAATGCTGTAGAATCCGACTTTAAACGATATCATCTATTTTCAAACCTTAAGAATCTGCAACTTGAACAAAGTACTCTATTTACAATGCTTTAGAATCCGACTTTAACCGATATAATCTATTTTCAAACCTTAAGAATCCGCAACTTGAACAAAATCATCTATTTACAATGCTTTAGAATCCGACTTTAAACGATATCATCTATTTTCAAACCTTAAGAATCCGCCACTTGAACAAAGTCATCTATTTACAATGCGTTAGAATCCGACTTTAAACGATATCATCTATGTTCAAACCTTAAGAATCCGCAACTTGAACAAAGTCAGCTATTTACAATGCTTTAGAATCCGACTTTAACCGATATCATCTATTTTCAAACCTTAAGAATCCGCAACTTGAACAAAGTCCTTTATTTACAATGCTTTAGAATTCGATCTTAAACGATATCATCTATTTTCAAACCTTAAGAATCCGCAACTTGAACAAAGTCATCTATTTACAATGCTTTAGAATCCGACTTGAAACGATATCATCTATGTTCAAACCATAAGAGTCTGCAACTTGAACAAAGTCATCTATTTACAATGCTTTAGAATCCGACTTTAAACGATATAATCTATTTTCGAACTTTAAGAATCGGCAACTTGAACAAAGTCATCTATTTACAATGCTTTAGAATCCGACTTTAAACGATATCATCTATTTTCAAACCTTAACAACTCGCAACTTGAACAAAGTCATCTATTTACAATGCTTTAGAATCCGACTTTAAACGATATCATCTATTTTCAAACCTTAGCAGTCAGCAACTTGAACAAAGTAATCTATTTACAATGCTTTAGAATCCGACTTTAAACGATAACATCTATTTTGACACCTTAAGAATCGGCAACTTGAACAAAGTCATCTATTTACAATTCTTTAAAATCTGATTTGAAACGATATCATCTATTTTCAAAACTTTAAGAGTCTGCAACTTAGACAAAGTAATCTATTTACAATGCTTTAGAATCCGACTTTAAAAGATATCATCTATTTTAAAACATAAAGAATCGGCAACGTGAACAAAGTCATCTACTTACAATGCTTTAGAATCCGACTTTAAACGATATCATCTATTTTCAAACCTTAAGAATCCGCAACTTGAACAAAGTCATCTATTTACAATGCTTAAGAATCCGACTATAAACGATATCATCTATTTTAAAACCTTAAGAATCCGCAACTTGAACAAAGTCATCTATTTACAATGCTTCAGAATCCGACTTTAAACGATATACTCTATTTTCAAACCTTAAGAATCCGGAACTTGAACAAAGTCATCTATTTACAATGCTTTAGAATCCGATTTTAAACGATATCATCTATTTTCAAACCTTAAGAATCCGCAACTTGAACAAAGTCATCTATTTACAATGCTTTAGAATCCGACTTTAAACGATATCATCAATTTTCCAAACTTTAAGAATCCGCAACTTGAACAAAGTCATCTATTTACAATGCTTTAGAATGCGACTTTAAACATTATTATCTATTTTCAAATCTAAAGAATCCGCTACTGTAATAAAGTCATCTACTTACAATGCTTTAAAATCGTACTTTAAACAATATCATCTATTTTAGTCCGCCACTTGAACAAAGTCATCTATTTACAATGCTTTAGAATCCGACTTTAAACGATATTATCTATTTTTAAACCCTCAGAATCCGCAACTTGAACCAAGTCATCTATTTACAATGCTTTAGAATCCGACTTTAAACGATATAATCTATTTTCAAACTATCAGAGTCCGCAACTTGAACAAAGTCATTTATTTACAATGCTTTAGAATCCGACTTTAACCGATATCATCTATTTTTAATCCTTAAGGATCGGCAACTTGAACAAAGTCATCTATTTACAATGCTTTAGAATCCGACTTTAAACGATATCATCTATTTTCAAACCTTAAGAATCCGCAACTTGAACAAAGTCATCTATTTACAATGCTTTAGAATCTGACTTTAAACGATATCATCTATTTTCAAACCTTAAGAATCTGCAACTTGAACAAAGTCATCTATTTACAATGCTTTAGAATCCGACTTTAACCGATATCATCTATTTTCAAACCTTAAGAATCCGCAACTTGAACAAAGTCATCTATTTACAATGCTTTAGAATCGTACTTTAAACAATATCATCTATTTTCAAACCTTAAGAGTCCGCCACTTGAACAAAGTCATCTATTTACAATGCTTTAGAATCGGACTTGAAACGATATCATTTATTTTCAAACCTTAAGAATCCGCAACTTGAACAAAGTCATCTATTTACAATGCTTTAGAATCCGACTTTAAACGATATCATCTATTTTCAAACCTAAAGTATCTGCCACTTGAACAAAGTCATCTATTTACAATGCTTTAGAATCCGACTTTAAACGATATCATCTATTTTCAAACCTTAAGAATCCGCCACTTGAACAAAGTCATCTATTTACAATGCGTTAGAATCCGACTTTAAACGATATCATCTATGTTCAAACCTTAAGAATCCGCAACTTGAACAAAGTCAGCTATTTACAATGCTTTAGAATCCGACTTTAACCGATATCATCTATTTTCAAACCTTAAGAATCCGCAACTTGAACAAAGTCCTTTATTTACAATGCTTTAGAATTCGATCTTAAACGATATCATCTATTTTCAAACCTTAAGAATCCGCAACTTGAACAAAGTCATCTATTTACAATGCTTTAGAATCCGACTTTAAACGATATGATCTATTTTCAAAACTTAAGAATCCGCAACTTGAACAAAGTCATCTATTTACAATGCTTTAGAATCCGACTTTAAACGATATCATCTATTTTCAAACCTTAAGAATCCGCTACTTGAACAAAGTCATCTATTTACAATGCTTTAGAATCCGACTTTAACCGATATCATCTATTTTCAAACCTTAAGAATCCGCAACTTGAACAAAGTCATCTATTTACAATGCTTTAGAATGCGACTTTAAACTATATCATCTATTTTCAAACCTTAAGAATACCCAACTGTAATAAAGTAATCTACTTACAATGCTTTAGAATCGTACTTTAAACAATGTCATCTATTTTCAAACCTTAAGAGTCCGCCACTTGAACAAAGTCATCTATTTACAATGCTTTAGAATCCGACTTTAAACGATATCATCTATTTTCAAACATTAAGAATCCGCAACTTTAACAAGGTCATCTATTTACAATGCTTTAAAATCCGACTTTAAACGATATCATCTATTTTCAAACCTAAAGTATCGGCCACTTGAACAAAGTCATCTATTTACAATGCTGTAGAATCCGACTTTAAACGACATCATCTATTTTCAAACCTTAAGAATCCGCAACTTGAACAAAGTCATCTATTTACAATGTTTAGAATCCGACTTTAACCGATATCATCTATTTTCAAACGTTAAGAATCCGCAACTTGAACAAAGTCATCTATTTACACTGCTTTAGAATCCGACTTAAAACGATATCATCTATTTTCAAACCTTAAGAATCCGCAACTTGAACAAAGTCATCTATTTACAATGCGTTAGAATCCGACTTTAAACGATATCATCTATTTTCAAACCTTAAGAATCCGCAACTTGAACAAAGTCATCTATTTACAATGCTTTAGAATCCGACTTTAACCGATATCATCTATTTTCAAACCTTAAGAATCCGCAACTTGAACAAAGTCATCTATTTACAATGCTTTAGAATCCGACTTTAAACGATATCATCTATTTTTAAACCTTAAGAATCCGCAACTTGAACAAAGTCATCTATTTACACTGCTTTAGAATCCGACTTTAAACGATATCATCTATTTTCAAACCTTAAGAATCCGCAACTTGAACAAAGTCATCTATTTACAATGCGTTAGAATCCGACTTTAAACGATATCATCTATTTTCAAACCTTAAGAATCCGCAACTTGAACAAAGTCATCTAATTACAATGCTTTAGAATCCGACTTTAACCGATATCATCTATTTTCAAACCTTAAGAATCCGCAACTTGAACAAAGTCATCTATTTACAATGCTTTAGAATCCGACTTTAAACGATATCATCTATTTTCAAACCTTAAGAATCCGCAACTTGAACAAAGTCATCTATTTACACTGCTTTAGAATCCGACTTTAAACGATATCATCTATTTTCAAACCTTAAGAATCCGCAACTTGAACAAAGTCATCTATTTACAATGCGTTAGAATCCGACTTTAAACGATATCATCTATTTTCAAACCTTAAGAATCCGCAACTTGAACAAAGTCATCTAATTACAATGCTTTAGAATCCGACTTTAACCGATATCATCTATTTTCAAACCTAAAGAATCCGCAACTTGAACAAAGTCATCTATTTACAATGCTTTTAAATGCGACTTTTAACTATGTCATATATTTTCAAACCTTAAGAATACGCAACTGTAATAAAGTAATCTACTTACAATGCTTTAGAATCGTGCTTTAAACAATATCATCTATTTTCAAACCTTAAGAGTCCGCCACTTGAACAAAGTCATCTATTTACAATGCTTTAGAATCCGACTTGAAACGATATCATCTATTTTCAAACCTAAAGTATCGGCCACTTGAACAAAGTCATCTATTTACAATGCTGTAGAATCCGACTTTAAACGATATCATCTATTTTCAAACCTTAAGAATCCGCAACTTGAACAAAGTCATCTATTTACAATGCTTTAGAATCCGACTTTAACCGATATCATCTATTTTCAAACATTAAGAATCCGCAACTTGAACAAAGTCATCTATTTACAATGCTTTAGAATCCGACTTTAACCGATATCATCTATTTTGAAACCTTAAGAATCCGCAAATTGAACAAAGTCCTTTATTTACAATGCTTGATTCTAAAGCATTGTAAATAAAGGACTTTGTCATCTATTTACAGTTCTTTAGAATCCGACTTTAAACGATATCATCTATTTTCAAAGCTTGAGTATCGGCGACTTGAACAAGTCATTAATTTAAAATGCTTTAGAATCCGACTTGTAACTATATCATCTATTTTAAAACCTTAAGAATCGGCAACTTGAACAAAGTCATCTATTTACAATGCTTTAGAATCCGACTTTAAACGATATCATCTATTTTCAAACCTTTAAAAATCCGCAACTTGAACAAATGCTTTATAATCCGACTTTAAATGATATCATCTATTTTCAAACCTTAAGAATACGTAACTTGAACATAGTAATCTATTTACAATGCTTTAGTATCCGACATTAAACGATATTATCTAGTTTTAATCCTTAAGAACTCGCAACTTGAACAAAGTCATCTATTTACAATGTTTAGAATCCGACTTTAAACGATATCATCTATTTTCAACCCTTAAGAATCCGCAACTTGAACAAAGTAATCTATTTACAATGCTTTAGAATCCGACTTTAAACGATATCATCTATTTTAAAACCTAAAGAATCCGACACTTGAACAAAGTCATCTATTTACAATACTTTAGAATCCGACTTTAAACGATATCATCTATTTTCAAACCTAAAGAATCCGCAACTTGAACAAAGTCATCTATTTACAATGCTTTGGAATCACACTTTAAACGATATCATCGATTTTCAAACCTTAAGAATCCGCAACTTGAACAAAGTCATCTATTTACAATGCTTTAGAATCACACTTGCAACGATATCATCTGATTTAAAAGCTGAAGAATCCGCAACTTGAACGAAGTCATCTATTTACAATGCTTTTGAATCCTACTTTAAACATTATCTTCTATTTTCAAACCATAAGAATCCGCAACTTGAACAAAGTCATCTATTCACAATGCTTCAGAATCCGACTTTAACCGATATCATCTATTTTCAAACCTTAAGAATCCGCAACTTGAACAAAGTCATCTATTTACAATGCTTTAGAATCCGACTTCAAACGATATCATCTATTTTCAAACCTTAAGAATCCGCAACTTGAACAACGTCATCTATTTACAATGCTTTAGAATCCGACTTTAAACGATATCATCTATTTTCAAAATTTAAGAATCCGCAACTTGAACAAAGTCATCTATTTACAATGCTTTAGAATCCGACTTTAAACGATATCATCTATTTTCAATCCTTAAGAATCGGCAACTTGAACAAAGTCATCTATTTACAATGCTTTAGAATCCGACTTTAAACGATATCATCTATTTTCAATCCTTAAGAATCGGCAACTTGAACAAAGTCATCTATTTACAGTTCTTTAGAATCCGACTTTAAACGATATCATCTATTTTCAAAGCTTGAGAATCGGCGATTTGAACAAGTCATTAATTTAAAATGCATTAGAATCCGACTTGAAACTATATCATCTATTTTAAAACCTTAAGAATCGGCAACTTGAACAAAGTCATCTATTTACAATGCTTTAGAATCCGACTTTTTACGATATCATCTATTTTCAAACCTTAAGAATACGCAACTTGAACAAAGTCATATATTTACAATGCTTTAGAATCCGACTTTAAACGATATCATCTATTTTCAAACCTAAAGTATCGGCCACTTGAACAAAGTCATCTATTTACAATACTGTAGAATCCGACTTTAAACGATATCATCTATTTTCAAAGCTTGAGAATCGGCGATTTGAACAATCATTAATTTAAAATGCTTTAGAATCCGACTTGAAACTATATCATCTATTTTAAAACCTTAAGAATCGGCAACTTGAACAAAGTCATCTATTTACAATGCTTTGGAATCCGACTTTAAACGATATCATCTAATTTCAAACCTTAAGAATCCGCAACTTGAACAAAGTCATCTATTTACAATGCTTTAGAATCCGACTTTAAACGATATCATCTATTTTCAAACCTTAAAAAATCTGCAACTTGAACAAATGCTTTATAATCCGACTTTAAATGATATCATCTATTTTCAAACCTTAAGAATACGGAACTTGAACATAGTAATCTATTTACAATGCTTTAGTATCCGACATTAAACGATATCACTTAGTTTTCAACCTTAAGAACTCGCAACTTGAACAAAGTCATCTATTTACAATGCTTTAGAATCCGACTTTTAACGATATCATCTATTTTCAAACCTTAAGAATACGCAACTTGAACAATGTTTCGTATTTACAATGCTGTAGAATCCGACTTTAAACGATATCACCTATTTTAAAACCTAAAGAATCCGACACTTGAACAAAGTCATCTATTTACAATACTTTAGAATCCGACTTTAAACGATATCATCTATTTTCAAACCTTTAGAATCCGCAACTTGAACAAAGTCATCTATTTACAATGCTTTGGAATCACACTTTAAACCATATCATCTATTTTCAAAGCTTAAGAATCGGCAACTTGAACAAGTCATCTATTTACAATGCTTAAGAATCCGACTTTTAACGATATCATCTATTTTAAAACCTTAAGCATCCGCAACTTGAACAAAGTAATCTATTTACAATGCTTTGGAATCCGACATTAAACGATATCATCTTTTTTCAAAGCTTAAGAATCGGCAACTTGAACAAAGTCATCTATTTACAATGCTTTAGAATCCGACTTCAAACGATATCATCGATTTTCAAACCTTAAGAATCCGCAACTTGAACAAAGTAATCAATTTACAATGCTTTAGAACTACACTTGCAACGATATCATCTGCTTAAAAACCTTAAGAATCGGCAACTTGAACAAGTCATCTATTTACAATGCTTAAGAATCCGACTTTTAACGATATCATCTATTTTAAAAGCTTAAGAATCGGCAACTTGAACAAAGTCATCTATTTACAATGCTTTGGAATCCGACTTTAAACGATATCATCTATTTTCAAACCTTAAGAATCCGCAACTTGAACAAAGTCATCTATTTACAATGCTTTAGAATCCGACTTTAAACGATATCATCTATTTTCAAACCTTAAAAAAGCTGCAACTTGAACAAATGCTTTATAATCCGACTTTAAATGATATCATCTATTTTCAAACCTTAAGAATACGGAACTTGAACATAGTAATCTATTTACAATGCTTTAGTATCCGACATTAAACGATATCACTTAGTTTTCAACCTTAAGAACTCGCAACTTGAACAAAGTCATCTATTTACAATGCTTTAGAATCCGACTTTTAACGATATCATCTATTTTCAAACCTTAAGAATACGCAACTTGAACAAAGTTGCGTATTTACAATGCTGTAGAATCCGACTTTAAACGATATCATCTATTTTAAAACCTAAAGAATCCGACACTTGAACAAAGTCATCTATTTACAATGCTTTCGAATCCTACTTTAAACATTATCTTCTATTTTCAAACCTTAAGAATCCGCAACTTGAACAAAGTCATCTATTTAGAATGCGTTAGAATCCGACTTTAAACGATATCATCTATTTTCAAACCTTAAGAATCCGCAACTTGAACAAAGTCATTTATTTACAATGCTTTAGAATCCGACTTTAAACGATATCATCTATTTTCAAACCTTAAGAATCCGCAACTTGAACAAAGTCATCTATTTACAATGCTTTAGAATCCGACTTTAAACGATATCATCTATTTTCAAACCTTAAGAATCCGCAACTTGAACAAAGTCATCTATTTACAATGCGTTAGTATCCGACTTTAAACGATATCATCTATTTTCAAACCTTAAGAATCCGCAACTTGAACAAAGTCATCTATTTACAATGCTTTACAATCCGACTTACACCGATATCATCTATTTTCAAACCTTAAGAATCCGCAACCTGAACAAAGTCATCTATTTACAATGCTTTAGAATGCGACTTTAAACAATGTCATCTATTTTAAAACCTTAAGAATCCGAAACTGTAATAAAGTCATCTACTTACAATGCTTTAGAATCGTACTTTAAACAATATCATCTATTTTCAAACCTTAAGAGTCCGCCACTTGAACCAATCATCTATTTACAATGTTTTGAAGCCTACTTTAAACATTATCTTCCATTTCCAACCTTAAGAATCCGCAACTTGAACAAAGTCATCTATTTACAATGCGTTAGAATCCGACTTTAAACGATATCATCTATTTTCAAACCTTAAGAATCCGCAACTTGAACAAAGTCATCTATTTACAATGCTTTAGAATCCGACTTTAAACGATATCATCTATTTTCAAACCTTAAGAATCCGCAACTTGAACAAAGTCATTTATTTACAATGCTTTAGAATCCGACTTTAAACGATATCATCTATTTTCAAACTTTAAGAATCCGCAACTTAAACAAAGTCCTCTATTTACAATGCTTTAGAATCCGACTTTAAACGATATCATCTATTTTCAAACCTTAAGAATCCGCAACTTGAACAAAGTCATCTATTTACAATGCTTTAGAATCCGACTTAAACCGATATCATCTATTTTAAAACCTAAAGAATCCGCAACCTGAACAAAGTCATCTATTTACAATGCTTTAGAATGCGACTTTAAACAATGTCATCTATTTTAAAACCTTAAGAATCCGAAACTGTAATAAAGTCATCTACTTACAATGCTTTAGAATCGTACTTTAAACAATATCATCTGTTTTCAAACCTTAAGAGTCCGCCACTTGAACAAATCATCTATTTACAATGCTTTTGAAGCCTACTTTAAAAATTATCTTCTATTTGAAAACCTTAAGAATCCGCAACTTTAACAAAGTAATCTATTTACAATGCGTTAGAATCCGACTTTAAACGATATCATCTATTTTCAAACCTTAAGAATCCGCAACTTTAACAAAGTCATCTATTTACAATGCTTTAGAATCCGACTTTAAACGATATCATCTATTTTCAAACCTTAAGAATCCGCAACTTGAACAAAGTTATTTATTTACAATGCTTTAGAATCCGACTTTAAACGATATCATCTATTTTCAAACCTTAAGAATCCGCAACTTGAACAAAGTCATCTATTTACAATGCTTTAGAATCCGACTTTAAACTATGTCATCTAATTTCAAACATCAAGCATCCGCAACTTGAACAAGGTCATCTATTTACAATGCTAAAGAATCCGACTATAAACGATATCATCTATTTTCAAACCTTAAGAATCCGCAACTTGAACAAAGTCATCTATTTACAATGCGTTAGAAACCGACTTGAAACGATATCATCTATTTTCAAACTTAAAGAATCCGCAACATGAACAAAGTCATCTATTTACAATGCTTTAGAATCCGACTTTAACCGATATCATCTATTTTCAAACCTTAAGAATCCGCAACTTGAACAAAGTCATCTATTTACAATGCTTTAGAATGCGACTTTAAACAATGTCATCTATTTTCAAACCTTAAGAATCCGCAACTGTAACAAAGTCATCTACTTTCAAGTCTTTAGAATCGTACTTTAAACAATATCATCTATTTTCAAACCTTAAGAGTCCGCCACTTGACCAAAGTCATCTATTTACAATGCTTTAGAATCCGACTTTAAACGATATCATCTATTTTCAAACCTTAGGAATCCGCAACTTGAACAAAGTCATCTATTTACAATGCTTTAGAATCCGACTTTAAACTATGTCATCTGTTTTCAAACATCAAGCATCCGCAACTTGAACAAGGTCATCTATTTACAATGCTTTAGAATCCGACTTTATCGATATCATCTATTCTCAAACATAAAGTATCGGCCACTTGAACAAAGTCATCTATTTACAATGCTGTAGAATCCGACCTTAAACGATATCACCTATTTTCAAACCTTAAGAATCCGCAACTTAACAAAGTCATCTATTTACAATGGTTTGGAATCCGATCTTAAAAGATATCATCTATTTTCAAACCTTAAGAATCCGCAACTTGAACACAGTCATCTATTTACAATGCTTTAGAATCCGACTTTAAACGATATCATTTATTTTCAAACCTTAAGAATCCGCAACTTTAACAAAGTCATCAATTTACAATGCTTTAGTATCCGACTTAAAACAATATCATCTATTTTCAAGCCTTAAGAATCCGCAACTTGAACAAAGTCATCTATTAACCATGCTTTAGAATCCGACTTTAAACGATATAATCTATTTTCAAACTATCAGAGTCCGCAACTTGAACAAAGTCATCTATTTACAATGCTTTAGAATCCGACTTTAAACGATATCATCTATTTTAAAACCTAAAGAATCCGACACTTGAACAAAGTCATCTATTTACAATACTTTAGAATCCGACTTTAAACGATATCATCTATTTTCAAAGCTTAAGAATCCGACAGTTGAACAAAGTCATCTATTTACAATGCTTTAGAATCCGACTTTAAACCATATCATCTATTTTCAAAGCTTAAGAATCGGCAATTGAACAAGTCATCTATTTACAATGCTTAAGAATCCGACTTTAAACGATATCATCTATTTTCAAACCTTAAGAATCGGTACCTTGAACAAAGTCATCTATTTACAATGCTTTAGAATCCGACTTCAAACGATATCATCGATTTTCAAACCTTAAGAATCCGCAACTTGTACAAAGTCATCTATTTACAATGCTTAAGAATCCGATTTTAAACGATATCATCTATTTTCAAACCTTAAGAATCCGCAATTTGAACAAAGTCACTTATTTACAATGCTTTAGAATCCGACTTTAAACCATATCATTTATTTTCAAACCTTAAGAATCCGCAATTTGAACAAAGTCACTTATTTACAATGCTTTAGAATCCGACTTCAAACGATATCATCAATTTTCAAACCTTAAGAATCCGCAACTTGAACAAAGTCATCTATTTACAAGGCTTTAGAATCTGACTTTAAACGATATCATCTATTTTCAAACCTTAAGAATCCGCAACTTGAACAAAGTCATCTATTTACAATACTTTAGAATCCGACTTTAAACGATATCATCTATTTTCAAACCTTAAGAATCCGCAACTTGAACAAAGTCATTTATTTACAATGCTTTAGAATCCGACTTTAAACGATATCATCTATTTTCAAACCTAAAGAATCCGCAACTTGAACAAAGTCATCTATTTACAATGCTGTATAATCCGACTTTAAATGATATCATCTATTTTCAAACCTTAAGAATCCGCAACTGTAATAAAGTCATCTACTTACAATGCTTTAGAATCGTACTTTAAACAATATCATCTATTTTCAAACCTTAAGAGTCCGCCACTTGAACAAAGTCATCTATTTACAATGCTTTAGAATCCGACTTTAAACTATGTCATCTATTTTCAAACATTAAGAATCCGCAACTTGACCAAGGTCATCTATTTACAATGCTTTAGAATCATACTTTAAACGATATCATCTATTTTCAAACCTAAAGTATTGGCCACTTGAACAAAGTCATCTATTTACAATACTGTAGAATCCGACTTTAAACGATATCATCTATTTTCAAAGCTTGAGAATCGGCGATTTGAACAATCATTAATTTAAAATGCTTTAGAATCCGACTTTAAACGATATCATCTATTTTCAAACCTTAAAAAATCTGCAACTTGAACAAATGCTTTATAATCCGACTTTAAATGATATCATCTATTTTCAAACCTTAAGAATACGGAACTCGAACATAGTAATCTATTTACAATGCTTTAGTATCCGACATTAAACGATATCACTTAGTTTTCAACCTTAAGAACTCGCAACTTGAACAAAGTCATCTATTTACAATGCTTTAGAGTCCGACTTTTAACGATATCATCTATTTTCAAACCTTAAGAATCTGCAACTTGAACAAAGTCATCTATTTACAATGCTTTAGAATCCGACTTTAAACGATATCATCTATTTTAAAACCTAAAGAATCCGACACTTGAACAAAGTCATCTATTTACAATACTTTAGAATCCGACTTTAAACGATATCATCTATTTTCAAACCTTTAGAATCCGCAACTTGAACAAAGTCATCTATTTACAATACTTTGGAATCACACTTTAAACCATATCATCTATTTTCAAAGCTTAAGAATCGGCAAGTTGAACAAGTCATCTATTTACAATGCTTAAGAATCCGACTTTAAACGATATCATCTATTTTCAAACCTTAAGCATCCGCAACTTGAACAAAGTAATCTATTTACAATGCTTTGGAATCCGACTTTAAACGATATCATCTTTTTTCAAAGCTTAAGAATCGGCAACTTGAACAAAGTCATCTATTTACAATGCTTTAGAATCCGACTTCAAACGATATCATCGATTTTCAAACCTTAAGAATCCGCAACTTGAACAAAGTAATCTATTTACAATGCTTTAGAACTACACTTGCAACGATATCATCTGCTTAAAAACCTTAAGAATCCGCAACTTGAACGAAGTCATCTATTTACAATGCTTTTGAATCCTACTTTAAACATTATCTTCTATTTTCAAACCTTAAGAATCATCAACTTGAACAAAGTCATCTATTTAGAATGCGTTAGAATCCGACTTTAAACGATATCATCTATTTTCAAACCTTAAGAATCCGCAACTTGAACAAAGTCATTTATTTACAATGCTTTAGAATCCGACTTTAAACGATATCATCTATTTTCAAACCTTAAGAATCCGCAACTTGAAAAAAGTCATCTATTTACAATGCTTTAGAATCCGACTTTAAACGATATCATCTATTTTCAAACCTTAAGAATCCGCAACTTGAACAAAGTCATCTATTTACAATGCGTTAGAATCCGACTTTAAACGATATCATCTATTTTCAAACCTTAAGAATCCGCAACTTGAACAAAGTCATCTATTTACAATGCTTTAGAATCCGACTTAAACCGATATCATCTATTTTCAAACCTTAAGAATCCGCAACCTGAACAAAGTCATCTATTTACAATGCTTTAGAATGCGACTTTAAACAATGTCATCTATTTTAAAACCTTAAGAATCGGAAACTGTAATAAAGTCATCTACTTACAATGCTTTAGAATCGTACTTTAAACAATATCATCTATTTTCAAACCTTAAGAGTCCGCCACTTGAACCAATCATCTATTTACAATGCTTTTGAAGCCTACTTTAAACATTATCTTCTATTTTCAAACCTTAAGAATCCGCAACTTGAACAAAGTCATCTATTTACAATGCGTTAGAATCCGACTTTAAACGATATCATCTATTTTCAAACCTTAAGAATCCGCAACTTGAACAAAGTCATCTATTTACAATGCTTTAGAATCCGACTTTAAACGATATCATCTATTTTCAAACCTTAAGAATCCGCAACTTGAACAAAGTCATTCATTTACAATGCTTTAGAATCCGACTTTAAACGATATCATCTATTTTCAAACCTTAAGAATCCGCAACTTGAACAAAGTCATCTATTTAGAATGCTTTAGAATCCGACTTTAAACTATGTCATCTATTTTCAAACATCAAGCATCCGCAACTTGAACAAGGTCATCTATTTACAATGCCAAAGAATCCGACTATAAACGATATCATCTATTTTCAAACCTTAAGAATCCGCAACTTGAACAAAGTCATCTATTTACAATGCTTTAGAATCCGACTTTAAACGATATCATCTATTTTCAAACCTTAAGAATCCGCAACTTGAACAAAGTCATCTATTTACAATGCGTTAGAAACCGACTTTAAACGTTATCATCTATTTTCAAACTTTAAGAATCCGCAACTTGAACAAAGTCATCTATTTACAATGCTTTAGAATCCGACTTTAACCGATATCATCTATTTTCAAACCTTAAGAATCCGCAACTTGAACAAAGTCATCTATTTACAATGCTTTAGAATGCGACTTTAAACAATGTCATCTATTTACAAACCTTAAGAATCCGCAACTGTAATAAAGTGATCTACTTTCAAGTCTTTAGAATCGTAATTTAAACAATATCATCTATTTTCAAACCTTAAGAGTCCGCCACTTGACCAAAGTCATCTATTTACAATGCTTTAGAATGCGACTTTAAACGATATCATCTATTTTCAAACCTTAAGAATCCGCAACTTGAACAAAGTCATCTATTTACAATGCTTTAGAATCCGACTTTATCGATATCATCTATTCTCAAACATAAAGTATCGGCAACTTGAACAAAGTCATCTATTTACAATGCTGTAGAATCCGACCTTAAACGATATCATCTATTTTCAAACCTTAAGAATCCGCAACTTAACAAAGTCATCTATTTACAATGGTTTGGAATCCGATCTTAAACGATATCATCTATTTTCAAACCTTAAGAGTCCGCAACTTGAACAAAGTCATCTATTTACAATGCTTTAGAATCCGACTTTAAACGATATCATCTATTTTAAAACCTAAAGAATCCGACACTTGAACAAAGTCATCTATTTACAATACTTTAGAATCCGACTTTAAACGATATCATCTATTTTCAAAGCTTAAGAATCCGCAAGTTGAACAAAGTCATCTATTTACAATGCTTTAGAATCCGACTTTAAACCATATCATCTATTTTCAAAGCTTAAGAATCGGCAATTGAACAAGTCATCTATTTACAATGCTTAAGAATCCGACTTTAAACGATATCATCTATTTTCAAACCTTAAGAATCGGTACCTTGAACAAAGTCATCTATTTACAATGCTTTAGAATCCGACTTCAAACGATATCATCGATTTTCAAACCTTAAGAATCCGCAACTTGTACAAAGTCATCTATTTACAATGCTTTAGAATCCGATTTTAAACGATATCATCTATTTTCAAACCTTAAGAATCCGCAATTTGAACAAAGTCACTTATTTACAATGCTTTAGAATCCGACTTTAAACGATATCATTTATTTTCAAACCTTAAGAATCCGCAATTTGAACAAAGTCACTTATTTACAATGCTTTAGAATCCGACTTCAAACGATATCATCAATTTTCAAACCTTAAGAATCCGCAACTTGAACAAAGTCATCTATTTACAAGGCTTTAGAATCTGACTTTAAACGATATCATCTATTTTCAAACCTTAAGAATCCGCAACTTGAACAAAGTCATCTATTTACAATACTTTAGAATCCGACTTTAAACGATATCATCTATTTTCAAACCTTAAGAATCCGCAACTTGAACAAAGTCATTTATTTACAATGCTTTAGAATCCGACTTTAAACGATATCATCTATTTTCAAACCTAAAGAATCCGCAACTTGAACAAAGTCATCTATTTACAATGCTGTATAATCCGACTTTAAATGATATCATCTATTTTCAAACCTTAAGAATCCGCAACTGTAATAAAGTCATCTACTTACAATGCTTTAGAATCGTACTTTAAACAATATCATCTATTTTCAAACCTTAAGAGTCCGCCACTTGAACAAAGTCATCTATTTACAATGCTTTAGAATCCGACTTTAAACTATGTCATCTATTTTCAAACATTAAGAATCCGCAACTTGACCAAGGTCATCTATTTACAATGCTTTAGAATCATACTTTAAACGATATCATCTATTTTCAAACCTAAAGTATCGGCCACTTGAACAAAGTCATCTATTTACAATACTGTAGAACCCGACTTTAAACGATATCATCTATTTTCAAAGCTTGAGAATCGGCGATTTGAACAATCATTAATTTAAAATGCTTTAGAATCCGACTTGAAACTATATCATCTATTTTAAAACCTTAAGAATCGGCAACTTGAACAAAGTCATCTATTTACAATGCTTTGGAATCCGACTTTAAACGATATCATCTATTTTCAAACCTTAAGAATCCGCAACTTGAACAAAGTCATCTATTTACAATGCTTTAGAATCCGACTTTAAACGATATCATCTATTTTCAAACCTTAAAAAATCTGCAACTTGAACAAATGCTTTATAATCCGACTTTAAATGATATCATCTATTTTCAAACCTTAAGAATACGGAACTTGAACATAGTAATCTATTTACAATGCTTTAGTATCCGACATTAAACGATATCACTTAGTTTTCAACCTTAAGAACTCGCAACTTGAACAAAGTCATCTATTTACAATGCTTTAGAGTCCGACTTTTAACGATATCATCTATTTTCAAACCTTAAGAATCTGCAACTTGAACAAAGTCATCTATTTACAATGCTTTAGAATCCGATTTTAAACGATATCATCTATTTTAAAACCTAAAGAATCCGACACTTGAACAAAGTCATCTATTTACAATACTTTAGAATCCGACTTTAAACGATATCATCTATTTTCAAACCTTTAGAATCCGCAACTTGAACAAAGTCATCTATTTACAATACTTTGGAATCACACTTTAAACCATATCATCTATTTTCAAAGCTTAAGAATCGGCAACTTGAACAAGTCATCTATTTACAATGCTTAAGAATCCGACTTTAAACGATATCATCTATTTTCAAACCTTAAGCATCCGCAACTTGAACAAAGTAATCTATTTACAATGCTTTGGAATCCGACTTTAAACGATATCATCTTTTTTCAAAGCTTAAGAATCGGCAACTTGAACAAAGTCATCTATTTACAATGCTTTAGAATCCGACTTCAAACGATATCATCGATTTTCAAACCTTAAGAATCCGCAACTTGAACAAAGTAATCTATTTACAATGCTTTAGAACTACACTTGCAACGATATCATCTGCTTAAAAACCTTAAGAATCCGCAACTTGAACGAAGTCATCTATTTACAATGCTTTTGAATCCTACTTGAAACATTATCTTCTATTTTCAAACCTTAAGAATCATCAACTTGAACAAAGTCATCTATTTAGAATGCGTTAGAATCCGACTTTAAACGATATCATCTATTTTCAAACCTTAAGAATCCGCAACTTGAACAAAGTCATTTATTTACAATGCTTTAGAATCCGACTTTAAACGATATCATCTATTTTCAAACCTTAAGAATCCGCAACTTGAAAAAAGTCATCTATTTACAATGCTTTAGAATCCGACTTTAAACGATATCATCTATTTTCAAACCTTAAGAATCCGCAACTTGAACAAAGTCATCTATTTACAATGCGTTAGAATCCGACTTTAAACGATATCATCTATTTTCAAACCTTAAGAATCCGCAACTTGAACAAAGTCATCTATTTACAATGCTTTAGAATCCGACTTAAACCGATATCATCTATTTTCAAACCTTAAGAATCCGCAACCTGAACAAAGTCATCTATTTACAATGCTTTAGAATGCGACTTTAAACAATGTCATCTATTTTAAAACCTTAAGAATCGGAAACTGTAATAAAGTCATCTACTTACAATGCTTTAGAATCGTACTTTAAACAATATCATCTATTTTCAAACCTTAAGAGTCCGCCACTTGAACCAATCATCTATTTACAATGCTTTTGAAGCCTACTTTAAACATTATCTTCTATTTTCAAACCTTAAGAATCCGCAACTTGAACAAAGTCATCTATTTACAATGCGTTAGAATCCGACTTTAAACGATATCATCTATTTTCAAACCTTAAGAATCCGCAACTTGAACAAAGTCATCTATTTACAATGCTTTAGAATCCGACTTTAAACGATATCATCTATTTTCAAACCTTAAGAATCCGCAACTTGAACAAAGTCATTTATTTACAATGCTTTAGAATCCGACTTTAAACGATATCATCTATTTTCAAACCTTAAGAATCCGCAACTTGAACAAAGTCATCTATTTAGAATGCTTTAGAATCCGACTTTAAACTATGTCATCTATTTTCAAACATCAAGCATCCGCAACTTGAACAAGGTCATCTATTTACAATGCCAAAGAATCCGACTATAAACGATATCATCTATTTTCAAACCTTAAGAATCCGCAACTTGAACAAAGTCATCTATTTACAATGCTTTAGAATCCGACTTTAAACGATATCATCTATTTTCAAACCTTAAGAATCCGCAACTTGAACAAAGTCATCTATTTACAATGCGTTAGAAACCGACTTTAAACGTTATCATCTATTTTCAAACTTTAAGAATCCGCAACTTGAACAAAGTCATCTATTTACAATGCTTTAGAATCCGACTTTAACCGATATCATCTATTTTCAAACCTTAAGAATCCGCAACTTGAACAAAGTCATCTATTTACAATGCTTTAGAATGCGACTTTAAACAATGTCATCTATTTACAAACCTTAAGAATCCGCAACTGTAATAAAGTGATCTACTTTCAAGTCTTTAGAATCGTAATTTAAACAATATCATCTATTTTCAAACCTTAAGAGTCCGCCACTTGACCAAAGTCATCTATTTACAATGCTTTAGAATGCGACTTTAAACGATATCATCTATTTTCAAACCTTAAGAATCCGCAACTTGAACAAAGTCATCTATTTACAATGCTTTAGAATCCGACTTTATCGATATCATCTATTCTCAAACATAAAGTATCGGCAACTTGAACAAAGTCATCTATTTACAATGCTGTAGAATCCGACCTTAAACGATATCATCTATTTTCAAACCTTAAGAATCCGCAACTTAACAAAGTCATCTATTTACAATGGTTTGGAATCCGATCTTAAACGATATCATCTATTTTCAAACCTTAAGAATCCGCAACTTGAACACAGTCATCTATTTACAATGCTTTAGAATCCGACTTTAAACGATATAATTAATTTTCAAACCTTAAGAATCCGCAACTTGAACAAAGTCATCTATTTACAATGCTTTAGTATCCGACTTTAAACGATATCATCTATTTTACAACCTTAAGAATCCGCAACTTGAACAAAGTCATCTATTTACAATGCTTTAGAATCCGACTTAAACCGATATCATCTATTTTCAAACCTTAAGAATCCGCAACCTGAACAAAGTCATCTATTTGCAATGCTTTAGAATGCGACTTTAAACAATGTCATCTATTTTAAAACCTTAAGAATCCGAAACTGTAATAAAGTCATCTACTTACAATGCTTTAGAATCGTACTTTAAACAATATCATCTATTTTCAAACCTTAAGAGTCCGCCACTTGAACCAATCATCTATTTACAATGCTTTTGAAGCCTACTTTAAACATTATCTTCTATTTTCAAACCTTAAGAATCCGCAACTTGAACAAAGTCATCTATTTACAATGCGTTAGAATCCGACTTTAAACGATATCATCTATTTTCAAACCTTAAGAATCCGCAACTTTAACAAAGTCATCTATTTACAATGCTTTAGAATCCGACTTTAAACGATATCATCTATTTTCAAACCTTAAGAATCCGCAACTTGAACAAAGTCATTTATTTACAATGCTTTAGAATACGACTTTAAACGATATCATCTATTTTCAAACCTTAAGAATCCGCAACTTGAACAAAGTCATCTATTTAGAATGCTTTAGAATCCGACTTTAAACTATGTCATCTATTTTCAAACATCAAGCATCCGCAACTTGAACAAGGTCATCTATTAACAATGCTAAAGAATCCGACTATAAACGATATCATCTATTTTCAAACCTTAAGAATCCGCAACTTGAACAAAGTCATCTATTTACAATGCTTTAGAATCCGACTTTAAACGATATCATCTATTTTCAAACCTTAAGAATCCGCAACTTGAACAAAGTCATCTATTAACAATGCGTTAGAAACTGACTTTAAACGATATCATCTATTTTCAAACTTTAAGAATCCGCAACTTGAACAAAGTCATCTATTTACAATGCTTTAGAATCCGACTTTAACCGATATCATCTATTTTCAAACCTTAAGAATCCGCAACTTGAACAAAGTCATCTATTTACAATGCTTTAGAATGCGACTTTAAACAATGTCATCTATTTTCAAACCTTAAGAATCCGCAACTGTAATAAAGTCATCTACTTTCAAGTCTTTAGAATCGTACTTTAAACAATATCATCTATTTTCAAACCTTAAGAGTCCGCCACTTGACCAAAGTCATCTATTTACAATGCTTTAGAATGCGACTTTAAACGATATCATCTATTTTCAAACCTTAAGAATCCGCAACTTGAACAAAGTCATCTATTAACAATGCTTTAGAATCCGACTTTATCGATATAATCTATTCTCAAACATAAAGTATCGGCCACTTGAACAAAGTCATCTATTTACAATGCTGTAGAATCCGACCTTAAACGATATCATCTATTTTCAAACCTTAAGAATCCGCAACTTAACAATATCATCTATTTACAATGGTTTGGAATCCGATCTTAAACGATATCATCTATTTTCAAACCTTAAGAATCCGCAACTTGAACACAGTCATCTATTTACAATGCTTTAGAATCCGACTTTAAACGATATAATTTATTTTAAACCTTAAGAATCCGCAACTTGAACAAAGTCATCTATTTACAATGCTTTAGTATCCGACTTAAAACAATATCATCTATTTTCCAGCCTTAAGAATCCGCAACTTGAACAAAGTCATCTATTAACCATGCTTTAGAATCCGACTTTAAACGATATAATCTATTTTCAAACTATCAGAGTCCGCAACTTGAACAAAGTCATCTATTTACAATGCTTTAGAATCCGACTTTAAACGATATCATCTATTTTAAAACCTAAAGAATCCGACACTTGAACAAAGTCATCTATTTACAATACTTTAGAATCCGACTTTAAACGATATCATCTATTTTCAAAGCTTAAGAATCCGCAAGTTGAACAAATTCATCTATTTACTATGCTTTAGAATACGACTTTAAACCATATCATCTATTTTCAAAGCTTAAGAATCGGCAACTTGAACAAGTCATCTATTTACAATGCTTAAGAATCCGACTTTAAACGATATCATCTATTTTCAAACCTTAAGAATCCAGAACTTGAACAAAGTCATCTATTTACAATGCTTTGGAATCCCACTTTAAACGATATCATCTTTTTTCAAAGCTTAAGAATCGGTACTTTGAACAAAGTCATCTATTTACAATGCTTTAGA